>BTHU01000014.1:93357496-93847496 GCA_036184795.1 Tokudaia tokunoshimensis
GTGGCCAGGGCCGACCAATGGGCGCGCGGCCTGGGGGCGGAGGCCCAGGTTCCAAACGCTCCGCGGCGCCATGGGCTGAAAACTCAACCGAGATGGAATCTCCCAGTCTGAACCGGTTTCAACCGGTTCCGAGTTTGAGGCACTAGGAGGAGGGGGAGAAGCGGCTGCAGCGGCCGCGGCAGGAGCAGCGGGAGCTTCAGCATCAGCAAGAGCAACAGTAGCTACAGCTCCAGCGGCCGTGCCTGTTCCAGCCTTTGCTGCAGCAGTCGTGCAACCATCCCGAGGGGGAGGGGGAGCCACCAGTCGCTGAGGAGCTCGCGAAGGGGGGAAAGTTTAGGCTAGCCCTGGTGGGGGGGCCCGGCGCCGGAGCGGCGTGAGCGAGCGAGGGAGCCCTGTGTGGTAGGGGGAGCCGGACTGCAACTGGCGGCAGAGCGGCCCCGGCCGTACGGACTCGCGCTGCTGCTCCCGCCGCCGCCGCCGCCTGTGGCTGGAGGGTCCTCGGCTCCGTCTCACGGACTGGCCCGCTCCCCTCCCCCTTTCTTCTCTCCCCAGCCGGGCGGGAGCATTTATTCCTCGGATTAATTCCCCTTTTTGGTGGGGCGCTTGTGTGTGCGTGCGCGCGTGTGTGAGCGTGAGTGTGTGTTGGGTGGAGTTGTCCCTGGAATAGTAAATATTGAGCTTTTTTTTTTTTGCCCTTCTCTGTTTTTTAATTTCTTTTTTTTTAAGGTGGGAAAACTGTGAAACCCACCTTGATTTCCTCCCCTCTCCCTCGTCCCCACCTTCCCTCGCCCCAAGCCCGGACAAGGAAGGAAGAAGCAGTTGGTTGAATTTCTGGGTAAGTCGGTCGTGTGCTCGGGGCCGAGGGTCGGGAGGCGGCGCGGCGGGCGACGGGCGCGGGGCCCTCGGCGGAGCCTGAGATTGAATGGAAGCGCTTCAGTCGCTCGGTGATGGAGGCGGGGAGGCGGCCGCGGGAGGGGAGCGCTTGCTGGGTCATCGGCGTGTGCGGGTGGCGGTGGAGGAAGGCGAGGAGCGTGGTAGTGAGGCTGAGTCCCTGCGCGTGGGTGGAAGGGCTTCCCCAGTCCAAAGGGCTGAGGAGAGTTGGGGGTGATTTCAGGAACGTCTCGGTAAATTATTAGGAGTGGAAGTTTCCAGAAATATTTAGTGCAGCAGCATTGAAACGTCCGCCTGCATCACGTGGCCCCCTCGGTGGAGAGCTTGGGATGGGGGAGGGAGGGACTACCGAGTCCCTTCTGTGAAGAAACTCGAAAGCCTTGTGGTTGATTTTTTGTTGTTGTTGTTGTTGGTTTTGTAAGTGTAACAAGAAGTAGAAAAATCGAGTTAATTTCTTTTTTTGGGCGGGGGAATCTGCAATTGGGGTTCCGTGTTGTAGGTTTTTTTCGCCCGGAGCTTATGTCTTTTTGGTGGAACCTTTGCTGGTCGTGGACAGTGAACGATGCCCTCCCTGATCCTCCTCCTGGTTTCTTGAGTTTGGGGTGGAGGAGAGGAAGTGGTGGTAGTAGAGGATGCACTGAATACTCGCCGAGGCGGGACCTCGGATCACTCAGAGGACATGCTGCATAGAGAATAGGGCGGTGAACTTAAGGCGACGGGTCTAAATGCCTCCTCCGAGTATGGGCGGGGTGAGTGCGTGCTCCTGTGAGCTATAGTTAGAAGTGCTCAGAGTCGTTCGGGTGGGAAGCCAGGGGAGGGCGGGCCCTTCCTAGTGAGGCGTGTGTTACTGAATGAAGCAGGCGATTGCCCACACACTGAGTAGCAGTCTTTTGTAGCGCCTTGTTTTTTGACTAAACGTGAACTTACCTTTTAGATGGCAACCGGTAGGTAGTGTTTTCCTGCTTGCAGTGCCTGCCATTGAAGGTATATGGGCAATCACTTGTAAGAGTCACTGTATTGCTTGATGGTTCCCTGTTCATAATCCAGTGAGTGGAATTTGAGATTGGGAGACACCAACGAGAAAGGTGAACCAATGAGACAGTGAACACTGCCTCCATAGCTGCGTTACTTAGTGAATGATTCTGTATCTTAAGCCTGTTGGTCACTACTGAGAGTGGAAAGAATATTTGGAAGCCGTTAGATTGGGACTGCTAAATGTGCTTGGCACTGACCACAGAGCCGCCATAGGTAGGTCATTTTGGAAGACAACTGCTAGTTCCGAGAAAGGCCAACAACTGTATTTAAGTATTCTTAGATTGCACCCTTCCCTCACATGAGTTTAGTATCTGAATTCTTAGAGAAGACCAACTTGAAAATGTAACTTAGGTGTAGGGGCACTTGACTAAACATTTAATCATTTATTACTTTAAAAAAATTAAATTGTGGTAGTGTCTGAGACAAATTGGTTGCAATTTTTAACCATAAAGCCGAAAATTCTGTTTTAATCTGTAAAAGTTATGACACTTGAAGGTATTGGAAAGCATGAATAGACATTTGTTAGTAGGATTTATTTTCTCTTGTATATTAGTGTTTGATCTGTTTTTCCTTTCTTAAGACAGGGTCTCACTGTGTATTCCAGTCTGTGCTTCCATCTCTTCTGGGATTACAGATGTCTGTTATCCCATTCATCTCTTAGAGGGGGCGTTATGAGTTTTGAACCTTACATAAATAAATGAGGCTGCTGGCCTTGGTGTTAAATCTCCTTTCTTTAATTTTTATAATTTATTTTTACTTTATGCTCATTGGTGTATTGCCTGCATGTATGTCTGTGTAGAGGTGTCAGAAAACCTGAACTGGAGTTACAGATTAGTGTGAGCTGCAATGTGGGTGCTGGGAATTGAACCCAGGGTCCTTTGGAAGGACAGCCAGTGCTATTATCCAGTGAGCTATCTCTCCAGCCCAGTTTCTTTATCTTTACATGAGTGTGTAAATGTAAGCATATCTCTACCTATGACAGAATGTTTGGACTCTTGAGGAGTTTGATTAGGGAGCACAGGCAGGTCTTCTTTCATTTGTCTGGTATCAGTAGTATGCTGGGTTCATCTTCTGGGCTTTGGTTTAGCCTTGACCTGATTATTACTTGAGAAAGGACTGGCCCTAAACTCTGTATGTAGGTGAGGCTTGGTCTTGATTTTCTGATTTGAGTGTCGAGTGCTGGAATTCCAGATTCACATAACCACTTCTGGTTTGAAACCTGGGGTTTCATACATAGTAGATCACTTTACTGACTGAGCCAAACCTAATCTTTGATTTATTGTAACTTAAGTTTTATGTTGGGCATGATTAATAAAACCTTTGTGTTGAAGTGTCAGCAGCACCACCATAGAGATACAGTGGAGAAACTGCTGGCCTTAGCTGTGTTTTGAGACAGATTTCACTACAGTCTTGGCTGAGGGGAAGGCTTAGGTGACCACTCCTTGATTTTTATTCAGAATCTCTGCAGTCCAAGATGTCCTGGAATTCACACTCCTGCCTTCACCTCCTAGGTGGTTGGATATAGGACTAAACCACTAAGCCCCACTTTGTATACCCTTTTCTTTGTTTGTTTGTTTGGTTGGTTGGTTTTTCAAGACAGGGTTTCTCTGTGTAGCCCTGGCTGTCCTGGAACTCACTTTGTAGACCAGGCTGGTATACCCTTTTCTTAAAAAGTATGGTACAGAATGGCTCAGCAGTTAAGAATTCCCACTGCTCTTAGTGAGGACCCAGTATCCATTCTGGGTGGCTCATAATCTCTGTAAGGCTAGCTCAGTGAGATCCCACCTTACTCAGGCCTATACCGGCACCTGCACTCAGGCACACAGACCCACACACAAATACAGTAAAAAAATAGTCTTAAAAACAACTTTTTCCATACCAACCTAATTATTCAGAAACTGTGCAATCAAGCACGATATTCATTTTCCAAATCCTGGAGGTTTTGTAAACACTGCTGTAAAGGTATGGATATGTTTAAAGTATCCTCTTTAAATGGTATGCAAAACTGTTTAAATTTGAGCTACAAACCAAATCTAGTGGTTCACGCTACACCTGCCTGGAAGATTGAGGCAGAGTGTTCATATGCAGCTCTGTAGTTGGGAGAGGATTCTACTGTTGAGGTACTAGTATAATCCCAGCCAAGCTGTATTGAGTCTGAGATAGAAGGATGGTAAGTTCAAGGGTTGCCTGACTAGAGTGACTTCATTGCTAGCTAGCAAGTCAGTCCTATCTGAAAGTAAAACCAATGGATGGAGAAATAGTCCAGTGATAGATAGTATGCTGTGCCTAGCATTTGCAAAGTTCAGCCCCTCAGTACCACAAAAATAAGAAAAGTTGGCAGAATATTTATATGCTTGTATACACTTTGGAGTTAAGAGGTCAACTTGTGGGGGCAGAGTCTCCCCATCATGTGCCTTGTGTGCATGCATGTAGGTCCCTTGGATTGAACTCTGGTTATTTGGCTGCAAGTACATTAACCACTGGACCCTGTTGTCCAGAACAGAATTCTTTTTTTCTATTGCCTTATTTATTGATATAGTTAGTTTTGGGTGTAGCTTTATTATGTATCCCTAGCTGTCCTGGAATTGGCAGTGTAGCTCAGGCTGGTATTACAGGCTTTACCTGCCTTTGACCTTACCCCTACCCCCCTAGTGTTGCAGCTAAGCCCAGCCTTGTTTGTGTTTGTGTTTGTTTGTTTGTTTAAGACATGTTCTTACTGTGTAACTCAGGCTGGTCTCCAGTGCAGGAAGTGTGATCCTCTTACCTCAATAATGCTGGGATTGGAATGAGCCCCACATGTTCTTTTCAGGATAGTTTCTCAAAGCTAATGCTGCTCAGGATTGACTAGTTGAATCAGTAGGGGCTACACATTTTGGAGGTGGTGGTCAGAATGCCTTAGAATCATGAGAGCACCTTAGTTATATTCTTCCCCTCCTCCAGTCTTTTAAGATAGGCTCTTACTGTTTAGTCCAGGCTAACTTTGTATTCATGGCTTGGTTCTTACAGTGTATTTTTTCTTTTGGTTCAAGGGAAGTAAGTATATGCTTGAAGAAACCTGAGTTCATTAGGATTCCATAGCTCTCAGTTGTTTTACTTTGGTTTCTTTCAGATAAGACCTTACTTTGTATCTCAGTCTGGCTTGGCTCTTGTCAGTAGTTAAAGCCCAGGGTGGCTTCAGATTAAAGACTCCTTGTCTCAACTTTTCAAGCTCTGGGTTACATGCATGTGATACCATGTTCTTGGTATGGATGGTATTTTAATGTTTAAACACGGTTGGGAATGGAAAGTAATGTTGCTGAGCAGCTTGGAAGTAGAAAATAAGTTCTGTAACGGTTAAGGGGGTACCAAGACACATTAGGCTGGTTATTACAGCTACTGCGTACATTAAAAAAAAATGCGGTGTTTTAAGATTGTCCTGTCTGAGATGCTGAGAATAAGCTAGTGAAAAGATTCACTTGGGAATATTTAAAAAATAAATCCTTGAAATCACATCTAAATTTTTGAAAAAAGAACTTGTAAAGGCATAAAGGTGATGCCTAGCATGCCATCCCTGGCACCTCATAAACCAGGTATGGTACGAGGGAACTGCAGAAGTTCAGGGTCATTCACGTAAGCCAGGACTAAAGACCATGACAGAGAAACTTGGGGAAAAAAAATCAAACAAGAATCTATAGGTAGCCTTGTCATGGTCACACACTTCTGTTGACACCACACTTGGGAAACTGGTGGCTTACATAGTGAATGAAACCTCTCCGTCTCTGACTCCACCATCACATCCTCCCCAAAGTAAAACAACTGAGAGCTATGGAATCCTAATGAACTCAGGTTGAAAATAGATTGGTGTAGTAAGTGGAGCAGAAAACACTAGGAAAGGGGAATGAACCTAAGTAATGCAGTTATCGATTAGCTTAGTAATGCAATTTTGTTACTTGTTTCATAATAATTGGGTAAAATTTATGTAATCCAAGTATTTGTATGAATGTTGAAGTAAATTTACTTGACCAGAAAGTTTGAGTTTAACTGCTTAAGTAACAAACTTAAGTAACATCTTTTTTTTTCTTTCAGTAATCTATGCCAGCAATTATGACAATGTTAGCAGACCATGCAGCTCGTCAGCTGCTTGATTTCAGCCAAAAACTGGATATCAACCTTTTAGACAATGTGGTGAATTGCTTATACCATGGAGAAGGAGCCCAGGTAAAGTAGATGACGAAAACCTTATAAAATTATTAAAATGTAACAAAAGTAGTTGAGAATATTTCTTTTTATAAAATATAGTTTATATACATTTGGAATTATTTGCTAATGAGACTTCGTCTGGGGAAAGTATTAATGCTGAATGTGGTCAAGAGGGAAAAATTAGGAATGTGCATGTCTGGCTTTTCCATTTTTTATTTTTCCTTTTGAGACAGTCTCAACTGTTGTCCAGGCTGATGACATGTACCACCGATCCGGGCTCTTTTTTTGGGAACTTAGAGGCCAGATATGCTAGGGTTGTGAGCCACCGGATTGTGGATGCTAGGAACCTAATGCTGGAACTGCAGAAACATCTCTTCAGCCTTCACATGTCAATTCAACTTACGTTCTTGTTCTGGCTATAGTGATGGATACTTCTAACCCTAATACAAAAGAGGTTCTTTTTTTATATATTTGGGGTGTGTGTATATATATGCATATGTGTGTATGTCTGTGTCCATCCATCCATCCATCCATCCATCCATGGAGTGAATAGTCTTTTATTTATTTTTTAATGAATATGGGCATTTGTCTGTATGTCTGAGTATCATTTTGTGCCCTGGGCTTATGGAGACCAGAAGGTGGTGTCAGATTCCCTGGACTAGAGTTACAGGCATTGAGGATCAAAACTGGAAGAGTAGCCACTACTCTTAACAGCTGAATTATCTCTCCTGCCCTTGTCTTGTTTTCTGAGATGGATCTCTCTGTGTAATAGCATTGGCTGTTCTGGAACTCACTCTGTAGACCAGACTAGCCTTGAACTCAGATCCTACTGCTCTGCCTCCTGGGTGCTGGGACTAAAGGTGTGTCACCACCATTGCCTAATTTAATTTTTTTTTTTTTAGATATTATTATATACATTTATTTCTTTGTATTTTATGTACATTGGTGTATTTCCTGTGTGTATGCTTGTGTGAGAAGGTATCAGATTGCCTGGAAATGCAGTTATAGACAGTTGTGAGGGGCCACGTGGGAGCTGGGAATTGAACCTGGGTTCTCTGGAAGAGCAGCCAGTGCCCAAAACCACTGAGCCATCTTACTAGCCCCTACTGCCTGGCTTTTAATATCCTTTTTTATTTTTTTAATGGACTTAACATTTGTTTTAGTGTGGGAGTGGGTACCATTGTGCCACCTAGTTGTTTATGTGGAGGTCAGAGGATTACTTGGTTCTGTCCTGTAGATTCTGGAGATGAGACTCAAATTGGTTATGGCTACTAAGCCATCTTACTGACCTCTACTCCAGATTTTTAAAAATTGAAATTGCAGAAGTCTTTCTGGTGTTTTATCTAAAAATCAATATGAGCCAGGTGTGATACGCACCTTTATTTTTGGCACTCTAAGAGGCGGAGGCAGGAAGAAGTTAAGAGATGAGCTCAGTCTACATAGTGAGTTCCAGGCTAGGTAAGAACTTTATAAAAATAAATGAGTTTTTGTTTTTTATTTGAATTTTGTGTTCTTGAAAAGATGTTCTGTTAGTGCGGATAACTACCTTTAAAAATAAGCTATATTTTGATGATTTAAGACTTAATTATAAAATAGGTTGTTTGCTTACAGTCCTAGCACTTGTAACACAGGCAAGGTTCAAGTAAGCCATAGCTCTAAAAGGAAACTGCAGAAAGAAAAGGTATGAGACAGGAGTATATATAGATTATTAAAACCATGTAATAAGTGCAAAATTCTGAAACTTTGTAGTAGTTTTTAATAAAATTCTGTGCAGTTGGCTTGGTGATATGTAAACAACCTGAATTTAGTCTGGGACCCACCTGTTAGTTGTGTTCTGACTAAGATATACACATTTTCTCACACACAAATAGACATGTTGAAAGATAAGAGTACAATGCTCTGAAATTAGGGCAAACATCCTTCAGTAGAAGTTTCCTTTTCATTATCCCAGCACTAGGGACATAGGATTAGGAATTAAGACTACCTTCTATGGGCTAGGTTCAAAGCCAGTCTCGAGTACTTGTTTTTGACCCTAAAGTCTTGTAACATGACAGCATCTAACAGTGCAACTATTGTTGCCAGACATTAGACATTGGACAGTTATCTTTTGGAATTTAATTTTGTTATATGTGAGGTTTTTTTGGAGTGGGGTTGGGGGTAGGAGGTTGAGACAGGGTCAAGTATCTTGAGTATTGAGAACTCAGTGTCTAGACCAGGCTGGCCTTGAACTCAGATCTGTGTACCCTGCCTCCTAAGACATTCAGCATCCTTGTTTAACGTTGGGTGTTATCATACATTTTAGAAACCTGGAAGGTGGTGGGTATTGTTAAAGTCTTACTTGACCCAACTGCTACTCTCATTCATTCTTTGGTCCATTCTTTGTTAAAGTGTTAAGTGTTTAAACTGAATGAGAGATAAACTTTGCACAGGTACTTTCATTCACTTAGGAAAGTGTGTGATGCTGGTTAATGTGGTGGGAAATAATTAAAATTTTTTTGAGTATGCCCCAGCAGACCTCTGCTCCAAGTCCCAGCAGGTCTCTCTCTCCTGCCTGGCACCCACTCCTTCCAAGTATCCAATCAAAGCATGACTCTTAAACTTGAGTAATTAACCAAATATATTTATGTATATGAAACTCCCAATTACATAATGCCAAATTACAAGTTTTATCCCAATATTTCTAAACTCTCAGCACACCAGAAACACATCTGACGCCATCTGGATCTGCATGTCTCCTTTGCTCCCTCATGCATCTCCCAGCCTCTGCTCTTCCTCCTCTCTCCCCTCCAGTTACTGGCCTCTCACTGCCTCAGTGTGAATGGCTAGGAAATATCTTGCATCAGGTTTGACTATGGAGAGCTTAAGGGAGGGCTGGAGAGATGACTCCACGGTTAAGAGTACTTGGTGCTTTTGCAGAGGACCCAGATTTGGTCCCAGGTACCCACATGAAGGCTCATAACAACCTTGAACTCTAATTTTAGGGAATCTAAGGCCTCCTGACCACTGAGTGCACAAAGTGTGAGTATGATACCCATATATATGCAGGCAAACATTTAAAACATATAAAACTCAAAAAAAATTTTGGAAGGGTTAAATGAAAACAAATGAGCGGAAAAGAAAAAGTCCCATGGGCATTTTTTCCCTTAAAGATTTATTTTACTTTATGTGTATGAAGCTTTTGCCTGTATGCATATATGTGCACCATATTCATGCCTGTTAGATACCCTAGAACTAAGGTTATAAATGGTAGTTAGCCCACCATGTGGGTGCTAGGGATGGAAACCAGGTTTTATGCAGTACCAACTGATGCTTTTAACTGCTGAACCACCTTTCCAGATTAAACCCCCCCACCCCCACCCCCCTTCTGTTTGGAGACAAGATTTTGCTGTGGATTCAGGTCTCATTTTCTGAAGTACTTAGTTTTTTTGTTTTTGTTTTAGAAAAGGTAGAAGTATGGTATTGAACTTTCAAAGCCAGCCTGAGAATCTAGTCTCAACAGAAATATGTTTTGTTTCTGAGAGCAGGTTGTTAGCTTTTCCAAAGTATAGGATGTTATTTCCAGTAACAAACTGGCAATAAGGTGTAGAAACTGTAATCTATCACATGACTTAACTTATAGTTGCTGTCTTTAATACCCTGGGATGGCTTCAGTCAGGATGACCTTGAACTTTTGGTCCTTCTGCCTCCCTGTTAGTGCTAGGATTATAGGCATGTCCCACACCATCAGGCTCAAGCGGGGCTGGGGATTAAATCCAGGGCTTTTCTTGCATGCTAGGTAGGAATTCTCCCATCTGAGCAATGTCCTCAGCAATTTGTTGTCTGTTTTTAGAGGGCAAACTTGGTAGGTAGCTGAGAATTGCTTTGTTCCTCTTGAATTCAAGATTTAGTGATGAAGTCTATAAAGGCTCTATTGCAGTGTACTTTGCCAGTGAGGTAGACACTCTGGCTAACAAGAAGGGTACATTTAAGCCATTTGAAATGGTTTATAAACCTATAATCTCAGCTCTGAATGCTGAAGCAGGCTTGAGGATGCCTGTTTAATTTGGCAAGGTTCTATCTCAAAAGTTAGGAAAGCCTAGAAATACTGAGTGATTATGTATGCAGGAGACCTTTGATTCAAATCCCAGTGCTGGAGAAATGGAAAAGGAAGGGTGCATTTTGGTATGTGTTCTCAGGAAAAAGATTAGGCCTGGTTTGATTCCATTGTTAATCTCAATAGGTTGTTATAATGTAAAGTGAAACTTACCATCTTTGGGATGTGGGTCCTAGCTGGCAAAGTAGGTCATTAGGGACAGGATTTAAAAAATTATTCCTCTTTGCTCTGACAGTTTCGCTGTGTAGCTCTGGCTGGCCTGAAACTTGCTATGCAGATTGTAAACTCATAGATGAACATGCTTGTGCTTCTGAGTGCTGGCATTAAAGGTGCATGCCTCTGCCCAGCTATATGCTAAATACATTTTTCAAGATAAATTGTCAGGACCAGAAGTTTTTTTGAAGCATGAAATATTAGAATTTTCACTTGTAATTTATAGACAGAACTTTTGCCTGTGTGGACAGTATAGTAGGACTCTTAAAACACTAAGCCTGGGCTGGAGAGATGGCTCAGCAGTTAAGAGCACAGACTGCTCTTCCAGAGGTCCTGAGTTCAATTCCCAGCAACCACATGGAGGCTCACAACTATCTTTAACGGGATCTGATGGCTTCTTCTGGTGTGTCTGAAGAGAGCAATGGTGTACTCATATACATAAAGTAAAAAAAAATAAATATTTAAAAAAACACTAAGCCTGGAGTGGTGGCACTTCAGAGACACAGGCAGGCAGATATCCGAGTTGTAGGCCAACTTGGTCTACAAAGCAAATTCCAGGACAGCCAGGGCTACATAGAGAAACCCTGTATTGGAAAAGAAAAAGGGGAAGGAAAAGAAAATGGCAAAACCGTAATGGTTAGAGGCTGCAGAGATGGCCCGGCAGTCAAGAACATGTTCTCTCCTAGAGAGATCTGAGTTTGGTTCTAAGCATCTATGTCAGGCAGATCACAAACACCTGTGAGTTGGGGGAATCAACGCCTGCACTCACCATTACCCTCAACCTGGGCTTTTTCTTTTTTCTTTTGCCAGTTAGCCAAAAGAAAAAGAGTGAATGTGTTTATTTTTTATATTTTGTATTCAATATTTTTACCTCTTTTATTGCTGAGCAACAGAAGTGCTTTTATCTTAATAGCATGAGGCGATATTAGGCGATATTAGGCTTTTTTCTCCTTTGTTGTTTGTTTCTATTTGGATGTTTAAGCCCCTTTAAGACTGTAAGGTGATAAGAGTGGGAAATAGAGTAAAGAAGGTACCAGGGTCAAATACTGAACCAGTAGCAAAGGACACCATGTTATCTGTGGAAAGTGTTTGAAGTATGATGCTCAGCACATGAAATGTTCTGACCCATCTGACATGCTGTGACTCAGGCTTGCTGCCGAGAAAGTCCTGGGTTCAGGACACTCATGTCTGGACCAAAGAATGAATGAGAGTAGCAGTTGGGCCAAGTAAGACTCACTAGGTAAAAACTGAAGATTTATACTGTTTTATTACAAGTTCACAAAGCAGTTATTCTTAGGGAGAACATTAAGGTAATAAACTATACAGCTTTGGATGTGGTGGTCATCTGTGTAATCTTAGAATGTGGAAGCCAGATACTTGTAGTTTCCAAGCAACTGAGTTCTTTCAAATTCCATAGTAGCTTTTACAACCATAATATATGTTTGAGTGTATTTCTTTTTTTTGTTTGTTTTGTTTTGTTGTTTTCGAGACAGGGTTTCTCTGTGTAGCCCTGGCTGTCCTGGAACTCACTCTGTAGACCACGCTGGCCTCAAAGTCAGAAATCCACCTGACTCTGCCTCCCAAGTGCTGGGATTAAAGGCTTGCACCACCACTGCCCGGCTGAGTGTATTTCTAATAGAGTGGTGTATATACAGATGCCCTTAGGCTGAGACTCTCCAAGAGCTGCAGTTACGGACAGTTGTGAGCTACCTTATAGGAATACTGGTAACTGAACCTGAGTCCTGGAAGAGTTCATTTCTCAACTGTTTCCAGAAAGTGAAGTATCACTGTGGTGTTAGAGTGTGTGCCATTTTCTGTACTTTACACTTTAATGAATTCTAAAGAACACACTAACTTAAATTCTTTTGGTATAACATTCTAGCAAAGAATGGCTCAAGAAGTACTAACACATTTAAAGGAACATCCTGATGCTTGGACACGAGTCGACACAATATTGGAGTTTTCGCAGAATATGAACACGAAAGTAAGCAAGTGGTGGTTTTAAAAATCCATTATTCTTTTCTTCCAGTCGTAAACTTTGAGGAAGGTATCTCATTTTTAGTATTAGCAGTTGTTACCAAATCATTTTATATTGCTAACTTATTTCAAAATTGCTCTAAAGCTTAGAGTTCTTGCAAATAGTCCTAAGAATTATGAAGTTTTATAATTGGGACTAGTGTGCAAGGTGTTTTTTCTTTTTGGGTGTGGGTGGGTATTTTTCCACTTTAGAACATGTGCTTAGGTCTTAGCATAATTTGTAAAAGTTATTCAGAGATGAGATATAACATTATTTTGGGCAATTAATACAATATAGGTTAGGCACCACCATCAGCCAGTAGTAGTATGGACAGCTTAAAATCCTACTCCATGGTACCAGTATTTTCAATGAGACAGCACTCAGTTCTTGTTTGCACTTGAAAATGTTATAACTCAGGGCTTTTTTTCTTCTTGAGTTTGAACAGAGGGGGTTGATCAAAATGTGTTTTGACTGTTTAATGCTCGGTGATTCACGCTTCTCTTTAAACGCCTTAAAGTAATGAGACGCCATGGCACTCTGTTTAATACACAAAGGGTTTCTACATGATATACATTGTGTTAAAACAGGAAGATTGCCATGTGCACATCTGTTTATGAGATCAGAGTGTATTAGATTACAGTTTTACAATATTAATTAGTTTTGACATCTTGTAAATTTTAAGGCAAAAATACAGCCCAGAACTTCCTCAAAGTGCTAACCTTAAGTAACATAACAGTGTTTGCCTGTTTGCTTGCCTGGTAAATTTTGCTTTTTATACTGACAGACATTACTAATGTTTAAGTTGATTTATCAACAGTATTTTTAAAAACTCAAATTTGTCTTGTGAAAAATGAGATGATTAGAGGAACAGAAAGAAAGCAACAGGTAAAGAATTCTTCAATTTACATAAATTACAAATGATTTGGTGCTAAATTTATGCACTATGACATTTGGCTTTTATGCAATCATTTTTTTTTCTTTAAAGATGTTAACACTACCTGATATTAATCATAATGTTCCATTATGTTGATTGCTTGTAATAGGAAGAAAAGGGGTGTCTTCCTGTGCAACTGACACAGCTAGGCTTTGACGGCAGGCCTCCACAAGGTCTACCCTTTTGATTCCCTTTAACTGAATTCTGTTCATCAATTGTTTTTGTTTTATGGGTGGTGGGTGGGGTAGGGGGAACTCAATGCATAAATAAGTACTTCTAAGGGCTCAGATTTCTGCCATAGGGATCATTTCATGCATTTGTTTTTTCATGTAGTCTTTGCTGTTATCTGTCCCTCATCTTCATAGCTCAGCAGTGGATTACTCAAGTTTTGAGATTTAAAGAAGTAGGGGTTTTGTTTTGGTTTTGTTTTATTTTTTTTTCTTTTTTTGTGATTTGGTTATGTTCTATCATATTTATGAAGAAAATTATTTTCCCATAGGAACAAGAATTCTCTTTAAGTTTCATATCCAGAGTCATTAGGATATTAGGACTTAGATTGTGATGATGGAAACACCCACACATACACCTTTGACCACATATGTAGGATCTTTTTAATTGGACTCCAGTCCAAAAATTAAAATCATGTGTTCAGTAAGCTGATCCTACTTTTACAGTTGTTGAAAGGGTTGTAGGTAGTAAATTAATAGTATATAACAAAGTATTAGTCGTTATTAATAAGTAAATGAACAAATATGATAGTAATGCATGTGGGTGTTTTCATTTGAGAAACAATTAGGTCAATTAAAATAAATACCTTAAGTTTGCTTTTTTTTTTTTTTTTTTTTTGTATTTATGGTGTTTGTTTCTTGGTGCTCCATGGGTCTTTTTAGTTGGTTATTAGCAAGAGGACATATTCTGTAACAGTCATTCTGTTTTGATTCTTTTTTTTTTTCTTTTGAATCTTTAGGTAGTGTGATATGTGCTTGAAAAAATTTATAAGATAGTAAGTTTTATACATAGAGGAACTTTTGTCTCATGTGCTTCTGGGCACCAGGTCTGCAGAGCTCCTGACCAGGGTAGTAAGCGTCAATGCTGCAGTGACATGTTTTTCTTAATTTTCAAAGTTTGTTTTGGCCTCATTCTTATTTTAGACGACTTTTTAAGGAATGTTCTGTAAATATAGAGTTGGAGTAGAGATTGCAAAAAAAATTATTTTTGTAAAGTATGGAATATTAAAATGAAAGAAAACAGCAAAAACATTTAAGCACAATGTAGTTTGGGACAGTCTATATTGTGCTGTGGCTAAAATGGGCATTTATATGATCCCTTTGGTTGAAATACTAATGCTCCTATTTTATTGTATACATGACTAACAACTTTAAAGATGAACTCTTATTCTCAGCCAACACTTGCAATCTGAGGCTATGTCTGTGTGAGTGAGTTTACCTTTCAGGTATTACAGCTGGTTTTTGGAATGCCAAAACTACATTTTGGTTCCTTTTCTTTCTCCTGCCTATCCACACTAATTGGTCATAGTAATAATTTTAGGTAGTAAATCCCTGAGTATTATAAATTCTTACATGTTACTGACTGTTTAGAGTGCATAAGCAGTGGGAGGGATAAAATGGATTGAAAGAGTGGTGTCTGTTATTTAACATTTTCACAAATGTAATTACAGCTTCCATGTTTGTAAGGAATACCTGAAAGGTAGATACAGATTGCAACATGCATTTGTATTTTGACTGTGCACAAAAGTTTATCTTTAAATTAGTAGAAATAGAAACTGCATAAGGGTGGGACTAAAATTGAAAATAAACCCTTGGGTTTGTCTTGCTGCTCCTTTAAGTAACACACCAGTGATGCTTAAACACTATATAGAACACATCTGTGACAGACAGTACTTGATATTTGGCTGAAAGCTTGTAACTCCTAGAGGGTGGTAGGAAGCTTGATAGCATCCAAGCTACTAAATTTTTAGGAGCCTGGTTGTGTTAATGTGTGAGCCCATGAGCAGTCACTTACACTATGCATTCCTATTTGGCTGTTATTTTTCCCTCTACAGATAAGCCCATTTGGCTGCTAAAGGGCTTTTTATTTGATTCTTCCTCCTGGTGTGAGCATGTATAGACAGCAGGACGTTACGTAGAATAGTAAACAGTAAATGAGGAAAATGCATGAAATCTCAGCTTAGGGGTGAATAATATATGTAATTAAATTTGATAGCATAATGTTTTTGAAATGTTAGCTATAAATGTGTGAGTTGTCTGTCCATTTGTGAATCCTAAAAGGTCCTAGTCCTGTGCCAAGAAATTCATAGTTCTATTCTCCAATTTTCAGTACTATGGACTACAGATTTTGGAAAATGTGATCAAAACAAGGTGGAAGATCCTTCCAAGGAACCAGTGTGAAGGTAGGAAACACCTTAAGGGCAAACAATGCAGACTTTGGCTCCTGATGCTTTTATTACAGTTGAGTTGATTAATGTTATATGGCAGGATCTATTTGCATTGGGAGAGAGTAGGCTATCTTTTAGAGAAAAGAGGCAACCATCACTTGAGTTAAGCCTTGTACAAAAGAAAATAGTATCCAGTTGTGTGTGATGGAGGCAGGATGATTGGGAATGCAAGTACTGGGCTACACAAGATCCAACTCAATTTAAAAAGAGGGTCAGTATGATGGCCTAGCTGGTAAAATACCTGTTTTTCTCAGACCTCTACATTGGTAACATTCAGGACAGAAGCACAAACACCACACACATACCCTGCTCCATAAACACATCTACACAATACATAAAGAGCAAAAGCAGCTCAGTGAATAGAGGTGTACTTTTACCGAGGATGACCATGCAGCTTCAATCCCCAGGACCTATATAGAGGAGCCGACTCCTGCAGGCTGACCCGCATATGAAGCTGCTGTTAGCAGACCTGTCCCCACACCTGTGCACACACAGAGCAAAGCCCCCGACTTAGACTTCTCAGTGATGTGATTGTGGAATTTCATTATGGGTATGTATCATCATACCCAGCTAAAATGATACTTTATGAAAAAAGCAGTAACAGGTTAGAAAGATGGCTCAGTTGTTAAGAGCTAGATGACTTGAATTTGGTTTTCCGATTTGGAGGCCAGATGACAACTTTGTTTTGAGTTTCTCCATCTGCCATTAATTACATGGGGTTTCTGGAATTGATCTCAGGTCAAACGTCTTGTATGGCAGGTATTTTTACCCAGTGGGCCATCTTGCCCACCTCTCTATAGGTCTTAATGCATTTATGTGTATCTGCCTGCGCATTAAGTGTATTGTGTATGCGCAGGTGCCTTTGGAGGACAGAGGTTAGTTGGATCCCCAAGAACTAGAGCTACAACCCCAGAAGGCTTCAAACTGACTGGGGGCTAGAAACCAAACTTGGATTCTCTGATGGAGCAGTCAGTGCTTCCCCCCCCCCCCCTTTTCTTCTTTTCTTTTGTTTTTTCCTTTCAAGGGACAGTAGGCAGAGAGAGTCAGTCTGTCCGTTCTCCATCTGTGAAGGGCAGGAGGAGGTGACAGAGTTCTGGTTCTGGAGTTGCAAGTAATGAAATTTAGCTGGGGTGGTGGCACAGGCCTTAAAAATCCCAGCACTTTAGAGGCAGGCGGAACTCTGAGTTTGAAGCCAGCCTGTTCTACAGAGTGAGTTTCAGGACATCCAGGGCTACATGAAGAAACTGTGTCTCCAAAAAAAAAAAAAATCTGAACTAGATTGCTTGGAGGTTTAAGAGCATTGTCCGCAAATAGCTGGTGACTCATAAACAAGCATCTACAAAGAGATCTGGTGCCCTCTTCTGGTTTGCAGGCATAACACATTATACATAATAAATCTTTTTATTTACTTAGTTTTTTAAAAAAACAAAGCAAACAGATAAGTAATGAAACTTCCAAAGTTTGTGATAGCTGCTGGGCAACGGTTCTCTGGAAGAACAGGAAGTGCTCTTAGCCCTTGACCGTCTTTTGAGCCCTGTTCCTGTTTAATACAAATTCTTGTTTATTTTTTATTGGGATGGTATCCTGTTGTAGTCAGGTTGTTTTATAGGTGACGATGACTTCAGTGCCTCCACCTGAGGACTGGGAGACAGATCTGAGCCACCACAGCTTTGGGAGTGCAGATCAAACCCGAGACTTCAAACATAGTAGACAAGCATTCTGCCAGCTTGAACTATGGCTTTAACCATAGCCTTGAAGTGATTGAGAATGAAATGTTTGTTATAGGTATTATTGTGTACATTCTCTGTGGATGTCCAGTGCTAGCCAGATATCTTTTAACCTGGCATTCATAATAATTAGTAACTTCAAAGAAGCCAACCTATTTGGTTGTGATTATGCATACATGGAATTCGAGGCAGTGTGGAGGCTAAGGAAGAAGATTGCCATCTTTGTTACATAGCAAGTACCAGGTCTCATAGGCCTGACACTTTCTGGAAGCTCAGATCTGTATTGAAGTCCTGAGCAGCTTCTCTCTTTAGGCTTCTGATGGCCTGGGCTCCAGTGTTACCCCAGTACTAGTGTCTCCCCCCTTCCACTACAGGCACATCTGTGTTTTGTTTGTTTGCTATCTTTCTCTTTTATAAACAGTGTTTCCTGGAGCCATCCTGGCTGTCCTAGAACTTACTCTGTAGACCAGGTGGCCTTAAACTCAAACATCCACCTGTCTCTGCCTCTCAAGTCCTGGGACTAAATTAAGGTGTGTGCCACCAGGCCAGACTAAGACACATTCAAGGGAGAGACTCTTGTTGTAGTCATTTCTGTGTGCTGTACCTTTTCCTGACCTGCTGTCAGGCCTCTTTAATTTTGTGTGAACCTTACTTACTTTCATTTCTGCCAGAAAGTCTCAAACCATTATAACCACATTTGTTGGTTCAGTGTACACATGGTAGTCCCAGCACTTTGAGGGTTGTTTGTAAGTGAGAGTGGTTCTGAAATGGCATTTTTACTGTAAAGATTTTCTTATATGTATACATGTGTGTGTCCTTGAATGTATTTATGCACACCAAGTACCTTCAGGGCCCAGAAAAGGGCACAGGATCCTGTGGCTCTTGAGTTAGACCTTGTGAGTGGGTGATAGGAACCAAACTCGAGTCCTCTACAAGATCAACAAGCATTCATAACAGCTGCTCCCATCTCTCCTTAATGTAAAAAGCCACCTTAATGAGAAAGAGGTAATGTGTAATAGGAGGAAAAAAGAACTTTATTTTACAATGTTACAATTTTGTTCTGTTTTTGCAGTAATGGCCATTTAGCCTTAAAGCCAGAAAACATCTATATGTTTTGTGGTTTTTAGTGTAGGGTTTTATTGTTTGAGAAACTACAGCCCAAGGAGACTAAGAACTCACTTTGTGTAAACCTGGTTGACAGGTGTGAATCATCACACTTGGCTGAAGTTTAAGGTTGTCTTGTCTCTTATGCACACACAATTTTTTTTCCTGGAACTTGATCTGAAGACCAGTCTTGACCTGATCTCAGGGATCCACCTGCCCTCTGCCTCCCCAGTTCTAAGGTTAAAGGCATGTGCTGCAACTGTCTCTTGAAGTTTTAAAAAGAGATATTTTGTAGTATTTTAAAAAGTTAAATTTACTGCTTGACACTCTTGGGTTTTTGAGACAGGGTTTCTCTGTATCCTTGGCTGTCCTGGAAATCACTATGTGAATCAAGATAGATACAGCTACCTCTCTCAAGTGAAGACCTGTGCAACCCAGCTGCTTTGACACTTAAACATTTATATACACAAATTTTATTGTAGAGGGAGGTGTAGTCTTAATATGAAAGGATCTCATGAAATTACCAGAAATGGTGAGTGTAACATAAGCAAAGCACGCATCATAAGTCACACCTCTGATTATCCTGTTGTAGGGTCCTGGAGCATTCTCTTCTCTTCTCTCCTCCCCTGTGTATGGGGCCTTAGAATTAAACTTGGTGGTGAGTGCCTGGAGTTGCTGAGACAACCAACTCATTGGTCCTTTCAGGTGTACAGTTGAAGATGGCCTTGAACTTGTGGTCTCCTTCCTTCATCTGAGTGCTGTATCCAGACTTGAACCACCATTGCCTGTGAATACATACTAGGCACTTTTTTTTTTAATTGAGAAGGAAGTTGCTCATTTTCATTGATTTTATTTTTTCCCACCACCAGGGGCTGAGATTAGTTGCAAGCATGTGCCTCTACCCCTAGCCCCTATAAGTTCTGGGGTAGAATTCAGAACCTCATCCAAACTGAGTATCCTACCAACTGAGGTCACCCATAAAACCAGTAAAGGGAAATATTTCTTTTCTATTTTTCAGAACCAATTATCCAGCTTTTAGTTTTTTTCGACAGGGTTCAATGTATAGCCCAAGCTGACTTCATGAGCCATGTTCTTCTGAACCATGCACCACCATTCACAGCCTATGTCAAGCTGTTTTGTTTTGCTTTGCTTTTGTTGTTTGTTTTCCTCAAGATAGGGGTTCTCTGTGTAGTCCTGGCTGTAATGAACTGTAGACCAAGCTGGCCTCAAACTCTGTCTGCCTCTGCCTCTCCAGTGCTGGGATTAAAAGGTGTGTGCCACCTTCTAGTCCTCCCTGCAATGATATATTTTTTTTAAGGTTTTTTTTTTAAAGGATTTTAGAGTGGTGGTGCTGTTTTTTTCCAGATTAGTTTTGGCATTGTTATTTTTTTACAAGGGTTTTAGATACTTTTAGTGCAAAAATTTGAAACCAGTTTGTTGTACATGCTGGTCAAGTACATTTTCACACAGAAATCTATACCTACAGACATGCCCTTCCTTTAGATTTTAAGTTTTTAAAAATTAAATGTATGTGGTATAGATGGAGTGTAACTCATAGTGTGTGTGGAGATGTCAGAGGACAGTTTGGTAGTAGTTGGTTCTCTCCGTCCAGCTTACAGGTCTGGGGGATTGAACTCTATCCCTCAGGCTCGGTATCAAGAGCCTTACCTGCGGAATGACCTCCCAGCCCCACTTAGTTTTTGAGAGGTTCTGTCTACCTGGGTGGCTGAGATTATCTGTCTTTGTCACCAGGTCTGTTACTAGGATTTCATCAATGTAGAACACAGGGGCTAACCATTAGAATTTTAAAATTTAAAATTGGGTTTAATTGACACCAAGGACACATAGGAAACAGTCTAGTAGGGTTTAATCTTAAGTATTAAGCATAGTTTGATGGTCCTTTATAAAACCACTTTAGTCCCCCCTTTTCCCCCCCATTTTAAAACCTACTAAAGGGGCTGGTCAGAAGGCCCAATGGTTAAGAGCACTGACTGCTCTTCCAAAGGTCCTGCGTTCAAATCCCAGCAACCACATGGTGGCTCACAACCATCCATAATGAGATCTAACGCTCTCTTCTACTGTGTCTGAAGACAGCTACAGTGTACTTATATATAACAATAAATAAATCTTAAAAAAAAAAAAGAGCACTGACTGTTCTTCCAGTGGTCCTGAGTTCAATTCCCAGCAACCACATGGTGGCTCGTAATTAGATCTGACGTCCTCTTATTGGAGTGTCTGAAGACAGGTACAGTGTACTTACTTATAATAAGTGAATAAATAAATTTAAAAAAAAAAACCAACTAAAAGTAGATCCTGTTCCCAAAACCTGTGCCAAACCTAAGCACCCAATTCTAACATAGATGCTGGAGTGTGTAGACTATAGAGATGTGTGCACACAAGTAAAAGTCAAGGCAACAACCACCTCCAAAACAAACGAACAGAAAACTTGCCCAATGTTGTGCTTCAAATGCTTTTTATTTTTTATTTGTCTGGTTTTTCTTCTCTATTTCTTCCTTTCTTTTTTTAAAGATTTATTTATTATATGAGTATACCATTGCTCTTTTCAGAAACATAAGAAGAGGGCATCAGATCCCGTTACAGATGGTTGTGAGTCACGATGGTTGCTGGGAATTGAACTCAGGACTTCTGGAAGAACAGTTGGTGTTCTTAACCATTGAGCAATCTCTCCAGCCCTATTTTTGTTTTTTTCAAGAGAGGGTTTGCTGCCCTCAAACTCACAGAGATAAGCTTGCCCTCGGCTCCTGAGCTCTCATCCCAGGTACTTCAGGCCATCCAGGACTATACATTGAGAAAATCAGGTCAATATAACACAAGGCCTTTCTCAGCTACAGAGTCAATGGTCAGACTAAATTTAGACTCGTTTTCACAGAGAGGCAGACGGTGAAAAGAAGTAAGCCTGAGTATTATTCCAGCACTTGGGAAACAGATATGGGAAGATAAATGCAAATTTAAGACCTGTTGAGTATACAGTGTTTCAGGGTAGTTACTTTCTCAAAGATAGCTTTGGAGGGTGAGGAGTTCAGGATCATTAAGTGCATAGGAGTTTTATTCAGGCCCATCCAGCTACAAGACATTAGAAATTCTGTTGTTCTGTTATTAGACAGAAGCCAAATAACTCTTGAATTAAAAAAAGAAAAACTATCAGTAAACACTAAAGCAGTAAGTGATCCTTTGAAGAAAATGTACCTACAGTTTTAAATTGGTATGGATTTTCTTTGTAAAAAATAGGCCAGTTGCCGGGCAGTGGTGGCACACGCCTTTAATCCCAGCACTTGGGAGGCAGAGGCAGGAGGATTTCTGAGTTCCAGGACAGCCAGGGCTACACAGAGAAACCCTGTCTCGAAAACCCCCCCCCCCAAAAAAAAAACCCCAAAAATAGGTCAGTTGCAAAGAAAAAATTCTAGATTGGAGATGTCTTCCAATTTCCAGCCCTTGCTGCTCTTCCAAGCCTACAGAAGTCCTAGGTTCAATTGGAAGCACCCAAGTTGCATAGCTCTTGACACCTTTAACACTTCATCTTCTGCTCTGTGGGCTTTTCACACATAGGTAACATAAAGTCACAAACAAATAAATGGCAAAGTTTAAAAAAAATTAGCGGTACAGTGGTGGGCATATCATTCATCCCAGTACTCAGGAGGCAGAGGCAGGACAGCCTCATTTTGAAATAGAAAGAAAAAATAAAAAAGATTAAAAATATGTAATTTAGGCATGCTTTCATGGTCCTATAATCCCAGAACTTTGGAGTCAGGACCAAGAGTTCAAGTGTGCATGGTTTGTTCTTTCTAAATACTGAAACTGGCTTCAATATTTATCCAGGCTGGCCAGAGCTTCAAGCAATTGTCCTGCTTTAGCCTTCTCAGCTATTAAACCAGGGCAGATATATCTATTTAAGCAAAGAATTTATAGTACTTGGTATACTTTCCTTATAAAATTGTTGTAACAGAGGAAAATGGATGGCTAGTTCATGCCTACCCTAGGGCTACATAAGTCCTGATTTCTCAAAGTTTAAACATGGAAGACAACATTCGTTAACATTTTTTGAAGTGTTTACTCTCAAACTTAGGGAGTTTGTCTGTTAGGCAAGTGCTTTACTATTGAATTTCGAACTATATCCAAAGTCCTAATTGGCATTCCTTGCAGTTGCCAGCACTGATGAAGGAGTTTGAAACGGGCTCTGCTTTCTATCAGGTCCTGAATATTTGTTAGCATAGAATTAAAGTGTGATTTTTCTTTCTAATTCAAATTGAGTCACATTCTAGTCTGGAGTGTTTTCTTTAGCACTGAAGTTAACAGGCATAAAATTTCTTGCCTAATTTAATCTTTTATGTTAATTTTTAAAGTTAATTTTTTATGCTTTATTTTTTATAGGAATAAAAAAATATGTTGTTGGTCTCATTATCAAGACATCCTCTGACCCAACTTGTGTAGAGGTAAGGAAATGTTAGTTTTCAAGTTTTATTTTAATTTATTTCAGAGTTTGTGTGTGCACTTGAGAAAATCAATTCTCGCCTACTCTCCTTCTATCCCTGTGGGTTTGGAGATTGAATTTATATGTCTACACTGTAAACCATCTCAGATGCCCCAGAGATTTAATGTTTTTTAAAAATTAGATTTGTTTATTTTTCTAATAATATTCTCTGTGTGATTGTAAACACTTGAGTGCTGTTTGAGGTTACAGGACAATTTTTGGGAGGTGGTTCTTTCCTTCTACCATGTAGGCCGAGAAAACTGAACTCATGTTGTCTAACTTGGTGGCAGTCGGCTTTTCATGCTGGACTACCCTCCCTTGTTCCCAGAGAATGTATTCAAGCAAGGAAATTTATTTAAATGTTAGTCTGTTTTTAATAGTCCCAGGAACATTCATATTTCTCATAATAATGTCTTATTGCTTAAGTTTGTATTGAATTCTTTAGGCACTTATTTAATCTGACCCCTTCTCCCTCCCTAGAAAGAAAAGGTGTATATTGGGAAGTTGAACATGATTCTTGTTCAGGTAAGCTTTGTATTAGCCTTCTTCCTCAGAAAAATTGAATGGTTATTACGTTTATTAACATTTGGGTCTTTCCTTATCCTGTAGGTGAATATCTTTTTAAAATTATTTTTAATTATGTGTAGATGTGTGTGTGTCTGCCAGTGGGTATATGCATGCAAGTGAAAGTTCCCACAAAGGCCAGAAGGCATATGAAACCTTTGGGCCGGGATTAAAGATGGCTATTACTGACAGGGGCCCTGGGAATTAAAGTCAGTTTTTTGGTCTGTGGTGATAAGGATCAACAATTATTTTATGACTCAGTTATATGGATGTTATTGTGAATTGGATTACATATTGGAGTTTCAAATTTTCAGTGTGACTGGATTCTTAGACTTCGCTTGCATTTATTTCTCATTTACATGTGGCTCTTCTAATCATAGATTATATATCTTAATATAATGCAGCCTCCAAGTTAATCTCCATATATTCTTTCCCAACTATCCATATAGTCTTTTTATGTTTAGAATATTTATATTAGCCTGTCTTTTTTTAAAGATTTATTATATATATGTTTTTTATATATATAGTATATATATGTACACTGTAGCTGTCTTCAGACACCCCAGAAGAAGACACATCAGATCTCATTATGGATAGTTGTGAGCCACCATGAGGTTGCTGGGATTTGAACTCAGGACCTTCAGATGGCTGAGCCATCTCCTCAGCCTGTTCTCCATTGATCCCCCCCAAAAGGCCATCTTTTTGTAAAACGTTTGAAATGTACTTGGCTATGAACTGTCCCAATTTCTTAAATCTAATTCGTTTAATTGGCGTTTTAAAAGCTGACTCCGTCCATGCTTGAGCTCTCTCCTTCTAAGCTTAAATGGTTAAAACCGGGGCCTGGTGGCATTGAATTATGCAAGAGCCCAAGTTCAGCTTCAGCACTGCAGAAATGATGTTACGACTAGATTATATCCAACAGAAAATGTCTGTTTTGGTATAGTAGGGATTGATCCTAGGGGCTGATACATTACATGAACATTTAGTCTAGCCCCTAAACCTATCTTGTTAACCTGTTGCCCTTCATCATTTAATTAGGTCTCATAGTTTGGGGTATACATATCTATCAAGCAAATATTAATATTTGTACACATTTGAACATTTAAATGTCAGGGTAACTGAATGGGGTCTTCAAATGTTGAAAGCACTGTTTTATATTATATATGGTATTAGTATGGTTTTATATTATGTATGGTATTATATTATGTATGGTATTAATAGCGGGGAGTGAGTAACACTTTGGCTGTGACGATGATGTTTTGTCTTTGTCAAATGAAGTGAAATGAACATTTCATTTTTAATTTTAGATACTTAAGCAAGAGTGGCCCAAGCATTGGCCAACTTTTATCAGTGATATTGTTGGAGCAAGTAGGACCAGTGAAAGTCTATGTCAAAATAATATGGTGATTCTTAAACTCTTGAGTGAAGAAGTATTTGATTTCTCTAGTGGACAGATAACCCAAGTAAAAGCAAAGCATTTAAAAGACAGGCAAGTATTTATTACATTTTAAATTATCACAGGCTATATGGAGCTCTAAGTGTATTAAGTTTTTTTTTTTTTTTAATTGTTTTTCGAGACAGGGTTTCTCTGTGTAGCCTTGGCTGTCCTGGAACTCACTTTGTAGACCAGGCTAGCCTCAAACTCAGAAATCCTCCTGTCTCTGCCTCCCAAGTGCTGGGATTAAAGGCGTGCGCCACCACCGCCCGGCTGTATTAAGTTTTTAATGAGATGTGATCAGCAGTGTTTATATTACTGAGGGGAGGGGGAGTATGAGTGTGCATAAGGCGATGTCCCCCTGTCCTTTATCAGGTAGGACTCCCCTGAAGTCAGCATTTATTTTTTCTTCTTCCTCCTTTCTAAATCATGTTGTTGTTTTTTTCTTAGCATGTGCAATGAGTTTTCACAAATATTTCAGCTTTGTCAGTTTGTGATGGTAAGTGGTTTTAATTTTCTTCCTTTTTTGAAATAAGAGTTAGAGGAAAGTATATTTATGGTATGATGTTTTTGTTTCCAGGAAAATTCCCAAAATGCTCCCCTCGTACATGCTACATTAGAAACACTGCTGAGATTTCTGAACTGGATTCCACTGGGATACATCTTTGAGACTAAGTTAATCAGCACATTAATTTACAAGGTAAAGCTTCACTTCAGTTTGTCTCTGGATAGTCACAAATAGTTTTTCTTCACTGCTACTAAGTATCTATTTCTGAAATGAAGAGGCTGCTTTCAAGGTCTTTGCTAGTAATCTTTTATAAGAATCTCTTGGGTTTATGTGAGGTTTGTTTCTTTGTTTAATTTAGCTCAGGATTAGTGGTAGATTTAATTCTGATACTATAGAGTCAGAAGCAGAAGGTCTTTAAAAGTCCATTTAATACTGTGTGTATGGATGGGTGTGGTTGTGTAGAGATGTTTTAGGATAACTTGGTTGAGATTTGGTTCACTATACCATGGGTGTTGTGGGAATGAACATCACGTTTTTTTTTTTTTTAACCTGCTGAGCCTTCTCAGAGGCCTTAGGGTGGCCTAAACAAGTAAAGGTTTGATGGTTCCTGTCTCTTATCTCACTGGTTCAGTGGTAATCAGGAACTCTGGACCACATACAAGTTGAAAGCTTTACACCCAGCATTTAGTCTCTTGTCATTCCAGCTTAGCCCAGGACCACATAGTAGGGACCAGAGAGGTGGTTCCGAGGTTAAGAGCATTAACTGCTCTTCAGAGGTCCTGAGTTCAATTCCCAGCAACCACATGGTGGCTCACAACCATCTGTAATGGGATCCAATTCCCTATTCTGGAATGTCAGAAGAGAGAAAGTATGCTCACATACATAAAATAATTTTTTTTAAAAAAAAGACTACATAGTAACACCATGTCTCAGAAAAGGCAAATAATCATCGTCATTGTAATAAGTGTGAAGACTGAAGATGGTAGTTCAGAGGGCAAAGCTTGCCTAACATGTACATCCTCGGTGCTGTCAAAAACAAGAATGCTATTACTGGTATAATTAATTGCTTTCTTTTGTTTGAGTCACAGTGAAGTAAATCGGGTGTTTACTTTTATAAAGTGGGAAAATTGTTTACATTATTATTACAGAATTGCTTGTCCCCAGGATTAGACTCGGATCATCAGTCTTAGTTTTGCAAATGTTCCAACACTGTTCCAAAAAATCTATTTTACCTGATAAATTAGAATAACATGCATCTGGCTGTTAATACTTGCCAAATTAACCACCAAGTATATGCAGAATATATAACTGGATTTCTTTATAATACTACTAATCTTAGTTATGCTAATTATCTCCTTAAGACCCTGATTTTGGGGGTTATAGGTGGTAAGGGCATCATGTTCCAAGTTAGCTTCAAATTAGTTGATATGTAAATGGGCAACATTTTCTCTTTGACTATTGTGTAGTCTCCTACAAAGTATGTACTGCACAGTGGTCCCTAGCTAATGTCTGTTTTCAGTGTTTTCTTCAGTACTACCTTTGAACATTTATACTTTGGTTATTTTATTTTGTAGTGAACCCTATGTAAACTTTGGTAATTTATATTTTTAAAGACAGGGTCTCAAGTCAATCAGACATGCATAGTCATCTTGGTACAGGTACCACACAGGTGCCTCCCACCCTGCCTCACATAATGGCCTTGCAGCTTACTGTTTGCTTAGCATGCACAGAGCATTAGGTTCTCCAGCATCCTTGTAGTGAACATCTGTGATGCAAAGCAAAAAGGTCAGAAGTTTAAGGTCATCCTCAGCTATAAAGCAATTTTGAGCTCCATCTGGCTCTCTGATATAAAAGAAAAGCAGATGTGCTCCTTAGACATTTTATTTGTTTTATTTTATGGGAATGGGATTTGAGTGCATACAGGTCAGAAGAGTGTGTTGAATCTCCTGGAACTTGCTGCTGTGGGTGTTGGGAGTAGAAGCTGGGTCTTCTGCAAAGCACTAAATGCCTTTCACCACACTTCTCCTTGTTTCTTGTGTTTAACTTTGATTTTTCTTTTAATAAAATAGTTCCTGAATGTTCCAATGTTCCGAAATGTGTCTTTAAAGTGCCTCACTGAGATTGCTGGTGTGAGTGTAAGCCAATATGAGGAACAGTTTGAAACTCTGTTTACACTTACAATGATGCAGCTAAAACAGGTATATGCCACTGTCTTAAATTGTTTGAATCATTTTTAATTAATGCATTAGAAATGGTTAGATCCATAACCAAGAGCACTACCAAATAAACAATTAAAAAAGGTTAAGTTTAAGTTAAACTATAGAACAGTTACTGTAGATCAGCCATGGTGTGATTGTGTGTATGTTACTTGCAATCTTATGTAGAAATTTTTATGTTTTTCTTTTGAAATATTAAGGATTTAGGGATACCATGATAGTAGAAATTTGAGGATGAGTATTGTGAAGACTGATCACAGTGGGAAACTGAACAATGTTCCCTCAGACTAAGGTCTGTTGTTGCAGATGTAAAAGAATTATTTTTAAGCTCCAATTTGATTCATTTGAATGCACTGTTATAGTTTATTTTGTTGTCTTGACAAAAAGTCTGATAGAAAACTGAAAAACTATAAAATCAGTCTGGATTGACTAGAAACAAATCCAAAATACTCTTTTGTATGCTATTTAGCAAATGAGTGTTGAAATTTTAGTTTGTTTTTTTTTTTGATGGTTTCATAATATGTAGATTGATGGTTTTCAACTTGCAGATGCTTCCTTTAAACACTAATATCCGACTTGCATACTCGAATGGGAAAGATGATGAACAGAACTTTATTCAGAATCTCAGTCTGTTTCTCTGCACCTTTCTAAAGGAGCATGGTCAACTTCTAGAAAAACGGCTGAATCTCAGGGAAGCACTAATGGAGGTTGGTCTGGTTCTTGAAATTTATTTCTAAAATAGATGCTCTTACATGAGTCTGTTACATGTTTGTGGATTTCGGAAAGGGTCCCTGTATGTACTCCTGCCTGGCTGTCCTTGAACTTCCTGTGTAGAGTACTGTGACCTTACAGTCATAGATCTTCCTGCCTCTGCCTCCCAAATTCTGGAATTGTATGCAGGTTCTGGTCTGTAATTTTATTTTATTTTATTTTATTTTTTTGAGACAGGTTCTCATACTCTTTCCTAGGTTGTTTTGAACTCTGTAGGGCACTAGTAGTGTTGAACTAGTGGGAACTTTTTTCTTAGCTTCGAGGTGTAACCATGTCTTGTCTTAGAACTTGATTTCTAAAGACTGGCTCTATATGATATGTAAACTTTTTTTTTTTTTTGATTTTTCGAGACAGGGTTTCTCTGTGTAGCCCTGGCTGTCCTGGAACTCACTTTGTAGACCAGGCTGGCCTCGAACTCAGAAATCCTCCTGCCTCTGCCTCCCAAGTGCTGGGATTAAAGGCGTGCGCCACCACCGCCCGGCGATATGTAAACTTTTTATTTATTGCTGGGTATGTTTCTATGCTGAGCATCACTTTTCTATTTGTTTCGGGATCTAAACAGTTTTCCATTTTAAAAGCATAAAAATCGCCAAGCATGGTAGTGTAGAACTAATTCCACCCAGCCATGGAAAAGCAAAGGCCATCTGATATCTGTGAGTTCAAGGCTAACCTGTTCTAAAAAATGAATTCTAGAACATCTGGGGCACACAGAGAAACCCTGTCTCAAATAAAATTATGAAAACTGTAATGCTCTTTTAGTATATTTCAAATGCAATTTAACTAAGAGTAATATGTTTTCCAAACATTTTTATCATCTCCACTGCTTTAACATCACCCGCCACCATAAGGCTCCTTTATCACTGACCCCAAGTCTGTGAGGGACTAGAGCTGTAGGGCATGCTGTCAAGCTTAAGAACAGTTTAAAGGGACTGGATTGTACCAGTTTAAAGTACCCTGGAAACATTGTAGGACATGTTTTGAAAAAAATAGTTGCTGTCAGTTTCAGTCTGTTTGAGGAATAAAATTCAATCTACATCAAATAGAGCCTTTTGGTTTTGCCTTTTGGCTATCTTAGAGCTCACTTTGTGGATCAGAC
The DNA here is from genome assembly GCA_036184795.1 of Tokudaia tokunoshimensis. Taxonomy (NCBI): domain Eukaryota; kingdom Metazoa; phylum Chordata; class Mammalia; order Rodentia; family Muridae; genus Tokudaia; species Tokudaia tokunoshimensis. The sequence continues at coordinate 93,387,224 of BTHU01000014.1, forward strand.
TGACCTTGAACTCAGATCCACTTGGCCTCCCAAGTGCTGGAATTAAAGGCATGTATGTGCCCATACTGCCCAGATTTTTAAGAATTTTAGTTTTTAATCTTTATTATGGGGGGGGGGTCAGGAAGAACTTGAAATTCAGTGATAATGCTTTTAATTTTCTCGGTCTTAATATGTAGGCTCTTCATTATATGTTGTTGGTGTCTGAAGTGGAAGAAACTGAAATTTTCAAAATCTGTCTTGAGTACTGGAATCATTTGGCAGCTGAGCTCTACAGAGAGAGTCCATTTTCTACATCTGCTTCTCCATTGTTATCTGGAAGTCAGCACTTTGATATTCCTCCTAGGAGACAGCTGTACTTAACCGTGTTATCAAAGGTAATGATGAAGTGGTTGGTCAGCTCTCTCGTTTCTTACTATAATTGGTAGCTAAAGTGTTAGAAGTAGAATTTCAGGAGTGGTTTTCCAGTTGCAGTTTTTAGAAGTATGGTTTCTTTTTTTTTTTTTTCCGATTTTCCCAGACAGGGTTTCTCTGTGTAGCCCTGGCTATCCTGGAACTCACTCTGTAGACCAGGCTGGCCTCGAACTCAGAAATCCTCCTGCCTCTGCCTCCCAAGTGCTGGAATTAAAGGCGTGCGCCACCACTGCCAGGCTAGAAGTATGGTTTCTTAAGCTCACAACCATCTGTAATGGGATCTGATGCTCTTCTGGTGTCTGAAGAAAGCTACAGTGTACTCATAAATAAAATGAATTGATGTTAAAAAATAACCAAATAAATAAATTGGTAAGTGAACAAACCACAGATCAAAACAGGTTTCTCAAATGTAGTATTGCAGAATTAATATTTGAGTTATGTTTTACTTCTTAGACTGTTTCATTCTTATGGAGAGTTTAGTGTGTATCCCTTGCTGATATGAATCACAGTTTAAGTATATAGACCAGGGCTGCCTTGAACTTAGACTTCCCAATGCTGAGATATATAGTACCAAGCATTTTAAAATTTAAAGTGTAGGTAGGTCTTTAGTAGTCAAGGCTGAACTGACCTCTTGGTCTTCATGTATCCACCTCCCACGTTTTGGAATTACAAATGTATGATTATGCCTCATTTGAAACTTTTACTTTCAGCTTGGTAGCCAATCCCAGTCTCTAAATAGGGGAGCTATCCACCCAGTTTTAGGAGTGCTGAGTCTGTAGGAATGTGCCACTTGCATGACTGAATATTTTCTCTAGATTCTCTTGTCAGAATTAGTTTGATTTGTGTGGTATCTTAATTAGTATATGCTTTTTAAGTACACTTATATTTGATGTCACTACTAAATGTCTTATCAGTTCCTTTACTGGTTTATTGATCAATAGGTCCGTTTATTGATGGTTAGTCGCATGGCTAAACCAGAGGAGGTACTGGTTGTAGAAAACGATCAGGGAGAAGTTGTAAGAGAGTTCATGAAGGATACTGATTCCATAAATTTGTATAAGAATATGAGAGAAACATTGGGTAAGTAAATAAATGACTACTTGTTAAAATTTTATCCCCTATTTATGATAATATCGTTTGGCCAAAGTTCTATCTACACTTACCTGAATCTTTCAGCAACCATACACTTATTAATATGCTCTTACACCTTAGCAGAAAAAATTAATTTGTTTTCACTGTGAAACATCTGGATTTTTGTTTGTTTTTGTAGTTTATCTTACTCATCTGGATTATGTAGATACGGAAATAATAATGACTAAGAAACTTCAAAATCAAGTGAATGGTACAGAATGGTCATGGAAAAATTTGAATACATTGTGTTGGGCAATAGGCTCCATCAGTGGCGCAATGCACGAAGAGGATGAGAAGAGGTTTCTTGTTACTGTTATCAAGGTAAGCCTCCAGTTGGAAGAAGTAGAACCATTAAAGATATATTTTGTGACTTTATATAACGAAAGCTTGTCTTATTTTATAGGATCTTTTAGGATTATGTGAGCAGAAAAGAGGCAAAGATAATAAAGCTATTATTGCATCGAATATTATGTACATAGTAGGTCAATACCCAAGATTTTTGAGAGCACATTGGAAATTTTTGAAGACGGTAGTAAACAAACTGTTTGAATTCATGCATGGTAAATTTCACTTAATATATTCATTGTATTTAATTTTACTTTTCATTTGTTACATTGAACAAAAAAAATAAATAAATGTTTTTATCTTGTTAGAGACCCATGATGGAGTCCAGGACATGGCTTGTGACACATTTATTAAAATAGCTCAAAAATGCCGTAGGCATTTTGTTCAGGTTCAAGTTGGAGAAGTAATGCCATTTATTGATGAGATTTTAAACAACATAAATACTATAATTTGTGATCTTCAGCCTCAGCAGGTATATAAGTCACTGTGCTTATTATTAAATACATACGAGCTCTTGCTTGCACGTGTTTGTGTGCATGTCTTCCTGTGCATGAAGAAGCTGGAAAGAGGGCACCAGAAACCATGGAGCTAGAGTTACAGACATTGACCACTGTGTGGTTTATTGGGCTTGAACTTGAGTTCCTGGAAGTATAGCCATTCCTCATAACTATCGAGTCCCCTTACCAGTCCTTGATGGTTTATAGAAGTAATATGTTTGAAGGATGGAGAGCAGCTTAGCAGTTCAGAGTGGGAACTACTTGTGTAGAGTATTATAGTTGGGTTCCGGACAGCACCCATAGAAATACATTTGTAATTTTTTCCGTGTATTTTCCATGATTTGGGTCCATGAGAGTATGAAAATAAAAATGTTTGCATTTAAAAACCAGGTCCATACATTTTATGAAGCTGTGGGGTACATGATTGGTGCACAGACCGACCAGACAGTTCAAGAGCATTTGATAGAAAAATACATGCTACTCCCTAATCAAGTGTGGGACAGTATAATTCAGCAGGCAACCAAAGTAAGTTTTTATTTCTTTTTTTTTTTTTTTAGGTTTTGGTTTTTTGTGTTTTTTTTTTTTTCTTTATGTGAATGTATTTTATTTTCTTGTTTTGAGTTCTGTTGAGGTTTAAGGTTCAGTCTTAGTACTTTTGAAATGTATACTTTAACCCTGAGTCCCTTTTAAATTGTATGTATCTGAGGTGTCCCCTGCACACAGAAACCAGAGGATAGCCTCGTGTGTTGAACATCTTTGAAACATAACAATCACTGCTCTCCTGTGACTTTCTGGAAAGTCCTTGGGAGAACAGACACATTATGCTGAGCCCATCTTTACGTTTTCTCCCGGGGATTCTGAGCTTCAGCCCTCAGGTTTATTTATGTGGAAAGCCTTTAACCCACTCAGCTATTTTACTTACTGTATAAGTGCTTTAATGTGAGATTGAATACTTGAGTTGCTGAAGTCAGGTGTAGTGCATAAGCTTAATCCTAGCACTTAGAGGCAGGAGGAAAGTCATCCTTGACAGTATAACAAGTTGGAGGTCAGCTGAGACCTAGAATGCTCTGTCTCAAAATAAGAGAAAGGCGGGAAAAAAAATGAGTGACAGAATTTTGTTTTATGTGGAGTTATGATATTTGAGACAGTTTACTGTGAGGCCCTAGGGGTCCTGGAGAAATGTGCCACCATGGCTGATTTAAAATACCCTTCTGTTTGATCTTAGTGAGACTGTTTCACTGCACTTAATGATACTTGAGCCTTAAGGATGAATAGGTGATAGGGATTAAGCTTAGGGCCTCATGTTTGCAAAACATGCTAATACTGAGCTATAACTCAGGCCTTGTTTGTCTTTTGAGATTATAAATAAGATGAAGTTTTCAATAAATGAGATTGTGTTTTATTGTGTTAATTTCAGAATGTGGATATCCTGAAAGATCCTGAAACAGTCAAGCAGCTGGGTAGCATATTAAAAACAAATGTGAGAGCCTGCAAAGCTGTTGGTCATCCCTTTGTAATTCAGCTTGGGAGAATTTATTTAGACATGCTTAATGTATATAAGTGCCTCAGTGAAAATATTTCTGCAGCTATTCAAGCTAATGGTAAGGGATTATGGCTTCTTGGGGAAGGTAGAATTCTGGGTAAAGGTCATTCTGCTTTCACTGTCTTTCCTACCCTTTCTGCACCTCTCACATTCGAGTAAACCTGCTCTCTGGAGTGTCAGGAGGCCCAAAACCCTTTCTCAGCAGTTGCCTGCTTACCCAATTGATTAGTTTTGCCTACAAGTATAGTTTATTGCAAAATGCCCAAAGCTGTGTGTTGTTGGATCTTGGCTCTTTGGAGGTTTACACTCTATTAATTTTCTACCCTTTCCCCCAATCAATTTTTTTAAGTAGCCCACGGAGTGATAGTTATTTGTAGTGGACCTAATTTTGCATGCTATCAAGTTAGCTTATATTTGATTGTTCTTTAGGTGAAATGGTTACAAAGCAACCATTGATTAGAAGTATGCGGACAGTAAAAAGGGAAACTTTAAAGTTAATATCTGGTTGGGTGAGCCGATCCAATGATCCTCAGATGGTAAGACTTTTTTTTTTTACTTCACATTCTCAATTATGTCATGTCTATATGTATTTGCTTAATTAAAAGATAGTTAAATGTCTATGTTTAGGTTTATTTCATACCAGTATTTGTTATAGTCCTTTTATAGTAAAAGAGTAGTGATTGAGCTTTTTAAAGTAATTTCTGTTTGCTATAGACAATAAGAGTGGGTTATTTGGGGCTATAGAGATATGACCAGAGACAGATTGAAGGGTTGTTGAGATAAAAACTTAGATAAGAAAATGTCAATTGAATCCATGTTTTATATATAGGTGGCAAGGAAATCCAGGCCATATGGTTCATAGGCTATACTATGATGGCTTTGAGGTAGGAAGATAAAAGATTACAAATTAAAGCTTTGAATCACCTCAGCAGCCTTCATCATTGATCTTGAGCTTTGATGATGGTCAAAGTAATAAAACTACATAAAGAACACTATAGCAGATTTTTATGCCTAATCCTCAAATCAGCACCAAAAATAGGAGGATCCTGCCATATTCACTATTAGTATATGATATAGCTATAATGTTTGTGAGTCTGTAAAATGGAGACTAGAGCAGCCATCTCAGTGGATGATGGGATTTTCTACCAAATCTCAGTGGATTCCAACATGGGACCCATAAGGCAGAAGGAAAATCAACTCCCACAGATCAACCTCTCTGTCTTACTTGTATGTGTACATGAGAAAAGCCTGGTACTTAGAACTAAAGTATTTGTTGTCTAAGTTGTCCGTTATAGGTATAACAGCATCTACTTAATGGCGTGAATATCATAGCATCCTATCTCATCAGATAATCTGAATTACCTTGAGACTGGAGTGACCTATATTGCTTGCTGTAGTAAGAACTTCTGCCCCCCTCCCCGCAACAGGTAGCTGAAAACTTTGTTCCTCCGTTGTTGGATGCAGTTCTTATTGATTACCAGAGAAATGTTCCAGCTGCTAGGGAACCAGAAGTGCTTAGTACCATGGCAATTATTGTCAACAAATTGGGTGGACATATAACCGCTGAAATACCTCAAATATTTGATGCAGTTTTTGAGTGCACATTGAATATGATAAATAAGGTAGGTGATTTCTGGTTTTATTAGGTTCTCCACTAGAAATTACATAAATGACTTTTTTTTTAGAGTTTCAAAGCCCTAGAATTCATTATTATATTTATAGCTAGCAGTAATTGGCATCTTAATAACAAAATCTTGACTCAAAAGAACAAAAAGACTAGTCATGGACACTCTTAGACCTAAGAGTGCTCAAGGGCAGAGGTGTGGTGGACAGATAGATCTATGATCTCTAATCTCTGTATTGCCTCAGCTGGCCCGTAACTCACTCACTCTGTAGACCTAGGTGGCTCAGAACTCAGATCTGCCTGCCTGTAGGATTATATGTAATACAAACTCCAGGCTAGAATTCAAGTACCATGCTCTACAAATAATCACAAACTAGCAAACACACCTAGGTTTCTGGTCTACATAAAACATATACGTATAATAACAAACAGCAAATAAATCTCTTTTTTTTTTTTAAAAAAGTTCTTCCACGTGGGTCTTGATACAAACAAGTGAGTGGTTTTGGGACAACAGCATCTTTTTGCAAAGCAGATACTGGCTGCAGACATCACCAGGCTTCCTGAAAGCTTGGCTGTGTTTGCTAGTTTGTGATTATTTCCAGAGCATGATACTTATATCTTTAAAATATAAATTCTAGCCTGGAGGTGGTAGGGCATACCCTTAATTCTAGAGGCAGATGAGTTCTAAGCCAGCTAGGTCTACAAAACGAGTTCTAGGACAGCCATGGCTATGCAGAGAAACCCTGTGTTGGAAGACCAATAATAAAAACAAATAAAATAAATCGTAAAATTTGGGCTTCCCTTTGGGGGAAACTCTGAAGGGAGGATGCAAGTAGAAACTTGCTATTTATCTCTTTCAATAAGGCATTGAAATGTTGTGGTATTCTTTCTTATTTTAGGATTTTGAAGAGTATCCAGAACACAGAACAAACTTTTTCTTATTACTTCAAGCTGTCAATTCTCACTGTTTCCCAGCATTCCTAGCTATTCCACCTGCACAGTTCAAGCTTGTTTTGGATTCTATTATTTGGGCTTTTAAACATACTATGAGGAATGTTGCAGATACAGGTAAATGCCTTTAAGTCATTTGACTGATAAACCAGAAATATACACTTAAGTCTTAGTAACTGTTTAATTTTGGTGAGAGGGAGGTGTAAGTGTTCAGTTCTCAGAGGTTCAATAGTGAAAATTTATTACTTTTAAATGTGCCATTCTAGCAGCAATATGAAAACCTGGTGGGGAGGTGTTTCATCATCCTTCATAGAGCTCATGAATTTTGTATATGCTCTTTTCCCACTAGCTCTTAGTAGCTTTCTTAAAAACTAGCTTGGTGTTAGGACTGTTGATTTTCTTCTCTCTTTTTTTCTCCCCCCTGTATGGCCCTTGCTGTCCTAGAACTCAGATCCATTTGCCTCCTGAGTGCTGGCATTAAAAGTGTGTGTCACTAACCCAGTGTTGATTTGGTGGTTTGCTTTTCATTAATTCTGTCTCTGCCTGTGAATGGAGGTGTGTGTCATGGCTTGCATGTACAAGTCTAAGGGTACTTGTTGCTGTTCCTGGGAACTGGGTTTGATTTTAGCATCTGTTTGTTTACAACTCCTGTTAGTGGTTTCAGAGAATCTGTCGCACTCTTCTGGCCTCGTACAGACAGACAGTATAAACATCCATACACACAAATTTAAGGACAGGATCTGCACTTTACTATGTTCCATGCTAAGAGGGCCAACTGTTTCCTAAGCATTCTGAATTGCTTTCTCTGGGAGTCTATATACCCCTCTGTAGGAATCTACTGTCTGGATACTCGTGAGGAATTCCATAGTTTTAAGGTTGGTTATATTTGTTACAAACTGTTTGAAGTTATGTGGCTTCAAATTGGAGGTTAGGAAAATAACACTTAACAGAAAGCAGTTTCTTAGCTATTTTATGTGTAAGAGCAATGGTTCTCAACTTTCTTAATGCTGCCACCCTTTATACAGTTCCTCATATAAACACTCAACCATAGATATTTCCAGTATTACTTCATAACTTGCTTACTTTTATAAACTGTAATGTAAATATCTATATTGCAGTGCTTGTAGGCTGCCCCTATGAATGGATTATTCAACACCCTTGGGATCAGGTTGAACCACTGTTTAGGATTGTTTAGTTTTTATGAATGTCGTTACTCCATACTCAATGCCTGGAGCCTGTGGAGGCCAGAAGTGGATAGTGGATGCCATTGAACCAGAGTTGTGGATAGTTGTGAGCCATGATGTATGTTGGTGCTAGAAATTAATCCTTTGCAGGAGAAATAAACTGCTGAGCCATCTCTCTAACTCCCATTTATTTTTTGACACAGGGTCTCATATATTACAGGCTAGTCTACCAACTTAATGATCATTCTATCTACTTCCTATGTTCTGGACATGGTGGCTGTGTACAATTAATTTGCATCTCAGACTTTTGTTATTATGTGTTTTAAGTATTTTGTCTGCATATATGTCTGTACACTACCCATATGCCTGGTACCCACAGAGGCCAGAAAAGGGTTTTGCAGTAACAGATATGTATGAGCCACCTTCCCTCTGGAAGAACAGCAAGTGCTCTTAACCACTGATAAAACTCTAGTGATACTCTGGCTTCTTGTTAGGGATACAACTCTCACCTTCACTGTTACATTTACCTTTATTTCTAAGAATAATAAGTGGTTTAAAATGTTTGTTTAAAATAACCCAAACAAACACCAGATTTGGTCATTTTATGCCTTTAATCCCAGTCCTGAAGAGGTTCAAGTGAAATAATGTTTCCAACTTAAGTCCGACCTAATTTACAGGACAACACCCTGTCTGAGTAAATAAAACAAGGCATGTCTTTTTTTAGTTCTCATATCTGACTATGTGTTATGATGCTTGTGGCATATTGTGGAGTCTGTGAGCTCCATTGCTAATTGAAAATTAATAACACAGATTCAAAACAAATGGGAGTGGGGTGGGCTCACTGGGCATGGTGGCACATACCTTAGTATCAGCGCTGGAGGGACAGTTTTAGGCTGAGGTCATTCTGGTCTTACACAGTTCTGGGACTGCAAGGGCTTTGCAAAAAAAAAAAAAAAGAAAAACTAGATTAGTTTGTAATCTGGTGGGTTAAGAAAGAAATTGCCAGAAATCTATACTATATTATCCTCCTTCAAGAAGAATGGGCTTTAACCAGTTTCAGTTACTGTAAGTTACAATATAATTCTGTGGGTTGGAGAGGTGCTCAGTTAGGAGCATGTACTACACAAAATCATTAGGATCAGATTAGAGTTCATATCTCAGGAGCTAACAGTAAAACCCCAGGACCTAGACCGCTTCCATGAGTGTCTTTTTTATGTAAATGAATAGTTTGTAATGATTTTTTGTTAACTTTAGGCTTACAGATACTTTTTACACTTTTACAAAATGTTGCCCAAGAGGAAGCTGCAGCGCAGAGTTTTTATCAGACTTACTTTTGTGACATTCTTCAGCATATCTTCTCTGTTGTGACAGACACCTCACATACTGCAGGTAGGAACTGAAAATCACTAAATTACTAAGTGTTTTGGTTGTTTTGTTATTTTTTAATTAATAAGTTTCTTCTATTTCACAGGTCTAACAATGCATGCATCAATTCTTGCATATATGTTTAATTTGGTTGAAGAAGGAAAAATAAGTACACCACTAAATCCTGGAAATCCAGTTAACAACCAAATGTTTATTCAAGACTATGTGGCTAATCTCCTTAAGTCTGCATTCCCTCATCTACAAGAGTAAATTACTGTATTACTATTATTATGGGTGTCTATGGGTGGGTGGGTATGTAACTGTGAATGTAGGATGAGGACCAGAAACATCCGTCTGTTCAGGCAGTTGGGAAACTCTACTGATGGGTGCTGAAGTTTGAATTTGGAATCTTAGCTTTTACCTACTAAGGCATCTCTCCAGTATATTGTTTTATATTTAGTTTAGATGTGGATAATTATCAGTATGTGCACATCTGTCCATGTGGCAGTTCTTTTTCTCTACTCTGGTTTCCAGTAATGGATCCTAGGCATCAGGCTTTATTGCAAGCACCTTTACAGGCAGAATCATCTGGTCTATGCCTTTTTTTTTTTTTTTTTTTTTTTTTTTTTTTGGTTTTTCGAGACAGGGTTTCTCTGTGTAGCCCTGGCTGTCCTGGAACTCACTTTGTAGACCAGGCTGGCCTCGAACTCAGAAATCCTCCTGCCTCTGCCTCCCAAGTGCTGGGATTAAAGGCGTGCGCCACCACCGCCCAGCTTGGTCTGTGCCATTAATGTTTTTATTTTGATAGATGTTCTGGGGATAAGCAAATTATTTTTAAAAATGCCACTTTAGATATTTAGTTTTTAAAGAATAATTTTTGTTTTGATTTGCAGTGCTCAAGTAAAGCTCTTTGTAACAGGACTTTTCAGCTTAAACCAGGATATTCCTGCTTTCAAAGAACATCTAAGGGATTTCTTAGTTCAAATAAAGGTACATATTTAAGTTTTTTATTTCTTTGAGTTTTTGAGAAAGGTTTCCTGGGTTGCTTAAGCTTTATGTGTTCATGCATCTATAGTTGTGTATAGTGAAAGGTCATCAATAATGTTTCCTGTGTTCTTTTGAGAGCAGGACTCTAAAGCTCACCCATTTAAGACAGACTAACTACTCAGGAAGGTTCAGCAGGGATGTTCTTGTCTCTTGAAGTTTTGTTTCTTTTCTTTTTCTTTTTCTTTTTTTTTTTTTTAATTCATGTGAGTTCTTCAGACACACCAGAAGAGGGCATTCCATCCCGATACAGATAGTTCTGAGCCACCTTGTGGTTGATGGAAATTGAACTCAGTGCACATAATTTAGATTATATTCTAGTGTATATAACAGGCAAGCATTCTATTGAGCTACTGCCAACCCTTGTCCCGCCCCCTCTTATTCCCCCTTTTTCTTGTTTCTAGACAATTTCTCTGTATATCCCTGGCTGTCATGAAACTCACTAATTTGATTAGCTTGGCCTTGAACACAGCAATCTGCCTCTTATGTGCTGGGGTCACAGACATGCCACTACTCCTAACCTAGATGTCATACATTTTAATCAGTCTAATAAGCTCATTGATTGCCCCTTTTAAAGATTTTTATAATAACCTTTTATTCTGTTGCTGTTAAGGCAATGTCTATTCAAATTTTGGGAAAAGAGCTCACAATTCTGCTTTAGCCATTTCTCCAGTCCTGCCTTGTTTCTGAGACAACTTCTTAGTGTGCTGCCTCTGCTTGGTGCAAACCTGCGAGTTTAGACAATCCACCGGCAGCAGGTTCCCGGGTGCTGTGAATGTGTTTGTGAAACACCACTCAAGTCATTATCTAACTCAGATAGCTCTTCAAAAGAAATTGCTGTGCTCCTGGTGAACAAGCCCAGGGCTTTGCGGTTTATACACAAACACTTAAGAGATTGCTAAGAAATGATGTCAGAAGGTCATGCATTACAAGTCATTTGAGTTCTGAATGCAAAAACTCTGAGAATGCTTTGAAGACCATAGCATTATGTGATTTGGGTTACAATTTCCATGATCTTGTTCCATGTTTTAAGATTATTTAATATGGGTTAACATTGTATTATTAAGAGTACTCCTATTTTTAAGTTTTGTTTTTAATTAGATTATAGTTGTACTAATACATTTCAATTAAAATGAAAGTGACAATTTATATTTCTGTTGCACGTGGCAAAATACCAAATGTCTCTCCAGTCCCAGAGGCAACTTGAAGTTTTACTATAGTTGACTTTTCAATTGTCTGTGTTACCAGGAGTTTGCAGGTGAAGATACATCAGATCTATTTTTGGAAGAAAGAGAAACAGCCCTTCGACAGGCTCAGGAGGAGAAACATAAACTTCAAATGTCTGTACCTGGGATTCTTAATCCACACGAAATTCCAGAAGAAATGTGTGACTAAAATCCGAAGTCATGCTAGGCCTTTTTCTCTCTGCAACATTTGTTCATAGAAGAAAACAGCAGATGGATTATTTGTCGACCAAAATGATGCCAATTTGTAAATTAAAATGTCACCTAGTGGCCCTTTTTCTTATGTGTTTTTTGTATAAGAAATTTTCTGTGAAATATCCTTTCATTGTTTAAGCTTTTGTTTTGGTCATCTTTATTTAGTTTGCATGAAGTTGAAAATTAAGGCATTTTTAAAAACTTTTACTTCATGCCCATTTTGAGGCAATGCTGGGGGGAAGCAGTAAATTTGATTTGAAAATATACTTGTAAATTCTAATACAAAATTAATTATAAAATTTTTTTCTTGTAAACAATACAAATTTTAATTAGGGAGCATTTTTTTCTAGCCGTTATCTCGGTCTAGAAGAAAAGTAATGAGTTAAAAGCAATTGCGTTAAGTGGGTTACAAGAGCTGAATTGTCAGGAGTTGGCACCTCCTGAGCTGCATTGTCTGTCTCTAGACTACTTGTATTAAAGTCTGTGTGTCAAGTTTGCAGCAAGATCATGTGCATATCATCCCATTGTAAAGCAACTTCAAAAATATGGGAACAGTTAGTTATTTTTACACAGTTCTTTTTGTTTGTGTGTGTGTGCTGTCGCTTGTCGACAACAGCTTTTTGTTTTCCTCAATGAGGAGTGTTGCTCATTTGTGAGCCTTCATTAACTCAAAGTGAAATGGTTAAAAATATTTATCCTGTTAGAATAGGCTGCATCTTTTTAACAACTCATTAAAAACAACAACAACAAAACTCTGGCTTTTGAGATGACTTATACTAATTTACATTGTTTACCAAGCTGTAGTGCTTTAAGAACACTACTTAAAAGGCAAAATAAACTTGGTTTACATTTATTTTCCCTTCACTGGCTTAAAATTATTCCTACATTAATGAAGGCGATTTTTAGGATTGTAATACTTTTATTTGAAGTTTGGTTCTTGTCTTAGAAATTTTTAGCACTGTGGAGGCAGAGGCTGGATCTCTTGAGTTGGAGGTTACCCTAGTCTACACAGCAACTTCCAGTACAGTTAAGGCTAAGTAATAGACTCTGTCTCCAGAACAAAACAAGGCTTCTAAGGTTGTTGGTAGGTTTAGCTGTTGGAGCTTTGTGCCAAATTCTTATAATCCCATCAGAGGCAGGTGGATCTTGAGTTTTCTGGTCCACATGGTAAATTCTAGGACAGCCAGGGCTATATGTAGGGAGTCATTATCTCAAAAAAACTAAACAAAAAGATAGCAAATAAACATCCGGATAGCAGTTTAAATCATTTTGGGGTTTAGGGAACATCTCTTTGTGCAGTGGCTGTGTAAGGTAGATTAGCTTTTGAAGGAGGTATGGGCATACTTTTCATCCTGGCATCTGAGATGTAGGATTAGAGTTTTCAAGGGTACCTTGGTCACTTGAGTCCTTATGGAAATAAGATGGAGACAGAGTGCATCGAGGAGATAGGCTGTCTAATTTGGTAGAGGTAACTCCAGATAAGGTATTCAAGGATTATACCACTTCACATAAAGATCAAGTAGACCAGGGAAAGCAAGAAAGACCCGTGCCAGTCTTGGAAAAGAGCTGGAACTGTGCTTAATGATGGATATAATTTTAATAAAATTTAGAATAAAAATGTTTCCAATGTTCAAGCACACATACCTTACTAAAGTGCTTAAATTACAGTATCAAGCACTGCAAATTCCCCTAAAATTGGTGGTGGGGTGGGGGGTGGGGGTGTGTAAGTCAGGAGAATTAGGTTCTTTCTACTCTTTTTAGTTCTGGGCATTGAATTCTGGTTGTTGAGCTTGGATGCAAGTACCTTTACCTGCTAAACTATCTTCTTGACCCTTTGCTTCTTGACTTGAATTTTTGAATACTCAGAGTAATGCAAGGAGTAGGGTTTGGCCTAAAAGATGGTTCAGTGCTTGGAGTGTTTCCTGGAGCTGGAAAAATGGATCTGGTTAAGAGCACTTGTAGGAGAGGACCTGGGTTCAGTTCCCAGCATTCACTTTTGTCTATAGCTTGAGTTTTACAGATGCCTAAGTATATGAGGCAAAACATAAAATTTTAAAATAGAGCTGGCCTCTAATCTGGGCATTTGGAAGGCAGAGTCAGGTAGAGTTGTAGTCAGCCTTGTCTACAGAGCGAATTCCAGGATTTCCAGGGCTACACACAAACCCTGTCTTGAACGAAAAAACGAACTTGATCGATTTTGTGATTGCGCTTTCAAAAGATGTTTGCTACCAAGTTTTCCTGTGATAGTGCTAGTAGTTAGCTAGTTAGGTGAATTTCTGGGGCCAGCCATAAATGTGCCCTGTAAGTCACCACATACATGCACAAACACTAAATGTTTGAGAAAAAAATTCTTAGAAATTACAATAGCAAAGCCCCTTTATAATACATAGAAAATTGAACCTTTGTCCTTATGTACTCTCTGAGACTTTAATGGGTTGGAAGTTAGCTCTGTTACCCAAAAGTAGGTTTTGTGATCTTGTAGCTGCAGCCTGATTCCTAACCAGGATAGCACTGAGTTCTTGAAAGTTCTTGAGTTTCTTGGTATTGAAAGTTCAGGAAAATGGTCTTCCTGAATTCAACATTTAGGGTCTGTTAGTAGCTGGAGTTGTAGCCAGATACCTAGAGTCCCACCTTAAGTGCTAAGTGGGTATGGTAGTATACAGGATATGTGAGGTGAGAGAGAAAGAAGGACATATAATCCATAGGCAATGGATAGGGAAATTGAACAATGGATGAACTAAATCTCAGGCATGGTGGCACATCATGCCAGCACGGGATGAAAGGCACAAGGATCCTTAAAGTCAACCTCCTCAGATCACTGAATTTCAACTTGGAGCTATACAAGAAATCTTGGATCACAGTTAACCTAGCACAAAATCACTATACAAATTCTCTATACCTGAGAACTCATGTAAACCAGACTGACCTTGAAATTTTCTTCCTCTTGAGTACCATTTCTGTGCTGAAGTTTATAGGTACCTAGTTTTGAGCTGCTGGGTTGGTGTTGGAAATTGAACCTGGGTCCTCTTCAAGATCTGGGACACATTCTTGATCCCTAAGCTCTCTCTCCAGTCCTGTGAGACATGTTTTGACAGGAGAGACTGACTGACTATTCAATATTAATCTGGCCAGAAGATCAAAGTGTACTTTGAAAAGCGATGGACTACAACATAGCAAGTTACTGGGTTTCTTAGTGAAATCCTGTCCAGAGCACCAGGGAGGATATTAGCCCTAGCTGCTCAGCAAGTGGAGAAGGTAGTTTGAGGTCAGGAACTCAGTACCACTTTTTGAAATATGGGCGGTGCTGGGGTTCAAACCCAGGAATTGGCAGTATGAGGTAGGCAAGTGTTCCCTATCCCCTGCCCCCTTTTCTTTTTTTTTTTTTTTCCTTTTCGGTTTTTCAAGACAGGGATTCTCTGTGTAGCACTGGCTGTCCTGGCTTTGTAGACCAGGCTGGCTTTGAACTCAGAAATCCTCCTGCCTCTGCCTCCCAAGTGCTGGGATTAAAGATATGCGCCACCACCGCCCGGCTTCTTTTTTCTTTTGGTTTTTCAAGACAAGGTTTCTCTGTATAGCCCTGGGTGTTCTGGAATTCACTCTGTAGACTTTGCTGGCCTCAAACTCAGAAATCTGCCTGCCTCTGCCTCCCAAGTGCTCCGATTACAGGCATGCGTCACCACTGCCCGGCCCAAACTTTCTTTTTATATTAGCTCAATGTTGTCTCAACACATACGGTGGAGAGAGTGATTTTGTGCTGCTTTGCAGTGCTGTAATTATGGGCTTATTTGGTGCTAGTAATGGACCCAGGGCTCTGTACATGCTAAGCAGACATTCTAACAATGAATTCACACCCCCAGTCAAAATTTCTACATTTTACACTTATTACTGTACATCTTACTGCAAATAAGGCTCCAGCAGTCATAATTCCTTCCTCCATGACCTTGTAGTATTAAGCCTAAGAAATGCTTTGTGGGAAGTTGGAGATGTGGCTCATGAGTTAAGAACCTTGCTGTTCTAGAGAACATGTGTTCAGTTCCTAGTACCCACAAGGTGGCTCAACCATATATGACTCCAGTTCTAGATCTGATGTCCTCTCCTAGCCTCCCTGGGCACCAGGCCTAAATGTGGTACGTTTATATGGATGCTGGTAAGGTATACACACAAAAATTTGAAGGAAATACTTTGTAGACCTCATTTAAGTTGTTTTTGTACCAAGTAAGGCTGGGGTGGGCATGGTCAGCTGAATAAAAGGGACTGCTCGGTGGGTCTTGGTGTTTGCTACCAAGACTGATGAACTTAGTTTGATCCTTGGTATACACATGTTGGAAGTTTCAGGTTTAATGAGTATCTCAAAAAAGTAAGATGGAAGTTGGGCAGTGATGGCTCACCTTTAGCCAGCACTCAGAGGCAGAGGTAGGTTAATCACTGAGTTCCAGGACAGCCTGGATTACACTGACTGGAGCACTGACTGCTTTGGCAGAGGTCTGGCTCCTAGCAACCACATAGTAGCTCACAACCATCTGTAATGGAATCTGATGCCCTCCTCTGGTGTTTCTGGAGACAGCGGCAGTGCCCTCACATAATTTTTTTTTTAAAAGAATGTTTTCTCCTTTCAACAATTAAAGTGCAAAAACTGGGGAAGGGATGACATTGGTGATTAAGATCTGCCTAGTATGTGCACAGAGTTCTACATCTTTGAGCAGCTAGAGCTTGGGAAGGGGCTGGTACTGTGGAACCGTAGCCGCAGGATCTCCATGACTCTGGGCAACAAACAGTAAGATTTTCAAGAGAAGTCTCCGGAGGGTCCAGTACTGATAGTGTAGTGAAAATCAGAGGCCCCAAACCAAACAAATGATTCATTGCAATGAATATTTGCAAGGAAAACGTGTTTGGGCCAAAGGGTATACTGTGAAACTTCCATTATCAGTTCAACTGTGATGGAGAAGCAGGAAAGACTGAGGAGTAGAAATTCAGCCAGAATAGTCAAGAGGGGGTTGAGAAATGGCTGCAGTTAGTAGAAGAACAGGTCATTAGTAGAAGTAGGGTCTGCAGGATAAAGTGCCACAGTTCGGAGCTTGCGCGGACTCAGCCCTCTAACAAGCTGCACATCCACATAATCACCCTGGCTCTGGTCAGCTTACTGGATTGGGCCTCCTTGAAAGACCACCAAGGTTCATGCTTCTCCCAGAGGCCATGCTCTGGTCACTGACCAGAGTTTTGGCAGAGGAACATGTTAGTCTGAGAGCCGCACTGCCCCTAGAGACCAGGCGGAGGTCCTTGGCATAGGCTGATGCTGGAGACATGTTCGTGGTCCATGCTTTTGCCAGAAACTGTGAGCCTAGGATCGGTGCTCCTGCTGACTGTGAAGGGCAGAGAATCTATGCTTACAGTGTTATTAATGACTGCAGACCCACAGTTGAGAAAGCAGAACATAAGAGGTTTCTGCCACAACCCCTTCATTCACCCTAGCCCACTTCTTCCAAGATGATAGGAAGTCATCAAGGAGAACGTAAAAAGAAAGTTGTGATGGGGTGATGAGGTGTAGCTCTCCACTGTTGATGGTTTCTGCTGGGGGTGCAGGTAGAGATCAGGGTCTGGCTACTAAGAGTTTGACATTGCTCGAGCAAGCAGCGAGGGAGAGGTCATGGGGAGTGGTGTCAGACATGGGAGAACTGGGAGGTGAATGCAATTGGGATGCATAATGTGAGATTCTCAAATAATCAATAAAAATATTGTTTAAGATGGTAGTGCACGCCTTTAATCCCAGCACTGGGAGGCAGAGACAGGTAGATTTCTGAGTTTGAGGCCAGCCTGGTCAACAGAGAGTTCCAGGACAGCCAGGGCTTTACAGAGAAATTCTGTCTAAAAAAAAAAAAACAAAAACAAAAAAAAAACCCCTACCAAAACAACAACAAAAAAACTTTAAAAAATGTAGTAGACCAGATTTGGACTATGGGCTGTTGTTTAGCAGTCCCTTGTCTATATCTGGGAGTGGGGCCTGCCCTGGCATGTGGTGTCCTAGCAGAAGTCACATCATTAAAGAAAAATTATTCTACCTCTGCTAATAGCTCTCAAATGCCTTTAGCTCCTCTGCTAATAACTCTCAAATGCCTATAGCTCCTCAGCTATAGTAAGTTCACCTTCTCATCTTCTGTACTGACTTTGGCTGGAACTGTCACAATCCTTGTGAACTCACATGTAGAATTGCCTGGTACGTCTGGAAAAGTCTTTACTTGATGTTATCCTTCTGGCTCTTAAAATCTTTCTATTTCCTCTTCCATAAAGACCCCTGAGCACTGGGGCAAGGAGAGTGATATGTACATCCCATTTAGGCTGAGCACTCCAGTCTGTCTTCTCTTCATATTGAGTAGTTGAGCCTCTGAGTTAATTGCCATCTACTGCAAGGAAAGACTTCTCTGATCTATGTGAATAGCTATAAGTCATTAATGCATTGCCTTAACATTATGTCTATTTAGTAGAATAGTATTGTGTTTTTACCACGTTCTTGGCCTTTTAGCAGTGCTAAGCATGGGTTCCATCTCATGAAACAGGCCTTACATCAGAAGGCCTGTGGTTTATGTCACAAGACATACATGTCAGGCCAGTTGTAGTTTGCAGGGTTCACATCTGGGTGAAATTTGAAGATGACCTCTTTCTTCTTTCAATGTTCATAACTTTCTAGGACCATGAAAAGCTAGTCAGTAGAGAGGAAGTTTCCAAGTGAGTACTACCTTGATTTTTTCCATGGGGTGGCAGTCCTAGAATTATCTCTGTAGACGAAGCTGACCTTGAACTCACAGAGATCCACCTGCCCCTGCCGCAGGTGCTGGAATATATCTCCACTGCTGATTTTTCCATGACTTCAGTATCTGGTATCTTCTTCACAAATGGAATTGTAACAGCAAGTTCTGGAGGGTGGCCTATAGTTCTTGCAGTAGCCTATAGTGCTTTTGGGGATTTATGTGACTCCACAGTTTTCATTTTTTAGCATGAGGTGTGTAGTGGGGTATTCCCTCTCCCATTATAGGGAAATTATGTGTGTGTGTGCAGGTGCCCCAGAGATCAGTTACAGGAGGTTGTGAGATGCCAGTAGTGGGTGTTTGGAATTGAACTCAGGACCCCTGGAACAGTCCATGCTCTTAACCACTAAGCCATTTCTCCAGCCCCACTCCCGAACCTGGCCTTTTCAAAAGCTATTCCATCTCATACTTCTTCCTCTCTCCTGCCTTCACTCCAACTTAACCCTTCTTTCCTATTATTCCTGTTACCTTTATACCACTGTTTTCTATCTCTCTCTTTCAGAGCCTCTTTCCCACGGCTCCTTACTAAACCCCTGACTTGTATGGATCTTTCCAATGGAAAAGATATATTTGAATATATTAAATATATTTTGAATATTCAAAGCTAACATTCAGTATTTTGTAACATGTTAAAATTGTACACCTTTCAGCCCGGCAGTGGTGGTGCATGCCTTTATCCCAGCACTTGGGAAGTAGAGGCAGGAAGATTTCTAAGTTTGAGGCCAGCCTGGTCTACAAAGTGAGTTTCAGGACAGCCAGAGCTATACAGAGAAACCCTGTCTTGAAAAACAAACAAAATTGTACACCTTTCATCGTCCATTAATAGGTGCTGGAAACTGACCAGGTCCTCTGTGAGAGCACTAAGTGCTTTGAACTACTGAACCTAGTTTCCAGATCAACCATTGTTTTTTTTTCGAGACAGAAATTCTTACTGAATCTACAGCTTGCCAGTTTTGACAGTTGTCTCATCAACCACTGAGGGATTTTCCTGCCTAGTTCCCTTTCCTCACCTCCCCAGGTTAGAGTTGCAGGCATCCACTGTCACACTTAACATTTATATGGGTACTGGGGTTCCAAAGCTCACCATGTTTGTGCAGCAAGCACTTTATTCAGTGAGCCCTCTCCCCAGTCCTCTACCCTGAGTGTCATTATACTCAGCCTCCTTGATTTACAGGTTTGTAATCACTAGGGCCCCTATTTTTTTTTTTTTTTTTTGGTTTTTTTCAAGACAGGGTTTCTCTGTATAGCCTTGGCTGTCCTGAAACTCGCTCTGTAGACCAGGCTGGCCTTGAACTCAGAAATCCGCCTGCCTCTGCCTCCCAAGTGCTAGGATTAAAGGCATGTGCTACCACCGCCCGGCGGGCCCCTATTTTCTATAGTCTAAACATTCACTATTTGCATTTACTAGACAAAGTTGTTGAGTCCTGATGTAGATAATGGAAGAACCATTATTTCTACCAATAATTCTCCAGATTCTCAGATCATTTGTGTCTATGTATATGCATTTTTGGGAACTGAACTGAGATAATATACACATTTAGCAAGTTACCTAACACTATATCCCAGCTCATTTCTTTTTGAGACAGGGCTGTGTCAAACAGCCTTGGTGACCTGGAACTCAGCATGTAAATCAGGTTTGGATGCGTGACAATCATGCTTCTCCTTCCCAAGAACTGTAAGCATAGACTTTTACTACTATATTGTGTATACATTTCTTTGTGTCACTAAGCATGTGATACCAGACTTGTCAGAAAGTTTATTTTTTTTCTCATAAGCAGTCTAAGGATAGACACTTGATCAAGTAAAGCAAGAGAGACACGTAGACAAAACACCTTATTTATTTATTAATTAGTTTCCAGGACAGGATTTCTCCATGTAGCCTTGGTTGTTCTGGAACTCATTCTCTAGGCCATGCTGTCCTTGAACTCAGAAATCTAACTCAAGCTCCTGAGTGCTAGGATTAAAAGCATGCACCATCTCTGCCTGGTTAGTGGTCCAGATTTTATTACTTTGTATATCAATTTTTTTTTTTTTTGGTTTTTTGAGACAGCATTTCTCTGTGTAGTTCTGGCTGTCCCGCAACTGTTTTCGAACTCGGAAATCCACCTGCCTCTCCTTCCCGAGCGCTGGGTTAAAGGCATGTGCTACCATTGCTCGGCCCTGTATATCAATTTTAAGGTTAGCTTTTATTCTATTGGTAACTTCAATGTTCAGGGGTTTGTGGGTAAAGTATGGCTGTACATAGCGGCACCTGCCTGTAATTCTGGTCCCCAGATAGCAGAAGTATGAGGAATTTGAATTCTGTCAGCCTGGGCTAAAACAGCAAAAATCCATCTCAAAAAAGTACTACACCAATACTAAATAAGGTTTTTATTTTTTAAATTAATTTCCACATTCAGATTATGTTTCAGGCATAGAGAAGGGTTTAAAATGCATGCTGGCTGAATCAATCTGTTTATTAGAGAACTATTTCTTTCCTAAAGCTATGCAGATATGTCAATGTCACAGGCAAATACTTAAAAGGTATGAACAACCCTAGAGATACCAGGTTACCAAGTCTGTTGGTTTAAAACAACTTAGACGTATTCCTTTGGTAGTGGGTCTTTTTCAAATTAAGGTTCATTGATGGCATTTCCAAAAACCTGGGATCTACTGGGAGAGAAAAATAAAGAAAGGGCTGTTAAGAGGGCAGACAAAGGTTGGCTGGAAGGTAATGTCTGTTGAGTCAACAGGGTCAGGGAGGCTGTGAGAAGGATGAAGGGCAAACAGCTGCACAACTCACAAAGCTCACAGGAAATAACAGAAACAGATTGGAGTGAAACTATAGCACCAAGTTCAAAACAACAGCATGAAGGAAGAGGAAGTTCTAGTACACAGAAAAAGAGTGACATACCTAGACAAGACACCTTAAACGATTAATATAGGGCCTTCGTTAACATTATGCTTGGGTTTCAATTTGGGGTTATGCACATGGCCTTTCAGACTTTGTTGTCAGATCCCTTTGGAAATATTTTAGAAACAGAAATCAGTGAGGGTGTAAGGGAAAAACTTTCCAACATTAATTTTTCCTGTAAAAATTAAAAAAAAATTAAACATTTATTTTATGTTTTGCCTGCATGTATGTGTGCCACGAGTGTACGTGGTGACCACAGAAATCTTAAGAGGGACTCGAATGAATGCCCTGGAACAGGATACAGATGGTTGTGAGCACGTGGGTCCTCTGCAACGGAATTGAATCCGGGTCCTTTGCAAGAGTTGCAAGTGCTCTTAAAGGCTGAGCCATCTCTCTTAGTTTCTAGTTCTTATTGCAATACCAAACGTAAGCTGGGTGTCCCTTTCACTCGTTTCCCACTTCTGGCTCCCATTTCTTTAGATACTGGGGAAGTGGGGTTCTAAAAGCCGCCCAGGCTGCCTTCGAACCCGGCGCCAACCTCCTGCCTGCGTTTAGGAAGTACTGTCGTAAACCATCTGGCCAGGCTTCGTTCCTCACGGTACTAGCCCTCGCCGTCTTTCTCTGATGAAAAAGCCTAATAGAGCATTTCCGAGGATGAATGGGTAGACGCACGTTATAAGACCTCGTGCGTAAAAACGAGGTGTCATGGTTTCTCCACCGCGCCATTTCTAGTCCTGTCAAGGTGTCTCACTGCTGAGGATACTTGAGCCTCACAGAACCGCACGACTGAGATAAACACGGATTCAGGTTAAGACGCGCCCTGGGCTGTTCCATTTTCATGAAGCCAGGTGGGGAGCGAGCCGCGGCGTGCGGGGAGCCGCTGACCCGCGCCCGTCTCCGCCCTCAAAGTACCCGCATGACCGGCAACCTTCGCCGCCTCCCCTAGGGGTGCGGGAGACGACGGTGCGACGCGCTGCGGCAGGGGACAGGGAGGGCCATCCGCCCCAGTTCTGGCCGAGCCTCCCGGAGCGCGAAGCCCGACGAGAGACCGCGTAATCGCGACCGGCCAGCAGCCTCCGCCATCTTCCACTCACCCGACTCCCCCCGCGGCGGCGGGTGGCGCGCTTCCCTTCCGGCCGCTGACAGAGATCCGGGCTGGGCCGGGTGGGCGAGCGCGCACAGGGGGTGGGGCGAGCGCGCACAGGGGGTGGGGAGAGGCTGGGCGGAAGAGGAAAGGGAGGGCGGCCAGCGGCTCCGGCAGGGTGCGCGGCGTGTGTGCGGAGAGAGGCGGAGGGCGGGGTAGCGGGGAGGGCGGAGGGATGAGAGCGCGAGGCGCCTCTCTTCGGCTCCTTCGCCTGGGCGGAAAGAGCCGAGCGCAGCCCGAGCGCTCCATTAAAATGGCGGCGGCGGCGGCGGCCGCGGCGTCCGGTCGGTGGTGAAGTGACTCTGCTGCTTCTCTCCCCACCCACCCCTCCCTCTTCCCTCCCCCGTCCTTCCCCCTGCCCCCGCCGCCTGCGCCTCGGCGCCCCCGAGGCCTGCACTTCCCTCACCCCCCTCCTCGCCCCCGCCCGCTCCCGCTCCCGCTCCCGCTCCCGCTCCGGCTCCCGGGCCCGCCGGCCCCCTCCCCCACCCGCGGCTCCCCGCCCAGTGCTCGCCGCCGCCCGCCCTCGTCGCTTCCCCGCCCCGCCGACAGGCCGGCCCCCTCCCCTGACTCTGTCCCCTCCCCCCCGCCGGTCCGGATCAGTCAGCGCGATCCTAAGCGGGGGAGGGGGGGGCGGCGGCCGAACGATGTGCGAGAACTGCGCAGACCTGGTGGAGGTGTTAAATGAAAGTGAGTAGCCGGGGAGGGGACCCGTCGGGGTGCATGGTTTGGGGTCCCCGTACTGTTCTCCCGCCCCGCCTGCCTGCCGCGGCCTGCGCGTTGCGGCGACCCGGCCGACCCGGCGTACGGGCCCGTGTGCCCGGGAAGGTGCGTGGTGGCGGGGCCGTCGCGGCGCCTCGGGCCCAGGCCGCCGGCTTACCTGGGCACCCGAGAGGCCGCGGCTTAGCCCCAGCCGGGTCAGGCCAGGGCGGCCTCGGAAAGTTTCCTCATTACAGGTGTCAATTAATGAAGGCACTAATGAGCCCTTCCGCCCCTTTCCCCCTGCGAAGAAGGTGTGGGGAGGTGGGGTCGCAGGACTAGGCTTTGCTCTGCAGTCCGAGCCTCAGGGCCGCCCTCTTTGATTTCCAGCGTGCTAGGGAGGCCTCGCTTACCTGCTAATTTTCATTAAAGTCCCTGGGAGAAGGGTGGTGATTTTTCCTTCCCTTGAGGGTGTGTGGGTGTATTCAATCCATCTGCCAGCCCTTAAATAGCAGAAAATGAACTGCAATAGTGATGATTGGAATCGTCTTACCTTAATTAAAAATAAAGGCGATAGTATTTCTTCAGTGCCATTCGTCGATTAAGTAGTAAAATCTATTATAAGGAGATCTCTGTACCGACGACAACCACCCCGAGTAGTCATGGTATGTCTCTGAAAATGAGAGAGGCCGTACTCCTTATCCTTTATTATTATATTACATATTTTATTTTTGGCCTTGCAAGTTTGCATTTCTGCTTAAAGAAACAAGGGATGTTGCACGTCAGCTATTTATGGGCCCAGAGGTAGTTTAGATGAAAAGATAATTTACACGAACTTGATTTGTGAGAAATGTTCATTTGAGGTTTTGGAATTTCTATTCAGTGTGATACTTTTGACAGATTTCCGAACTACTTATCCCTTTTAATTCATTCATTTAAATAGTCGAATTGTAGACTATAATTCCCTTTTGGTTTCTTAATTTTTATTATGTGCTTGAGTTTCACTTTAATGACTAAAAGGTTTGTAATCTATTTTCAGCTATGTATTTACTTCCTGACTGATTAAAGTAGGTGTTTGTATATATTCAAACTACATTTTCCCATATTTGTGGCATCCTAAATTTTCATAGTATTTTAAAGTTATTCCTGTTTTGACATAAATTTCATTCTTGGTATAAGTGTTATGGTTAAACAGTTCCTTAGTACTTAGTAAAACATTTTGTATCTTAGAAATATATTGATGATTCTGACTTTGTCCTCCAACTTGAAAGTACTTTATTGTTTAGTACGCATTAGGAAAGATTATGTAGGTATGTGTGTGTCTATTTACAGATAGATTTCTGTGAGTGCTGCTGCCTAAGTAGGCATCAGATTCCCTGGAGCTGGAGTTACAGACAGTTGTGAGCTGCCCTATGTAGGTGCTGAGAACTGAACCCAGGTCCTCAGGAAGAGCAGCAAGTATTCTTAACCACACTGAGCCATCTCTCCAGCCTCCTTAGGGTGTGATTTAAAACATAATTTTAAGCTTAACTAGGAATGATGTAAACAGAGTAAAGAAAATTTGAGAAGAGATAACATTTGCATGGTAATAAAGATATTCTTTTTAAGGGCTGGTGAGATTGCTCAGGGGTAAAGGTGCTATACTCTGTAAGCCTGTGGATTGGAGTGAGTTTATTCCAGGGCCCACACATTCTTACACATGTGAGCATACGTTAGGGTTCTCTTGACACTGTGTAAGTCAGTGGTTCCCAAAGGTACTTATCCCCTCAGTGTTTTCTTGAAGGCTCATTGGGAAAATAAGCCTTCAATCATCTCAGGAAATACTTTTTTTGTTTAAACCACTGTAGTTGTCTTAAATGTTTTCATATGTAGTGAGACCTTGTTTCAAAACAATATTTTCATTGTGGTGTTTTTGTACCCCATGTATGATACTGACCTCTGAGAACAAGACAGATTACCCTCACTGTGGTCATGTTTGCACAAGATGGAGGAGCTTCGTGACGAGAGTGAAGATTGAACTTGGACGAATACTTGTTGAGTTAGC
Organism: Tokudaia tokunoshimensis; assembly: GCA_036184795.1. Taxonomy (NCBI): domain Eukaryota; kingdom Metazoa; phylum Chordata; class Mammalia; order Rodentia; family Muridae; genus Tokudaia; species Tokudaia tokunoshimensis. Next base: position 93,412,335 of record BTHU01000014.1, read on the forward strand.
CTGGCTGGTGGTACAGGCTTGTATGTAATCCCAGCTACCCAGGAAGCTGAGGCAGGGGAATCACAAGGTCAAAGATCTTTCTGGGCTACAAGATGAGTTCAAGGCCAGCCTGGGCTAGTGAGACACTGTCTCAAAAAGTAAGAGTGTTTGTCATACCCCTCAGTGGTGGTGTTTGCCTAGTGTGGGTGAAGCACTGGATTCAACCCCCAGGAATAGCACACCCCGACCCACAAAAAAAACCCAAAGAAAATCAGGTTTGTTTTTTTTTTTTTTTAATTTTAGGTTTTTAAATTTAATTTTATGTGCATGAGTGTACCAGATGCATGCCTTGTGCCCTCAGAGGTCAGAAGGAGCATCAGATCCCTTAAGAGTTAGAGTTCTAGAAATCAGCTTTAAAAAAAAAGATTTATTATATATGAGTACACTGTAGTTGTCTTCAGACACACCAGAAGAGGCATCAGATCCCATTACAGATGACTGTGAGCCACCATGTGGTTGCTGGGATTTGAACTCAAGACCTTTGGAAGAGCAGTCAGTGCTCTTAACTGCTGAACCATCTCTCTAGCCCGAAAATCAGCTTTTTAAATTGAAGTGGGTTATATATCTTCTTGTAATTTCACTTGGTAATTATGTATTGGCTATCCTTTTCTTCCCCGTTGGTTGCGCAAAGATGAGTATTCAACCTTGATTCAAAGTTCAGAATTAAATTCCTCAAACCATGTGCTTTTTTTTTTTTAAGTTTTTTCTGTTTATTTTTTGAGACAGGGTCTTGGTCTCTCTGGCCCTGACTCCTGGGACTCACTATGCAGACTAGGGGACTCAATTCCTAGAGATACACCTGCGTCTGTTTTTTGAGTGCTGCTGTTGAAGGTGTCTAGTGGTTATTTATTATTAAGGGGCTCAAATGCAAATTTATTAAGGAAAAGAGCTCTTGAGATTGGAAGAGGTAGGGTAGCTCATAGCTTGAGGGGATCAGAGGGTCAGACACATTCTTCTGGCCTTAAGCGTGTGTGAACATACTACACAGACATACACAATTAATAGTAAAAACAAGAAAATTGGCAGAGAGCAGAACATTGTGGGGCATACACGTCTGTGTTTGGAAGGCTGAGGCAAGATCCTGTGTTTGAGGTCAGACAGGTCACAGTGAAACCTTGTCTTGAAACCAAGCAAACAAATCTGTCAGAATGCAATATACCTAACAAGAAAAAAAAGCAGTAATAGTTTCTAAACAGTTTGCATTGTCATCAGTGTTTAGCTACGGTATTAATACTATCAGTTGTACCTGTAGTCTTGTAGAGGTTCTCAAGCTGTAAATTCTCATAATGGAAACATACTTTGCACTAAATTTACCTACAGGTGAAAGGCCTGTTAAAGTGTAGAATCAGGCTAAGGATTCTAAAATAAGGACTAAACTATTGGGTATCCACCCCAATCTGATTTTATTTTATTTTTTTTTCTTTCGACAGTTTAAGGGAATTCCTTCCTGGTCTTCTTGCTTCAGGCTCTCAAGAGTTGACTTTACATTCATGAACTACTGTGGCTTTTATATGTGGAGGAGGCTAGGGTGTGGGAATGACAGTATCTTGCTTTTTAGTCTAGGTTGACCTGGAACTTGTAATATTCCCATCTCATACTACCAAGTGCTTATATTATATATAGCTCTCAGTCTTGATTATGGATTTTTTTCTTTTGATTCTTCATATGAGAGCAAGAGGGTTTATTGTACACAAGATACACTTGGCCACAAGTGAGAACGGAACTAGTCCAGAATGCCAACGGTCCAGGGCAGAGGGCCAGCCAGAGGGACTGTTGTGGTTGTAAGAAAGACAGTCGTTTTCCCAGGTGATCTTGGCGAAGTGATGTTCCAGGTCCACTGAGACTTATTACTGACAGCAGCACACAGTCCAACACCTTGTTCCGGTGTCCCAGCCTTCAGCATCCCTTATTTCTGCCCCTGTGGGCTTTGTGGGTGCACAGGCTGGTTTACTTGGACCTCCTCCTCTTTCTTCTCTTGCGCTTGTGCCTGCGCATTCTCTTCCGCCACTTCGTTCTCAAGGTGCAGGAGTTTCAAGGAAGATGGCACTAAGACCGAGAGCGATTATGGATTTTTTAACTTAGCAAATCTTTAAAACTTCCTCAGAGCTGGAGAGCTGGCTCTGTGGTTAAGAGCACTGAGGTCCCTAGTTCAATTCCCAGCAACCACATGGTAGCTTACAACCATCTGTAATGGGATTGGATGCCCTCTTCTGGCATGTCTGAAGACAGCTACATTGTGCTAATATAAATAAAATGAATCTTTAAAAACACAAAATACTTTCTTAACCAACTAATATTTTAAACACTATCTAACATAGAAATATTCACAGTTTCGAGCCAGATATTGTTTATTGGTATTTTGACCTTAGGTCTCATTCTGTAGCCATCCCAGGCTATCCTCAAACACAGCCTCCCAAGGGATAGGTTACAGTCATGAGCTGTAATCTTAATATCAGATGATGAAGCACTATAAAATATTTATTAATATAGGAAAGTATCAACATTGTCTCTGTAATGAACACTGATTACTGCCTTTTTTATTGATTTTTTTTTTTTGGAAACAGATTTTCACTTTATAGCTGGCTGTCCTGGAACTCGCTTTGTAGACCAGACTGACCACAGTAGATTCACCTGTCCATGCCTCCCAGGTGCTGGGATTAAAGGTGTGCGCCATCACACCTCACATATTAACATTTTTGTATATGTATTTTAAAAATGATGGTATTGGAGGGATGGCTCGGTGGTTAGGAATGTTCATTGCTATTAAGAGGACCTTGGTTTGGTTTCTAGCACCTACGTGAAGGCTCACAAACACCTAGCTCTAGTTATAGCGGATCTGATGTCCTCTTTGGACTTCTGGAGGCACCAGGCACACATGTGGCATATATATACCTACATGCAGACCTCATATATTAAAACACTCATACATTAAAAAAAAAAGTTTAAAAAAAGTCATGCCATATATATGTGTGTGTGTGTGTGTGTGTATACGACACGACACACACACACACTCTCTCTCTCGGGTGTTTTGTCTGTATGTACTCCTGAACACCAGAAGAGGGCATCATATACTGAAGGGCTACAGTTATAGACAGTTGTGAGCTGTCTATATTATGTGGGTGCTGGGAGTTGAACTCAGGATCTCCAGAAGAACAGACAGTGCTTTTATGTTTGGTTTTTTTTTTTTTTGTTTTTGTTTTTGTTTTTTGAGACAGGGTTTCTCTGTGTAGCCCTGGCTGTCCTGGAACTCACTTTGTAGACCAGGCTGGCCTCGAACTCAGAAATTCTCCTGCCTCTGCCTCCCAAGTGCTGGGATTAAAGGCGTGCGCCACCACCGCCCGGCCAGACAGTGCTTTTAATAGCTCAGTCATCTCTCAAGCTCCCAAAGATGACCTACCTGTCTGTCTGTCTGTCTCTCTGTCTACCTATTTGTTTTGAGACCTGGTTCTCAGTGTAGCCTTGGCTATTCTAGAACTGCCACTGTAGATCAAGCTAGCCTCAGATCTGGTTGTCTCTGTCTCCCGAGTGCTGGGGTTAAAGGTGTTTGCCCTCACCTCATCTTACTGGTGCCCAGTAAGATGGCTCAGGCAGAAAAGTATTTGCTGCCATGCCTATCTGAGTCTGACTTGTGAAACCTACTTGGTAGATAGAGAAAACAAGCTCCTGCAGATTGTCTTCTGACTTGAACACAGTTGCCACACACATCAAATAAATGTAAACAACAATAACAACAACAACAACAGTAAAATGGTAGGAAGAGATGGCTCAGTGGTTAAGAATGATTGATTGCTGCTCTCAGAGGGGACTGGAGTTTAATTCCCAGCATCTACATTGTGCAGCTCACAAACATTCATAGTTGCAGTTCTAGGGGATTCAGTGCACACACATACACATGAATACAAATTACATAGTTTTCAAAAGGATATTGAGGCTGTGACTGTAGCTCAGTTGGTAGAATGCAGGCCTGACACATGTGAAGCCCTGAGTTTGGTCCGTAGTACCACAGAAATTGGGCTTTATCATGAACTTCTGTAATCCCAGCACTTGGTAGGTGGAAGCAGGAAATTCAAGGCTACATAGTGAGGTGAGGCCAGCCTTGGCTCCATGAGATCCTGTACTAATGATATCAGCTAACCTAGCTTTGCAGAGGTAAGATCTGATATCCCCAGTTTAGAAATGCACATATAGAACTGATTTGAAGCCACCTTGCACATCAGCACATTTCAAATGTTTGGTAGAGATTTTCTCACTTATCCAGGTACCAGGTAACTTGTCTCTGAACTTTGTATCTGAATATTGAACCAGCCTTGGGCCCCCTGGAAGATGGAAAGTTATAGCCACAGAAGTGCTGAGCCAGGGACTTGCCACTCAGGAACCAGAAGCAGAATGTGCTCTTTCAGAATCCCTATTTCTTAAAAAAAAAAAAAAAAAGCAGAACTTTTATGTTCCATTTTCATTCAGCAAAGGAACAGAAAGAGAACATCCTCCTAGGAAGCAAGTAGTGGGGGAATGGGAACACTTAAAGGGATGTGGTTTCATTTTTACATAGTGATATCACAGTTATCCAAGAAGAAATGGAAGAACTATTCTGTGTCATTGAGGATGCTGTGCTAGAAATGTAGGAACAATTTTTATTCATTATACGTGAATTTGAAGAATGCCTGCATTTGATGAAAAGGTAGACTGTTGCTAGGCCAGGACTGCAATTCTTACATTTTAGTTTGTCAGACTCGTCCTCCTTACGTTAGTCAGAAAATGATAACCCTAACCAATCAAGAAAATGGTCTGGATTCTTCTTGACACCCAGCACTTTGTGATCTGGTTGAAACAGTGGCTGTCAGTCGTTTACTGGGACGCATCCTATGTCAAAACTCCTTTGTCTCTACCCTTTCACTGTGCAGCAGTGATGTCTCTCTGGACCATGGTCTGTTATTAGGTCACAGACTGTTTCTTGCTTTGCTGTATTTGCTTCAAGAGGTCCAGTCTTTGTTTACTATCTTTATTTATATTTTTAAGATTTATTTATTTAATGTATATGAGTATGCTGTTCTCATGCACACCAGAAGAGGGCATCGGATCCCATTACTGATGGTTGTGAGCCACCATGTGGTTGCTGAGAATTGAACTCAGGACCTCTGGAAGAGCACTTAACCACAGGAGCCATCTCTCCAGCCCACTTTCTTGATTTATAAAAGCTCATGGCCTTCAAGGAAGTTATGTGAAGGCAGTGTATTCAGCTTTCTCTGGGTGTATTTGTGGATACCAAGTATATGGCCTTAAAGTGTGAAAATGGTTCTCAAACAAACCCGCTGCTGCAGTGTGGCTTGTCTGTTGAACAACGGGACTTGTGGTAGCATCCCTCATGATGTGAGGTTCTAGTGTAGGTAGCCTTGGAAACTTTAGGTATAGTTGCTATTGCCACCATAATTGCTGGTTTGTCTTTTGGGCCATGGGGGGCCATGAGTGAAGCTGTGTCTTCAAAAACTGTTCTCTTGGTGGCCAATGGTGGCACACACCCTTAACCCAAGCACTCAGGAGGTAGAAGCAGGAATATCTCTTGAGTTTGAGGCCAACCTGGCCTATAGAGCGAGTTCTGGGACAGCCAGCCAAGGTTACACAGAGAAACCCTGTCTCAAAAAACAACAACAGAAGTATAAGAAAGAAGATTATCATGGTAGCATGCTAAACTTGTGTTTGATCCCAGTATCCCATAAAGTCAGTTTAAGTGGTCCACCCCTGTATTCCTAGTACCCGGAGGGTGGATGCAGTAGGATCATAACTGCAAGGTCATCCTCAGCTACACAGGGAATTTGAGGTGAGCCAGGGCTACATGAGGCCTTGTCTCTGCCAAATAAAAAGGAATAGTCATTGTATATGGGACAGAGAAACTGTTCTGCTGTTTTATTGTATGTGGAGGAAATGTTTTCATGTTGGTAAAGGACGGTGCTATACTATACTGTTTATAGAGCTTGGTTCTGGGAGAACAAGGAGAGGTGGGCAGTGGTGGTGCACTCTTTTAATCCTAGCACTTAGGAGGCAGAGGCAGAGGAGGATTTGAGTTCCAGGACACCTGGTCTACAGAGTGAGTTCCAGGACAGCCAGGGATACACAGAGAAACCCTGTCTCAAAAAAAAAAAAAAAAAAAAAACAAAGGTGGAGGACAGGAAGAGGATGATTTTGTTTGTTTCATGTTTTTTAAAAAGTAATTAATTTATTTCATGTGAGTACACCGTCCTCGCTTCAGACACACCAGAAGAGGGCATCAGATCCCATTACAGACGGTTGTGAATCAACATGTGGTTGCTGGGAATTGAACTCAGGACCTCTGGAAGAGCAGTCAGTGCTCTTAACTGCTGAGCCTTCTCTCTAGCTCTGTGTGTGTGTGTGTGTGTGTGTGTGTGTGTGTGTGCATGTTTGCATTTGTTTGAGAGAGACAGATTAACGTTTATCTAAACTTGACCAGAATTCGTTATCCCTGACTGATCTCATTCACAGATATCCTCCTGCTTCAGTTTTCTAGTGATACAATTGATAGCATGTTCTGCTAATAAAATTTTATATGGTTTAAAATAGTTACAGATGACATTTCCTTTTAAAAATGTATTTTTTATGTGTATGTATATATGTATCGCCTGTATGTATGTATGTATGCGTATACTAAATGTGTACAGCAGTCAGCAGAAGTCACAGTAGGGTTTGGATTCACTGCAGATGGAGTTGCAGGCTGTTGTGAGCTGCCATGTGGATGTTCGGAAGTGACTTGGATCCTCTTCAAGAGCAGCAAGTGCTCTTAGCTGCACAGCCATCTCTTCAGCCCCCAGATAATATTTTCATAGTTATACAGATAATAGTTTTTGCAATTTTCAATGAAAACTTGATATATAAAGTATACTGATTATTCTATGTGCAAGTAAATAGAGTTAGGGCTCCTAGAAGATTGGCTTTTTTTGTGTGTACATTACACAGTCTGCATGTGGAGATCAGGGTACAACCAGTTTGAGTCTCCTCTGGGTACCAGGCCTTGCATTCCAGTTGTCAGGCTTGGTGGTGATCATTTTTACTTGTTGAGCCATCTTGCTGGCTTGGAGATTGCTCAATATGTTGCCTTGGCTAGTTGGAACTGTATATGTTCACCAGGCTGGCCCCAAACTCAAAGAATTTTGCTTTCCTCTGCCTCCCAAGAATTTTAGTATGCATGGCTAGGTTGCTGATTTTTAAATTATAGTTCTAGAGCTATGAACACTATTCATAAAGTTTTATGTATTTCTCTATGTTATTTGAAGAGTTTTAAATTTTTGTTTATTTATCTCAAACTTGATATGTACCTTAGGTGGACCTTGAACTTTCTTGAAGCTAGTTAAAGGTTTATAGTAAATTAAACACCTTCACTGTGGAAAGAATGGTTTCAGCAGTCTTAGATAAATACTGAGTTTTTCTCATTGGAAGTAAATAAAAGTTTATCATCTTTCAAAGAAGTTATATTTGTATATTTATAAATTTTTTTTTTAAAAATGTGGAGTAACTATAAATTACTGTATGTTTTATTTTTTGTTTAGAGACTGGTATTAGACAGCTTCAAATTTCTGTGGCAGCCTCCTTGATTCTGTGTGCTGGTACTTATAGGCATGAATTGCTAGGTCTAGTTTTATTATCACTTGTTCAGAGAGAGAAAGGAGTGGTGGTGGTGGTGGTATAGATGTGAGAATGCACACACATATAAATATAAAAAGAAGTCTTTGAAAATTATATTTTCTAGTCTTTTTAAAAATTTTTTCTTTTGCAGTACAGAATAAAATTTGGCCTTGTGTATGTCAGCCAAGAACTCTGCTAGTGATATATATGCTTGTTTGAAAAGATACTGATCGTTGTTTTTTTCTTTACTGTTATACTTGGACATCTTCTCCTGTACTGAATATTTTTTTTCCTGTACTGAATATTATCAAAATATTATTTTGGCAAAAAAAAAAAAAAGCTAATTTATACTTTTTTTTTTTTTTTTTGGTTTTTCGAGACAGGGTTTCTCTGTGTAGCCCTGGCTGTCCTGGAACTCACTTTGTAGACCAGGCTGGCCTCGAACTCAGAAATCCTCCTGCCTCTGCCTCCCAAGTGCTGGGATTAAAGGCGTGCGCCACCACCGCCCGGCTAATTTATACTTTTAACCACTTTTAAAATACCAGATATTTACAGTTTTGTTTGTTAAAATTTATTGCATCTACTTAGTGCATGCGTGTGCGTGCGTGTGCGTGCGTGTGTGTGTGTGTGTGTGTATGTGTGCATGTGCATATGAATGAGCACAAGTGAACAATCAGGGTTGTGTTTTTTTTTTTTCTCTTTTTACCATGTGTGTCCTGGGAATTGAACTGATAAGTCAGGCTTGGCTACAGGTACCACTATCTCATTAGCCTTGCATTTTTATATTGAATTTTCTGATTTACCCCTCCTAGGCAGTTTTTATGTTCTGTACTAGTAACTAAATAAGGCCCAGAATTACATTATTGTTAATTTGTCTTTGGTAAGGCAAAACAATAAAATTCAAAACCATGGGAGGGGTCTGGAGAGATGACCCAGCGGTTAAGAGCACCAACTGCTCTTCCAGAGGTCCTGAGTTCAAATCCCAGCAAACATATGGTGACTCACAACCATCTGTAATGAGATCTAGAGCCCTCTTCTGGAGTGTCTGAAGACAGCTACAGTGTACTTACATATAATAAATAAATAAATCTTAAAAACAAAACAAAACAAAGCCATGGGAGGTTGGGGAAATACCCAAATCAAAAATATTTGTTATTGCTGACTCTTTTTTTTTCCTTAAAGAAATATTTATTTTGTGTATATAAGTACATTGTAGCTGTCTTCAGACACATCAGAAGAGGGCATCTGATCACTTTACAAGATGGTTGTGAGCCACCATGTGGTTGCTGGGATTTGAACTCAGGACCTTTGGAAGAGCAGTCGGTGCTCTTAACCGCTGAGCCATCTCTCCAGCCCGTCTTGTCTTTTCTTTTTAAAATGTATTTATTTTATTTTACATGTATGACTATTTTGCCTGCATGTGTGGATATGTGTTCTGAGTGCAGGAGAAGGCATTGGAGTTATACATGCTTATGAACCACCATGTTGCTGTTGGGAACCAAAGAGTATTCAGGTCCTTTGCAAGAACAAGTGCTTTTAACCACTTAGACATCTCTTTAGCCCATATCCATTTTTTGCGTACTTAATTTTTCTTTATGGTTGACTAAATTTGTCTGTAGTGTGTGAAACCACATTTTCATTGTCCATTCATTTGTTGATGGATGGTTAGATTAATTCCATTTTCTTGTGGTGAAGAAAGAGCACCAATAAATGTGGATTGGGATAGGTATGGTACATAGTTTTAATCATAGCACTCAGGAGGCAGAGGCAGGTGGATCTCTACATTTGAAGCCAGCCTGGTCTGTATATCAAATTCCAGGATAGCCAGGGCTAAGTAGTTAGACCATGTCTAAAAAAAAAAGAAAAAGAAGACAAAAATTGATGTGCAGGTATCTCTGTGGTAGGATATAAAGCCCTTTGGTTATGTATATGCCTAGGAATGGTATATATGGGTCATATCTTTTTAATTTTTTTCATGAATCTCTATACTGAATTTTGTAATGACTGCACTTGCACTCTTAACAACACTGAAACAAGGGGTTCTTTTTTCCATGTCCTCTCCACATTTTACTTGTTTTCTTTTTGTAAAAAAAATTTAAAAAATTTTGTTTTGGGCAGTGGTGATGCAAGCTTTCAATTCCAACACTCAAGAGTCAGAGGCAGGTGAATCTCTTGAGTTTGAGGCCAGCCTGGTCTACATAGTGAGTTCCCAGGCAGACGGGGCTACACAGAGAAACCTTGTCTTGACAAAAAATCTAAAAAGTAAATAAATTAAAAAATAGTTTTTTTAGTATTTATTTACTTATTGTGGTGTGTGGGTATGTGCATGTGTCCATGTGAGGAAGTAAAAGGACTGCTTCCATTATTTGGTTCTCTCCTTCTAAATCCATTCCAATTCTAGAGATTGCACTCTGGTAATTACAGTTGACAGCAATCACTTTTACTTGCTGATTTGAGTCATTTCTTAATTCTTACTTTTTTTCCCCGGCGGCTCGGGGGGGTTCAAAGCAGGGTTTCTCCTTGTAGCTTTGGCTGTCCTTGAACTCAGTTTGTAGATCAGACTGGCCTCAAACTAAAGAGCTCTGCCTGTGTCTGCCTTCTGAGTGCTGTGACTAAAGGCTTACACCACCATAGCCTGGCTGGTTCTTAATTTTGCTGCTGAGCCATCTTTCTAGCCCCCTGGTTCTGTTTTACCTCAGACTGCTGCTGCTGCTCCTCCTCCTCCTAATAATAATAATAATAATAAAGATTTATTTTGTCTATATGAGTACACTGTAGCTGTCTTCAGACACACCAGAAGAGGGCATCAGGTCCCATTACAGATGGTTGTGAGCCACCATGTGGTTGCTGGGAATTGAATTCAGGACCTTTGGAAGGGCAGTCAGTGCTCTTAACCGCTGAGCCTTCTCTCCAGCTTAAACGTCAGGCTTCTTAATTTAACTAAGTTTTGTATGTTGCTCTAGGTCGGTCGGTCGGTCGGTCGGTCGGTCGGTCGGTCGGTCTGTCTGTCTGTCTGTCTGTCTGTCTGTCTGTCTGTCTGTCTATCTATCTATCTATCTATCTATCTATCTATATCTACCTACCTACCTACCTACCTATCTATCTATCTATCTATCTGAGACAGGGTTTCTCTGTTATAGCTCTGACTGTCCTGAGGTCACTCTGTAGACCAGGCTGCCCTCAAAATTAGAAATCCTCCTGCCTCTGCCTCCCAGGTGTTGGGATTAAAGGCATGCGCCACCACCGCCTGGCCTTTTTTTTTTTGTTTTGTTTTGTTTTTTTTGTTTAAATTCTGGCTCACTCTGAATAAGTACACTGTAGCTATCTTTAGTATTTAATTTTGATGGTAGAGATAAACTCAAGGTTTACACTCTACCACTGAGCTATATCTATCCCTCTAATATAATTTATTTTGTGGTGCTGGTAATTGAATACAGGGCCTTCCTTGTGCATACTAAGGAATCACTCTGTCATTAAATACACTTCCAGTCCTCTAAAATGGCTGCTTTTTCCTCCTTTTTTTTCAAGCTGTAGATCGAATTCAGGCTATGTACATGCTAGGCAAATGTTCTACCATGGAGCTACAGCTCCTCTTTAAAAAACACTTATAATGTGTGTCTGCTGTGTGTATGGGGGTTAAGTGTGGGAGTGTGAATGTAAAGGCAAAGGAGGAAATTAGATGCTTTGCTCTATTTTCTGTTTTAGCCCCTTAAGACAGAGTCTGTCACTGAACCAGAAGCTTGAAGCTTTGGCTGGCCAGGGAACTCCCAATATTTGCTTGTCTCAGCTCTACCTTGTTGAGATTAGAAACCTGTGTGGCCATGCCTGGGTATTTAGGTCCTCATGCTTACACATCAGTTATTCTTATCCAGTGAATTATCTCTACAGCTATCTCATCTATATCATTCCACCCATCCATCCATCCATCCAGACAGGGTCTCTTGTAACCCATACTAACCTAAAATGTACTGTGCTACATGACTCTTAATTATGTTTATAAGATAGAGATTAAGGCTCAGTGTTGTGGCATATGCCTGTCATCCCTGCAGCAGTACAAAACTAGGGAATCTGAGAGAGTGTGAGTTCAGGGCTAGATTGGACTACATAATAGGACTGCTGACAAAATAAAGAGGAAAAAAGTATCATCACCTTTTTCTCATCAGTTGCCAATTAAATCATACCTTTTATAGTCTCAATATAATTTTCTATTATTTGGTCATACTATAATCTAAATAGTCCTGTGATCTTTCTTTTCTTTTAAAAGAATTTACACATATGAATGTTTTTCTTCAGTGCATGTATATACACTGCATGCATGCCTGGTGTCTGCAGAGGTCAGAAGATGTATCTGATCCCCTGAAACTTGAGTTACTGACAATTTGTGGGCCACCATAAGAGTGCTGGGAATCAAACCGAGGTCCCTTCCAAGAGCTAACTCTCCAGCCTGCCCTTTCCTTTACATTTATCTTATTATTTTATTTTATATGTATGGACATTTTACCTGCAGGCATGTCTGGACCATACACAAGCTTAGATTGTTGTCCACAGACACCAGAAGAGGATATTGGATCCCCTGTAAATGGTTGTGAGCCATCATGTATGTGCTTAGAATTAAACCTAGATCTTCTGGAAGAGCAACCCTTAAGAGCAGCTCTTAATCACTGGGCCATCTCTCTATGCTACCATCTAACCTCCAACCCCCAACCCCTTTAAAAGGTCTTAAACTCAAGATCCTCTTGCCTCAGCCATGCAAGGGATGGGATCATTGACCTATACTACTGAGTTTGATGGCAATAGAGCCTTTGGAGTTGTATTCAAAGTAAGAAGACAATGGGACACTTCGCCACTGCTTGTTAAAGTAGTATATAATGTGGCTGACAGAATGGTATTTTATTCTATTTCCCTTCCATGGTGAGTTCCCTCAATAGTGAGATAAATCATGTATTAAGTGAAATACTAACTTCTAGTTTAGTGAACAAATAGAGATTATCACCAAATCCCAAACCTGAAGTTTTCTAATTAGTTAGAATTTAAATTTTGAGTTTTAAAAAATTTTAGAAAAATTAAACCATTTTAAAAATTAAATTTATTGTGTGTGTGTGTGTGTGTGTGTGTGTGTGTGTGTGTGTATGTGTATGTATGTATGTGTATTTATGCATGCCATGGAGCATGTGTAGAGGACAGACAACTTGCTTGCAGGGTAGTTCTCTCCTTCTGTGTAGGTTCTAAAGATTGAGTCAGGTTTCAAGGGGTTGATGGCAATATTTACTACTTGATGGGCATCTTGCCAGCTTTATTAAAAAATTCTTCTTGTTTATGTGCATGTGTGTGTGTAAATTTGTGTTCTGGTGCCCTGGAAGCCACAAGAGGGTATATGATCTCCTGATAAAGTTGGAGGTAAAGGTAATTATGAATTGCCTGACCTGTATGTGGAAAAGCAGATCTTATTCCTCTGGAAGAGCAGCAAGTGTTCTTAACCACGGATCCATTTCTCCAGCACTCACCTCCCACTTTCGACTTTTAACGTTTTTTTTAATATGGCATGTTCAGCCCACAAAACTCTCCACCATTATTTTAAAATCTGAAATTCTCATTTCAAATACAGAATATTGAGTCTTGTTATTGATCTGAGAGAATGTTGATGATATTCAAATTTAAATCTTTGAGTCTTGGGAGTAATGAAGAATATTGAGTTGGTACTTAAGTGTTTGTGAAACTTTTGAAAAGTTTTTCTGCGCATATGAGCACAACTTACATGCTGTAACTCTGGGGGTTGAAATAGTGCATTGGATCACCTGAAACTGGAATTAGAGGCACTTGTGAGCTGTCGTGTGTGTACTGGGAATTGAACCCTGGTTTTTGGGAGAAGCAGCCAGGGCTCTCAACCACTGAGCCATCTCTCTAGCCCAGTGGTTCTCACCCTCTGTGTTTCGACTCCTTGGGGGTTGCATTTCATATATTCTGCATAACATTTATATTACGATTCATAGCAGTAGCAAATTTACAGTTATTAAATAGCAGTGAAATTGTATGGTTGGGATCACTACAACATGAGGAACTGTATTACAGTTTTGCAACTTTAGAAAGATTGAGAACCATTGCTTTAGCTCCTTTGATTTTGAAGCTTTATTTGATGTTTCTGGAATAGTATGAATTGGCAAATTCAGTTTTAGGTTGCTGTTCTGCTCGCCCATTTTAAGAGAAATTTGTATTGCACAATCATTTAAAGAAGAAATGTTAGGGCTTGAAGACAGCTCAGCTGGATAAGGTACTTGATGTTGAATCTGATAACTTGCTTTTGATTTCTGGAACCCATATGATAGACAGAGAGAAGAAATTTCCCCAAGTTGTTTTCTGACAACTTAAAACACACCCACCCTCACACAAAATAAATATACCCTCCCCCTCACAGAAAAAACCCACCACCAACTAAACAATCCCCCCAACCCCCATAAAAACTCAGTTGGGCATGGTAGTACATGGCATGCCTTTAATCCCAGCACCAGGAGGCAGAGGTAGGAGGATCTTATTGCTAACAGTTCATGGCCAGCCTGGTCTATAAATCAGGTTCCAGTTAGGGCCGTTACACAGAGAAACCTGGTCTGGAAAAGGTAAACAAACAAAAACCCAACAACAAAACATACAGCAAATTGGAAATGTAAATGAAAAATACATTGAATAAACATAACCTGCCAAAAAGTTTATTAGCTATACACTGTGTTATTGACCCTCATGAATATATGACTTGCTAGTTGCTGTGTTTTCCTGCCCAGCATTACAAGAGTTTCTTAGACCGTATCTATAGTCTGGGAAAAGATTAAAATTAGAAGTATGGGATGCTAAAGTGAAAAAATGTTGTCAGACTATCTGTACTTGTATAACTTTTTAAACACTGTAATGACACGTGCCTCACAGGAGTGATAAGGAATGATTTGGCCTAGATAGGCAATTCATAGGCAGTAGGAGTAGACTAGAATTTAGTTGTTAAAGTATTTCATTTGGGTTGGAGAGATGGACCAGTGGTGTAGAGAACCTAGTACTCTTGCAGAGGAACTGGGTTCAGTTCTCAACATCCACAGATGGTTCACAACCACCTGTAACTCCAGTTCCAGGGATCCTGCTCACATGTGATAAGCAGATCCTCATACAGGGTCACACACAAGCGCATAGTTATACAATCTAGTAAATTATAAAAATGCTTTGGTTAAAGCTAAGCCTTTCTTTACTTTTGTGATAGGATTTCACTATGTAGCCCTGGCTGGCCTTAGAACAGAGAAGAGACCCTATCTTCAATGTCCCTGCACCGCACCCCCCAAGAAGAAAATCAAAACTCAAAACCCCCCAAAAAAATGAAAACAAACCAAAACAAGTAACCTAAACCAAACAAAACCCAAGAAATCAGGTTGAGCAAGCAATGAGGAGCAAGCCAGTAAGCTGCATTTTATCTGTGGATTGCTTCATTTTTTGCCACTTTCCTCTGATGATAGACTGTAACCTTTAAGCAAAATATATTCTTTCCTAAGTTACTTTTGGTCATGGTCTATATCACAGAAATAACTAATATAGTCAGTAATCAAAGATTTTTGTCTCAGTAGTAAAAGCAAAAGAATTAATTGATGTTTGCATTTGTGTATCTAAGCTTTATTTTTAAGTAGTATTGGCTTTAATGTTTAACATTTTTTCATACTTTTATCCTTCTATTTCAGTATCAGATATAGAAGGTGGTGATGGACTGCAGCTCAGAAAGGAACATACTCTCAAAATATTTGCTTATATCAATTCCTGGACTCAGAGGTATGCAGTTGTAGGTATTTTAAAGACTAACTTGATGGATTGTATAAACTGCCATAACTTGTTATTAGATTCTTTTAGGCTGTTTTATTACATGCTTTTTTTTGTATTAAGTGATAAGTTTATTAATATTCAATCATTTTATCTTTTTTTTGATCATGGGCTTGATTTTGACATTGTTTTTAAAACAACATAAAAATTGATTTCTTTCTTTTACCTTACCCTTATTCTTAAGGAATGTGTCACTAAAATTTTGAGAATTATTTTGAGAGATAAGAGGATTTTTGTGAGACAGAGTTTCTCTGTGTAGCCCTGGCTGTCAGGAACTCACTTTGTAGATAAAGCTGGGATTAAAGGCGAGAACCACCACTATTTAGCAATATAAGAGAATTTTTATGGAATAATTATTTTTTTAAAATAAATCTTTATTGTGGTAGTAGATATTTTGAAATAATTTGATAATTTCCAATCTATTATGTATATTAGAACAGTTTCATATATAAATTGAGAATATACAGATTAAAACTCAAGGATCATAGTTGTTAATACAGCCACTATGAAAAAGAATGTAAACTTATATCTCTGTGTGATTTTTTTTTTTTTTTCGAGACAGGGTTTCTCTGTGTATCCCTGGCTGTCTTGGAACTCACTTTGTAGACCAGGCTGGCCTTGAACTCAGAAATCCTCCTGCCTCTGCCTCCCAAGTGCTGGGATTAAAGGCGTGCGCCACCACTGCCCGGCCTCTGTGTGATTTTTATTTGGTAGTGGCAAACAATGTTTTTTACAGTGTTGATGTGCAAACCCAGCAGCTTCTCGGTTGTACCGCTGAGCTATAGGTGAAATTTGAACTTAAGGCCTTGTATATGGTGCATAAATGTTCGTACACTTATGTGTATCTTCAGCTCTCACTAAATATCTTTTCACTTGTGTGCTTGCCCAATTTGAACTACTCTTCATAAAATTTTTATGAGTTTGGAAAATGCTTAAAGAGGGGCAGAGAGAAGGTTCAGTAGGTAGAGACTCCTGCTACCAAGCCTGACAACCTAAGTTAAACCCAGGAACATGTATGGCAGAAGGAGACAACTGGCTTCCACATGTATCATGGCACCAGTTCATGCATGCACATGTGTGTGTGAGGGCACACACAGTATATCTGTCTATTTTATTTTTTTTCTGAGACAGGGTCTTATTATATAGCCCTGGCTACCCTGGAACTTACTATATAGACCCAGTTGGCCTCAAACTTGAAGAAATTTGCCTGCTTCTTGCCTCCTTAATAACTAGAATTAAAGGTGTGTACCACCACATCTGGCAATGAATACAAAATTTAATAAAATACTTGAAGTATTTTAGTTAGTGGCCTGCCTGCCTGCCTGCCTGCCTGCCTGCCTACCTACCTACCTACCTATCTATCTGTGTTTTGGGGTTTTTGAGTCAGGGTTTTCTCTGTGTAGCCCTGGCTGTCCTGGAACTCAGAGACCATCCTGCCTCTGCCTCCCGAGTGCTGGGTTGAAAGGCATGTGCCACCACTGCCCTGCTACAGTGATTTTTATTTTTTTTTTTTGGTTAAGATTTATTTATTTTATGTATGTGAGTACACTGTAGGTGTCTGTCTTCAGACACACGAGAAGAGCGCATTGGATTCCATTACAGATGGTTGTGAGCCACCATGTAGTTGCTGGGAATTGGACTCAGGTCCTCTAGAAGAGCACTGAGCCATGTCTCCAACTCCTGTTACCCCTGTCCGTCTGTCCATCCGTCCGTCCTTCCTTCTTTTTTTTTTTTTTAAGATAGAGTCTTTCTACATGACCCTTGCTGTCTTGGAACTCACTATGTAGACCAGGTTGGCCTCAAAACTCAGAAAGACCCCACTGCTTCTGATCATCTGAGTATTGGGATTAAAGGGGTGTGCCACCACACCAAGCCTCTGAAACATTATTTCTTAAGTAAAGGTCGTCTTTCACCTATATCTTTCACCTATCCTGGTCAATACGTTATAATGGCAAATCCTGACAACTGATATTACTTCTGGCATGCGTGAAGACAGTGAAAGTGTACTCACATACATAAAAAAAGAAGCAGTAGAAATAATATGTTTATTGGAAGAGATGGTTCAGTGGTTAAAAGTACTTAATGCTTTTGTGGAGGACTCCAGTGTGTTTCTCTGTATCCACACAGTAGCAGTTCTCTGTAACTCTACTTCCTAGGGATTCAATGCCTCTTGATCTGTGAAGGCGTCTGCACACATGTAGTTTATATACATGCACACAAAATAAAAAAAATAATTTTTTGACTTGCGCATGGAGGAACATTCATTTAATCCCAGATATAGGAGACATAGATAGGCAGGTCTTTGTGAGTTCCAAACTAATGGTCTACATGAGTTCCATTCCACCCAGAGCTACATGGTAAAGACCCTACCTTTAAAAAGAAAAGAGAGAGAAAAGAAAAAGGTTGTTAGTGGTGAAAGCCTTTAATTCCATCCAGTATTTGAAGGCAGAGGCAGATGTCTGTTATTTCTTGGCCAGCCTGTTCTACACAGTGAGTTCTAGGCTAGCCCAGAGAAACCCTGTCTCAAAAAAACAAGAAAAAAGATATTCATACTATCATTTAAAGTATTTTTCTCCAGAATTTAGCTCATATAAAAATTTTTTGAGATTTAAGATGAAAGCCTTAGTTGGAGTCAACTTGGCTCCTGCTTGTAATCTCAGAAGGCAAGGGCAGGAGGTTCCCAAGTTCCTGGCCATTCTTGGCTGCATAGTTAGACTGTGCCTCAACAAACAAATGTGTGCAATGAAAACTTGAAACACAAAGTTGATAAGGCTAATGTACAGATTTGGCAGGGTCCTACTGTTTTGTTTTTGTTTTTTTTAAAATAAGACAGGTCTGTTATGTAGATCGATAGCCCTGGATGTCCTGGGACTCACTAGAGTCCAGAGCAGGCTGGCTGTTAGCTCCCAGAGATCTGCCTGCCACTGCTTCCTGATGGCTGGGATTATTGAAGTCTTTTGCCACTACACCCAGCCGGTATTTTTGTCTCTGAAAGCCTTCCATATGATAAGAACTCCAGAACATTTGGAATTAATTTCTCAGCAGAATATCTGTGGAAGCTACTAATGATCACATATAAAATGAGCATAATTGATAAAAAAAGTGCTGAGAACTGGAAGTCCTCAACCAAGGTTTAACCAAGTAACCTAGTTCTTTTTAGTACTGTTGAAAGTCTAAAGTCTGAGCATCTGCTATGGACTGATCTATCTAGCTGAACCTTGGTGTCTGCTGTTTCAGTCACCACATTCAACAGGTTTTGTTCTGCTGAGAGTATACAGCCTATAAGAAAGGATTACTAGTTTCAGATACTCTGGAAACATTTTTTTTCTGATGTTGAATACTGTGTTGTAATAGTTCTTTGGTTTTTTTTTCCTTATAATTTTATGTGTAATAATGTTTTGCCTGTATGTATGTATGTGTAACACAAGCATGCCTGGTGGCCTAGGAAGTGAGAAGAGAGCTTTGGATCCCCTGGAACTGAAGTTACTGATGGTTGTAAGCCCCGGTATGGGTTCTGGGAGCTGGACCTGGGTCCTCTGGAAGCAAGTGGCCTTAACTACTGGGCCATCTATCCCCAGCCTCGTGAAGTAGATCTTTAATACATTCAACAATAGCAGGATAAGGAAAATGATAGATATGTGTTGTCAAATGAAATTCTAGAATTTGTCCTAAGAAATGTACTTGTCTTAATGGTTCTTCATGAGTATTTATTTACTATTGAAATTTATTGAAGCGACATGTTTTGAGCTGTCATTGCATTTAAAAAGCTTATCAGCATGTGTATATAAGATATCCACATGTGAGTGCACAAGTCTTGTATATTCTCCCTTCTACTTTACGGATTGAGCTCAGGTTGTTATTCTTGCATAGCAAGTGTTCTTTTTAACCCATCAAGCCATCTTACTAGCCCTCATTACATGGGTTTCAATATAAATTTGAATTCAGATGCGAAGCATATTGTTTTACTTGGGTAATAAGTTCATAATCAGGCTAGAAATAAAAGATGTAGAATGGAGACTAAGGTAGGATTGGCAGGTGGTAGGAAATGTCTGAAGTGACACAGAACAATAAATGTGAGGAGTTCAAACGAGAGTTGAAAATGACAGAGGCATGGGGCACATTCCATCAGCAGAAAGTAGGTCGGTCTCATGAGTTTGAAGCCAACTTGGTCAATGGACCTACACAGTGAGACTGTCTTTCCCTGCCTCAAAATGTGATTGAAAGAAAAAGCATATAGTATATTTTAAGTCCTTCTTCTCAATCCTATTTCTGTTTTCAACTTAATGGTTTAATATTCTGTTTTCTGAAATCGTATTATTATGTATCTGTTGCTTCATCTGTCAATTTTAACCTTGACCTTCCTTTTATGATATATAGAATTTTATTTTGTCACATCTTTTCAATATGGTTGCTGTCAATTCTTAACATACTTGTAAAAATAAAAATGCTGTCAAAGATTTTCCAAAGTGTTAGGTGGTTACATTATTTGTTTCCTAGGGTCTCTACTGACTTGTTTTTCATTTGAGTAATTTTCTATATATGAATCACAAATTCTTTCTAAACTCTTAAAATCTTTTCAGTAGTGATGTGTTATATTTTACCATCTGCCTAGTCTCATCTGAATTTCACCTTGAGTTTCAGTTTGCATTGTTTGCTTGTAAGCTAGCTTCCTTTCAGAGTTCATCCTTCAGTCTTTACTATTTTTTTATCCATATTATCCAGAATTGTGTTTTTTGGTGCTGATTGCTTTACTATTGTATTTTCTTAGAAAAGCTCTGTGGAAAACATGATTTTTAGAGTTGGCATATCTAAAGTGTTTATTCTTTATGTGTACTTTTATCATAGGCTTATTTTGAACACTTCTGGGTAGAAAGTCATTCTTTTCAGAACTGTCAAAGTCGTGCTTCATTGTATTTTAGGGATCCCAGTGTTGCTTTTATGAAGCTTTTTTCCCTTTTAGAAATACTGTCTGTGTAGCTCCATTTGGTCTAGAGTTGTCCTAAAACTTGGGATTCTCCTACCTCAGCTTTCTGAGTGTAGAACTATAGATGTGTGTTATGATACTCAGCAGTTTTAGCAGTTTTTATTCTTTAGCTCTCTCTAATACCCTCCTTGAAAGCTTTAGGATTTTTTTCCCTGTATTTCAAGAACTTCAAGTGTTGGACATTTGGATAAGCCTTTCCTTTCTGAAAATGAGTGTTATAAAACAACTAATGACAAAAGCTGGAGACTAATGTCTAATGGGAATGCACAATGAAGAGCCATTATGAAAACCAGTGTGGTGGTTTCCATTTCTGTTTGTACTCCTGGCTGTTCTGGGACTAGCTCTGTTGATCAGACTGACCTTGAACTCAGAGATCTACCTGCCTCTGCCTCCCAAGTACTGGGATTAAAGGTATTCAGCACTAGGCCTCACAAGCTAGAACTTTTTTTTTTTTTTTTTTTACTATTTTAGGACATAGGTTTATTGCCAAGCTTTCACATAAATAAATACAAGCACAGTGACAAGTCCAGCTATGTTTGTAAGCGTCATCCATTTGTAACATACATCTATGAATTATGGAGTTTATATCTGTGGGAAAAATTTTAATATAACAAATTATTATATTGCTCAAAAGAACCACTCTGAGCATTTCTTTTCATCTGCCAGATATTCAACGATGTCAACTATATGGTTTTAAATTTTCTTAGCTATTATATTTTTCTCCAACTAATACAGCAAGTAGCTTGTTTCCCTTCTGAAATACTTCAGCTTTTTAATTTCTAGTTCAAAGCTTCTGACAGTTTTGTTTTATAAAACACGAACAAGTCTGCATCTAAAATGTTCAATAGCATTTAGAACAATCATTGGAATGACTCCTTTCAAAATGACTACACAATACTGCTGGTGCCAACACTATTTAAAGTTAGTATGTTGCAAAAGGCATGCTATATTAAACTCTCTCTAAAGAAAGTACACATTTCCTTAAAACACTGTTATCCTCATGTATGAAGAAAGCTACAAGACTTAAAAATGGTAATTGCATAACACTGCATGGATTATGGAAGATGTAACTTAAGAGTTTAATTCATACAAAACACTATGTCCTACCTAAACTACCTTAGAAAAATCCAAACTGCACAGCGACATTTAACATAGTGACAGTATTGTCACTGACCATCGAGCCTCTGCTTTCTTCTGAGAATGTAAAAGGCAACATCTTGGGATTATGAAAATCGTGTTGATCTCGAAGACCTGTTGCTGCTCAGACAGCAGGAATACAGCCTTAAACAAGCACTGTCCTGTCCTCAAGGAACAATCTAGCCGAGGCTCTCTGAGCACAAGCTAGAACTTTTATATGATCCATCCTGGACTTCTACCCGAAAGACTGCATCATATTACAGATACTTATCTATGATTATTGTTGCGGTTTTCATAATAGCATGGGAATATAATAAATGTAGATGTCTATCATAGAAGAATGAATAATGGAAATATGATACATATACAATGGAATTTCATTCATATGTAAGGAAAAAGAATTGTGCTATTTTTAGGAAGTATATTGAACTTGGAAATATTTAAGTGAGGTGACCCAGATTCATGAAGGCGTACAACGTATCTTATGTATATCTTACAACTTTTTGAATGTACATATCTAGGTGGGAGGGAGGGCAAATGCCAGGAAACTAGAAAGGGGCTTATGAGAAGGGAAACTATTACTTCCAGCAGAAAATTACTCTGCAAGTCTCAGTAAGTGATACCCAAGCTATATTTAGGAACCCCTAAATGCTGTGGCTGATTGGATTAGCATACCACTCATGAAAAATCTTAAATTTCTGATTATGTTCTGTTAGAATGTGGGTTTAAGTGTGCTTCTGATGTATTCCCTCTTTTGATTAGTAATTTTATTTTTGTACATTTTACATATTGGAGTATTTTAATTGAGATTCCCTTTAATTTTAATCTTGCCACTTTTCATCGTTCATTAGTTTTTTTTAAAATGTAAATTTAAATCTTCCAATAAATTGAAATAAAAATGCTAAAACTCCCTGAAAGTTTTTATTTCATTATTTCCTCATGTCCATCTGTCTTTTAGACCCTGCTAGTCGTGATTGGTCATATACTTTTCTTTTTCTCCCCAGTATCATCAGTCTTTGTCGTCCTTTTTGTGATTGCTTTAGTTTCCATGTTTAGATGTTTTGTTATGCGTTATAGATTGCTAAAATTTTAATTGGATTTATAATGATAAACTATATATTTATTTTAAAGGCATACCAACAGTCTATGTACAATTAAAGAGCTTTTTATTTTTTTTATTTTTTTGGTTTTTCGAGACAGGGTTTCTCTGTATAGCTTAGGCTGTCCTGGAACTCACTCGGTAGACCAGGCTGGCCTCAGAAATCCGCCTGCCTCTGCCTCCCAAATTCTGGGATTAAAGGCGTGCGCCACCACTGCCCGGCAAGCTTTTTATTTTTAATGGTGCTTCAGATGGAACCCATGGCCTCACACAAAGGCAGGTGACCCAACATTGAGCTGTATGCCCATCTTCAAAGGGCTCAGTTTTATAATCCTCACTTAGGTCTTTATAACATTGATTCTTTCAGTAACCTAATATCTGTTAGGTTCTTTAAGTATTATAGAGTATAGATAATTTTTTTCTTTCTTATAAATGTGCTGGTTAGTTTTTATTTTTTAATTTTAATATTTTTTATCCACTTAAAACAGTCTGTGGTCATTTTGGGAAAGAACCGCAACTAATTCAGAAATTGCTTCCATCAGATCATGAAGCATTTAATGATTATGTTGGAGGGCACAGCCCATGGTAGGTGGTGCTGCCCTGCATAGGGGCCCTGAAGCGGGAGGAGAGGAGTAAGTCCTAAGGGACAAATTAGTAAGTTGCATTCCTCCATGGTATCTGTTTAGCTCCTGCCTCCGGATTCCTGCCATGGTTGAGTCTTGACTTCTCTCAGTGATGTAATGTAGATCAGGAAGTGTAAGCTAAATAAAATCCTTTTTTTTTTCTCTAGTCACTTTTGGCCAGTTTTTTTTTTATCATAGCAGCATACAGCAAACTAAGATAAAAAGTTGGTACCAGAAAACTGTTGCAGTGACAGACATGACCATGTTGTTTGGGAGGATTGTGGAAGTGTTAGGAACTTTGGATTGGAAAAGTTATTAGTGCTCAAAACTTAATGGCCTGTTGTGTGGGAACTTGGAAGATAGTGTTGAGAACAGGACAGATGATGAAGACCTGCCTTGTGAATTTCATAGGGAAGCAAAAACTTTGTTAGGGCATTGTGGTGATTTATTTGAATTAATAATCTGTGGTTCTGATCAGCTGCAGCTAAAGAATTTGCTCTGAATGGACGGATAGTATTGTACCATTGAAATGAAACCTTTATTTTACTGAGACTATTGCTATTGTTTGCTGGGACTGAAAAAGCAGCTATAATCAAGAAGACACTGGTATCATTGAGATGCAATCTTTTTTTTTTTTTTTTTTTGGTTTTTCGAGACAGGGTTTCTCTGTGTAGCCCTGGCTGTCCTGGAACTCACTTTGTAGACCAGGCTGGCCTCGAACTCAGAAATCCTCCTGCCTCTGCCTCCCAAGTGCTGGGATTAAAGGCGTGCGCCACCACAGCCCTGCTATTGAGATGCAGTCTTGTGGGGAGTATTTATTATTTCCTCTGTCACCACACAAAAACTGCTTTAGAGGAGCCAAGGCTGCATCTCAAGATGGGAGTTGAACTTGATAATATCTAAGTTGTAAATGAATTATTTTTAATATAAATGTGTATAGTGAAATCACGTGACTCTATTTCTTTTCTTTATGCTAGTCCCCAATAACTACACAGAGAAACCAAGTTTTATTTAAAATTGCATCTCAATAGCTGAGCAGTAAAAGATGTACCTTAACCTGATACTTGCATATTATTATTAATCTTCAGTCTCCTCCTTCATGGCTCCAATTCCTCCATCCTGCCAGCTCATCTGAATCTCCCTCTCTCCTTTCTTTTGTGAATGTCACACCCTATTCTCTATTCTGCCTAGCCATTGGGTGATCAGCATTTACTGACAAGGTAGAGAATAAATGATAAGAATTGTTTACACAAACTTGAGACCAGAGATTCTTGGTGCAAACAGTGCTGTGTACTGATCGAAACAAGATATGAGGGCAGAGAAATCAGCATTTAAATAACCTAGGGGTCAACTTTATACAGTGCATAAAACATGCCTACAAAGAATCTTCCACATGGTGCTGGCTTTGGCTATATGAAAGTTACATATTTTTTGTTTTGTTTTGTTTTTTTCTGAGACAGGGCCTCTCACTGTACCCCTGCCTGTTTGTGAACTCCATATGTGGACCAGACTGACCTGCAATTCACAGAGAGCTCTTCCTGATTCTGCCTCTTGAGTGCTGGCCCATGAAAGCTACCTTAAAAGGAATCATGGGAAGCAGTGGATGGTTGACTTTGTGAAATGCTGTTGGTTATGTGTAGCTTCAGTTGCAATGGAAACCCCAGGACTGAAGGGGTCATGAAGAGAAGCTGAGGCTTGGCACTGTGGTGTATATAGGCTTGGAGTCCCTGAAGAGAGCCCAATAGAGGCCATTGGTGAAGGTGTAGCTTCAGCTGCAGTGGAGACCCCAGTATATCGGAGATGGCAGGAATATGGGCATTTTATTGATTAATGATTGATTTGGGAGGACCTAGATCACTGTGCCAGGTAGCCTTGAGTTTTATCATAAAGCAAACACAGCAAGCGGCATGAATATGCTAATAAGCAGCGCTTTTTCATGGCCTCTACTTCAGTTCCTGCTTCAGGTTTCTGCCTTGAGTTCCTGCCTTGTCTTTCCTCAAGTGAGGGATTTTAACCCCCAGAGTTACAAGATGAGATAAAACCTGTCCTTCCTTGAGTTGGTTTTGGGCACAGTTTATCAATAGTATCCAATAGAAAGGAAACTAGAACATTTCTGTGTTTTATTTATTTATGAGGGGCTCCCCCCACCCCCCTTCTCTATATATCAGGCTTGCCTTGAATTTAGGGATTAAAGGTGTGCACCACCAAGCTAGGTTGAGTCTTTTTTACTGTTTTTGTAGTCTTTAGTGACACAATTTTTTATATATTGTTTATTTTGAGCCTTCACTTTCCTCTTACAAAGACTTATTCTTGGCTGTTTCTTATGGTTAAGACAAGGGCACAGCAAAGTGAGTTGGATAGTCTCTGTGGGCGGTGCATCTTAAAATCATGATCTGTACTATATGATAGGTGTAAATAATGTTGTTGTTTTTTGTTTTTGACAAGGGTTTGGCCATGTAACTTGGCTGGCCTAGACTTCACTTTGTATACCAGCTTGGCCTTAAAATGGTCTTTCTTAACACCAATATGTCCTTTGGACTCTTGATATTTTCTAAGATATATTCCTCCTTATTCTTTGGCTATGATAGTTTAGTTGTTGGGCAGGAGGTCACTTGATCCTTTTCACTGAACCTCTGTTCTGTCCTCCACTTTGTCCTTGGCTGGGGCTCCTTAGTCCTGAGCCCTCCCAGTGGTTTTCTTTGTTGTTGTTGTTTGTTTGTTTGTTTGTTTGTTTGTTTTTTGAGACAGGGTCTCTGGTGGGTCTGGAAGCCACAGATGCAGCTGCCTCTGCCTTCCTGGTTCTAGATATAAAGGCATACACTACTACTCATCTTAATTCCTCTTTTCCTTTTATTTTTTATGTGTGGACGTTTTGTCCGTATGTATTTCTTCACTTCACATACATGTAGTACCTGCAGGTGTCAGAAGAGGAGTGTGTTGGATCCCTCTGGAACTGGAGTTAGAGACAGTTGTGACCCATCATATGGGTGATGGGAACTGAACCCAGGTCCTCTGGAAGAGTAGCCAGTATTTTTAACCACTAAACTGTCTTTCTAGCCCCAGTTCCCATTTTCTGACAACCAATTTTAGAAGTAAAAATTTAGAAGTAAAATTGTCTTTTCCTATTCTAAGTCTTAGCCAAGATCTTTTAAGAACTCAGACTCTAGCTTTACTAAGAAAAGTGCCTAAGTCTACAACTTCTCTCTTTAAAGATAATTTTGTATTAGCATTATAGGAAGAAGCTGAGTTGGAGTGGTGGTACATGCCTGTAGTCCTCAAATTTTGGAGTCAAAGGCAAGAGGATCCTGGCTAGCCTCAACTTAAAAGGGAAACCCTGTCAATGTAAAAATGGCAGGGATGGGGCTCAGCAGTTAAGAGGGCTTTCCCAGTATATATGAAGTTCTGATTTGTCCCAAGTATTGGAAGAGGTAGGAGATAAGAGGTAGGCAGGCTACTCATCCAAAAACACTATGAGTAACTTTTGTTTATTTAGGATTGGGGTGTGGTGTCTCACTTTACTCCTGGCTCACTTGGAACCACTCAAGTCTCAAGTCAGAGAGCTCTGCCTGCCTTTTGATGCTCGATTAAAGACATTATATTTGTTTTCCTCATACAAATTATAATACTGGTTGTGGGTTTGGGTTGGAGAGAAGGTTCTAATATCTCTATTTGGTGACTCACAGCTGCTTGCAGTTGCAGATCCAGGGGACTTGATACACTCCTGTGGCCTTTATAGGAAGGTACACTCACAAACACACATACCTTTAATCTTAATATTTTTGTGTCAGAGGCAGATGGATATATGAGTTTGAGGTTATCCTGATCTACATAGTGAGTTCTAGGTCATCCAGAGCCACATAGTGAGACCCTATCTGGAAAAAAAAATGGTAATATGGTATTTTATAGCTACAAGGGACTTTTGAAGTAAAAGCCCCTTTGTTTAATCAATTTAACAAATTTTTCCAAAAATGTTAATTAATTATTTAATTAGAAATAGTATTACAGTGGAATAGGAATTTTGAAATTCTGTGTTGGGCTTATCATAAGGTTTGTTTTTTTTTCAGATTTATTTATTATATTTATATAAGCACACTGTAGCTGGTTTTAGACACACCAGAGGAGGACGTCAGATCCTATTACAAATGGTTGTGAACCACCATCGGGTTGCTGGGAA
Organism: Tokudaia tokunoshimensis; assembly: GCA_036184795.1. NCBI lineage: Eukaryota > Metazoa > Chordata > Mammalia > Rodentia > Muridae > Tokudaia > Tokudaia tokunoshimensis. The sequence continues at coordinate 93,439,865 of BTHU01000014.1, forward strand.
TTGAACTCAGGACCTCTGGAAGAGCAGTCAGTGCTCTTAACTGCTGAGCCATTTCTCCAGCTCCTATCATACTGTTTTTTTTCAAAGATTTATTTATTTATTATATGTAAGTACACTGTAGCTGTCTTTAGACGGTGTCAGATCTCTTTACGGATGGTTGTGAGCCACCATGTGGTTGCTAGGATTTGAACTCAGAACCTTCAGAAGAGCAGTCAGTGCTCTTAACCGCTGAGCCAGCTCTCCAGCCCCTATCATAAGGTTTTAATCAAGGTATTATTCGCAATACAATTATGTGGGGGCTTACAGGGGGCTAGAGAATCTGTTGTTTGGGGAAATCTTAGTTGTAGGCAGCTTGAATGTTAATTATACCATGGTTGCAGTGTCTTTTATGACCTAATCTTAGATATTTAATCTTTTAATTGCTACCACAGTTTACTCAATAGAAATGAGTCCCTTCTGCTCTCAAGGGGAAGAAAGTTAGGATTTGCTTTTTTAAATGAATGTGTGCCAAGCGTTTTGTGGTCATACTTCTAAATTTATCGTGCCTATAAAAATGAGATTATTTCCCTTTATGGTCTTACAGCATGTTGGTGATTTGGACGATGTAGAGACATTTTGCTAATACTTTAAGAATAAGTTTTATAAGTAATGGCTGATTATCTGTCATCAGTGTTTGGATACTAATATAATTAGAATTAGGTACTTGTGTGTGTATCATTTATTGAGTCACACAAGATTTTTAATTACCTAAAGTATGCCAGACATTGTGCTATTAATTGAACTTGTCTAAGAGAACTAGATTTGTATGTAATACTTACCTGACATTTCCTATTTTTTGATTTGTTTTGGTTTTTTGTTTTTGTTTTTTACTGATGTTGAAGAGAGAGCATTTTGTGTTTCTGAGTGTGTTTGGTTTTCCAGATAGTGTCAGAATACCCGTCCTAAATAGGCTTCAAGAATTCATTTAAAAATGTAGGTAGATAATAAAATTTTGTTAGATGATAAAACACCTTTTATTAAGTAACCCGTAGTTTTGTTAATGAAGTCATTACTACTCCTATGCTGCTGCTGCTACTGCTACTACTGTTTTTTGATTTTCTGAGACAGGGTTTCTACATAACTCCGTGGCTGTCCTTGAACTTTACAGCAATCCACCTGCCTTTCTGCTTCTAAATGCTGGGATTTAAGACATGCACCACCATACCCAGCCTATGATTCTATTCTTAAAATCAAATACAGACAGAGCTGCCCTAGCAGGAAGGGTACAATTGATGTTTAAGAAAAGTATTTTAGTATTTGCTTCTTTTGTTACTTACTGAAATGTATATTGTTCCCTCTCTAGAAAGCATTTATTCACTGCATTTTATTTTCTCTTATAGGCAATGTCTATGCTGCTTCAAGGAATATAAGCATTTGGAGATTTTTAACCAAGTAGTATGTGCACTTATTAACTTAGTGATCGCCCAAGTTCAAGTGCTCCGGGACCAGCTTTGTAAACATTGTACTACCATTAACATAGATTCCACGTGGCAAGATGAGAGGAATCAAGCGGAAGAACCACTGGGTATAGATAGAGAATGTAATGAAGGAAATACAGAAAGACAAAAATCAATAGAAAACTCTACAAGAATTTGTAATCTGACTGAGGAGGAATCGTCAAAGAGTTCTGATCCTTTTAGTTTATGGAATACAGATGAGAAGGAAAAACTATTACTATGTGTAGCAAAAATTTTTCAAATTCAGTTTCCCTTATATACTGCTTACAAGCATAATACTCATCCTACTATAGAGGTATGTAAAAATAGGTACGATGATTCTTGTATTACCAAGTTCTACTAAGCTTGCTAGTCCCCTTCTATCTGTGAATGACTCAAACTGGCTATGTTTTGATGGAAAAATTTCTGCCTACCCTGTCTGTCTTCCATTCCCTGCTTTCTTCTTTCTGTTTGAGACAGGATCTCACTGTATAGTCCTGCAGGGTGGCCTTGAACTTTCTGTGTATCCTAAGGCTGGCCTTGAAATTTAATTCACTTGCCTCAGCCTGAAGTACTTGGATTACAGCTGTGCAATCTTGTTCCAGCTTGATGGAAAAAAATTACTGGTATTTCCAAAATATATTTGTAATTGAACTCAGAAGAACTTAAATTTAAGTGACTTAAACATTTTTCTATTTGTTATGACTTAAAAAAAAATGGCCGGGCTTATTTTTTTTATTTATATATATTTATATTTATATTTATTTCAGTGATGGAGGACTTGCCTAGCATTTTTATTAGGTCTTAAGTTCAGGTCCCAGCATTGCCAGAAGTAATACCTGCAGAGGATCCAGGTTATGTTCCAGTACCCATGCGGTAATGCACAACTGTAGCTTGAATTCCAGGGGATCTGACCCCACTTCTGATGTCTTTTGGCTCCTACATTCATGTGGTTGGAAAACATACACTTAAGCACACATGGATTCACAAAATTAAAAAAAAATAGTTGTGTCAGAAAAGAACCACAGAGTTTTTCATTTCATTCTTAGAAACATGTCAGACTAGAGTTTTTCATTAATAGGTAAAGCTTAACAAAGTATATATACATTTTAAATAGTATTTTTTTGTAAGTCAAACTACTTAATTCCACTTGTGTTATTTTTATGAGCATTTCAGAAATTTAATAACATGATTTATGAAGATAATTATAGGAATCAGGAACTGAGAATATTTGGTAATGTATTTGCCTCAGTGCAATATTTTATTACTTGCCATTCTCCGAGAATGGGAGCGCTTACCAAGTTTGTGTGGCTTATGTATGTACTGCATTTATTTTGGATTGGGATGGGTTGAGGTCAGTCTCAGCAGTCTGGCTGCTCTGTGCATGGTTCCTTGTATTTTCTTCCATGGCTACTGCTCCTATGCAGGTGGGCAAGCTTCCTCACATTGTGGTTTTAGGAGTCCTTGAGATAGACAAAAGTAGATCTCTAAGGCATCTTGGGTGCCACTGAAGTGGCATAGAGTGAGTTTTGTTACATTTTGGTGACTGTTGCAATTTGTGAGGGCATTCAACATTCAAGGGGATGGTGGAGAAAATTAAAAATTCCATCTTTAGATGGGGGAGGAAATGCAAAGTGTTGTAGTTTTTATTATCATTATAAATTGGATTCACTTTCGCCTCAGACTTTAGTAGAAGATGACTTTGACCTCCATCCTGGTGGCTGGAATTATAAGCATAAATTACCCTATCTGCTTATGGGTTGCTGGAGATCAACTACAGGGTTTTGTGCTTGCTAGGCAAATACCTTGTCAATTAAGCTATGTCCCTAGTCCTTGTTTATGTCTTGGATAATCTGCTTCTTACAATGCTGAGATGTAAATCTGCCACATGGTTCCATCATCCATCATCCATCCATCCATCCATCCATCCATCCATCCATCCATCCATCCATCCATCCATCCGTTTATTGACATAGTGCTGGCTGGTCTGGAGTGTGCTATGTAGGCCAAGCTGGCATCAAACTCAGAGATCTGCCTGTTTTTGCCTCTGGGGTGCTGGAATTTTTTTGTTGTCTGTCCCCTCCCCTCCCCTCTCCTCCCCCCTCTCCTCCCCTCCCCTGCCTTCCTCTTCTCCCCTCCCCTCCCCTCCCCTTCCCTCCCCTCCTCTCCTCTCCCTTGTTCTTTTCTTTTGGTGTTTTGAGACAGGGTTCCTCCATGTAACCCTAGCAAGTGTTCTGGCACTTGCTCTGTACATCACGTAGGCCTTGAACTCAGAGATACACTCCTGCCTCTGTCTCCCTAACCTTGAGTGCTGGGGTTAAAGATGTTTGGCAGCACCATCCAGCTTTATTGGTTTTTTTTTTGTTTGTTTTTTAATTTTTCTTTGGTTTTTTTTGAGGCAGGGTTTCTCTGTGTAGCCCTGGCTGTCCTGGAGCTCACTCTGTAGACCAGACTGGCCTCGAACTCAGAAATCCTCCTGCCTCTGCCTCCCAAGTGCTGGGATTAAAGGCGTGCGCCACCACCGCCCGGCAGCTTTATTGTTTTTATTTAATTTTTTTTTTTCAAGCTTACATGTTCTGTAACCTTCATACTTAATCAACCTTTCTTCACCTGAAAAATAAGCCTTTTATTGGAATATTTTCAAACTGTATTGAGAAAACATAACCCATTAAATGGTTATTACCCCTATTAGAAATATTGTTAAGAACATTTTGAAGTAGGTTGTGTTTTCTTCTAGAATTTAGTGTGTTGTTTCTGTGTAGAAACTTTGCAAAGAATATATAATAAGACACATTAACATACCAAAAAATGTCAGAATTTTTTAAAAATATAAATTACTAATTTTTAATTTTTAGGGACTGGAGGGATCATTCAGTAGTTAAGAGTACTGGCTGCCCTTCCAGAGTACTCAAGTTGGATTCCCAGCAAGCAGCTATTCCAGGGATCCCGTGCCCTCTTCTGGCCAGTGAAGGCACTGTTTGCACATGGTGCACAGAATCACATGTAGGCAGAATACCCACAGATATCAAATGAAAGTCAATCTAAAATTAAATTAAATTTTTAAAAATTTAATCTTTAGAGTACAGTATAAATTTTGTTTTCACCCTTAAATTGATGTTGAAAGATACTAGAAATACTTTCATTAGAAATGTAGATATATGAAGTTCATTTAGAAATTAATTTTATTCAATTAATTAATTAGTTTTTTGGGGCAGAACCTTATTTTGTAGCTATGTGACTGGCCTGGAGCTTGCATTGTAGACATGTTGACCTGGAAGTCAGAGAGATCTTTGCCTCCATACCCTGCGAGTTAATTTTTTTATCCCAGTTCTCAGGAGACTGAGGCAGGAGAATCAAAGTTTGAGGCCAGCATAGGCCAACTGTAGTAAGTCTAGAGCAGATTAGGCTTCAGGGTAAGACCTTGGCTCAAGACACAGACCAAAAAGAGATTCTTTATAAGAGCACTGTAAGTAATACTAAATCTGATATTTTGTTATTAAAGTTAATCAGTGATTTGTTTTTCTTTTTAGAAATAATAATCTGTAGATGTTATAGTCAGTGCTTATACTTTTTGTTTGTAGTAAAACATCTTATTACTGCTATTTTTCAAGATAATTCCATGTGGTTGTTTGAAAGTAATGGTTTCATAAAATGTTTTAGGTAAAATTATTTTATTGAAATTTTATTAAAATTTTTACTAAAAATTTTATAAAAACTTGAATAAAATTATTTTTCTGAAAAGTAACTGTAAAGGAGTTTTGTATTGAATTTTATATAGGAATATGCTTTGAAATGTTCTATTCTTTTTTTTTTTTTTTTTTTTTTTTTGGTTTTTCGAGACAGGGTTTCTCTGTGTAGCCTTGGCTGTCCTGGAACTCACTTTGTAGACCAGGCTGGCCTCGAACTCAGAAATCCTCCTGCCTCTGCCTCCCAAGTGCTGGGATTAAAGGCGTGCGCCACCACCGCCTGGCTGAAATGTTCTATTCTTATTCATTGTTAAAAATACCTAAAATGTGTGATTTCTAGCCTAGTGATCAAGTAATTAACTGTTAATCGTCAGTTGTTTCAGAATGTACAGAATCTTAGTGTAGTTTTTATATATTGTAGAGTTAAGCTATATGTATTTATAAATGTGTTTATATATACTGACAATTGTTTTAAGGCCAGTGCTTAGTAAGCAGTGCAGTGGCATTTAATTTCTAGTTTACTTTTTTGCTGTTTGAGACAAAGTCTTACTATGTAGCCTACATTGGCCTTCAGCTCACAAATTTTCTTGCCTCCACTTTTTAAGCTCTGAAGTTGCAGGGGTGTGCTGCCAGGACCAACTTTCTTTTCTTTGAATTCATAGACCATCTCACTTTACCTTTTATTCTTGTGTTGGTTTTTTTTTTTTTCCTGATTAAGCCTTTTACTTGAATTTTTTTAAGGATTTATTATTCTAAGTACACTGTAGCTGTCTTCAGACACCAGAAGAGGGCAACAGATCTCCTTAAGGATGGTTGTGAGCCACCATGTGGGTGCTGGGATTTGAACTCAGGACCTTTGGGAGAGCAATCAGGGTTCTTACCCGCTGAGCCTTCTCTCCAGCCCCAAATTTTTATTCTTAAAAGACCCAATTTGTTGAAATTATAAGGAAAAGGTTCAGAACTCATGTTGTTCATATTTTGATAACGTGACTGCAAGCCTGATCAGGGCCCTTATTAAATGGAGAAAGCATTTACTGGGCTTTCAGACATTGAAAGATTGGGGGCAGACCCTAACAATTGTTGGAAATGGCTTACTGCCCTAAATGGCCATCACAGCAGGCTCTTCTTTTTATAATGTTTTTTTCTTAAGATATATTTATTTATTATATGTAAGTACACTGTAGCTGTCTTCAGACACTCCAGAAGAGGGCGTCAGATATCGTTACGCATGGTTGTGAGCCACCATGTAGTTGCTGGGATTTGAACTCAGGACCTTTGGGAGAGCCGTCAGTGCTCTTAACCTCTGAGCCATCTCTCCAGCCCATAATTTTTTTTTCTTTTTTTTTTGTTGTTGTTTAAAGAAAAGGGTTTCTGTATAGTCTTGGTTGACCTGGAACTTGGTCTGTCCAGACTGCCGCAGTGCTGGTGCATACCATCACCTGGCAGTAGCAAGTTTTTTGTTTGTTTATTTTTTAATTAAGTGCGTTGATGTTTTGTCTGCATGTATGTCTGTGTGAGGATGTCAGATCTTGGAGTTACAGACAATAGTTACAGCCTTGTGGTTGCTGGAAATTAAACCCGGATCCTCTAGAAGAACAGTCAGTGCTCTTAACTGTTGAGCCATCTCTCCGGTTTCAGCAGCAAGTACTCTAAAGAGCTGAGCTGTCTCTTCAGTCTCCCAATCCTTGGGGGCTGGACATTGTGCTCCATACCTTTAATCTCAGCACTTGGGAAGCAGAGGGTTGCCTGGTCTACAGAGGCAGTTCCAGGACAGCTAGGACTGTAACTCAAGCAAAAGAAAATTTATAGAGAGGAGAGAGGGGACAATACTTTTGTTTAGTGTATGTATACATGGTATGGTGAGATGTATCTTGACAATTTGAAGTCTTGGTGTGTTCTCTACCTCTTTTAAGTAGAGTTTTGTGTAGCTCAGGCTGACTTTGAACTCACTATGTGGCAAAGATAACCTTCAACTCAAGTTTTTTACTAACTGCTATTTATTTGGGACGTGCCCTTTTTAAAAAAATTGCTTGTTTTGGAGAGAGGTTATTACTGTATAGCCTTTGGTAGTTTGGAACTTAAAGTAGCTCAGCAAGCTTCAGTTTATGGGAACTCCTCTACCCCTGAAGTTCACTGACATATTCAGCCATGAGCCTTTTTAGATTTAAAGAAAAAAATATATACACACACATAGCATGCACAAAGTCCTGATTTTGATTTCTTCTACTTCGTAACCTAGGTGTGGTGTTTCATGATTATAGTTTTGGGAAGGTTCATGCACATAATCCTAGTTTTGGGGAGATGGAGGATCAGGAATTTAAGGTTACCCTTGATTATATAGTGAGCTTGAGGCCTTCATGGAGATTTCATATGAGACTTTTTCTCAAAAAAACAAATTACCTTTTTTTTTTTTTTTTTTGGTTTTTCGAGACAGGGTTTCTCTGTGTAGCCTTGGCTGTCCTGGAACTCACTTTGTAGACCAGGCTGGCCTCGAACTCAGAAATCCGCCTGCCTCTGCCTCCCAAGTGCTGGGATTAAAGGCGTGCGCCACCACCGCCCGGCAACAAATTACCTTTTAAAAACTGGATATGATGGCACATTCTGATGCCATCTAAGTCTGCATAGCAGAATCTTGTCATAAAATATATATATATATATATATTTTTTTTTTTTTCAAGACAGGTTTTCTCTGTGTAGCCCTGGCTGTCCTGCAACTCACTCTGTAGACCAGGCTGGCCTCGAACTCAGAAATCCACCTGCCTCTGCCTCCCAAGTGCTGGGATTAAAGGCGCGCGCCACCACTGCCCGGCTATAAAATAATGTTTTAAAAAGTCTTTTTATTGCATATTATTATTTTGTCTAGTATGTATGTATGTATGTATGTATGTATGTATGTATGTATGTATGTGCTTTCAAGAATTCCTTGAGGTTAGAGGAGACTTGGGTCTCAGTTCCAACTATCCACCATGTGGATTCTGATGATTGAACTTAATTGTCAGCCTTGGCAGCAAGCACCTTCTGAGAGGCCTTAGAAGGTTAGCCTCTTGTTTTTATTGTTGTCCCAGAATTACATAACTACTATGAATTTAAGTACTACTGACTTTAAGCAAACCTTTAATTCTGGAAAACTTCCAGTTCCCTATGACTCAGTTACTAAGCAGTATTTGCTATTAGATAGAGAATTATTCATTCTTTAATTCTCCTTTTTTTTTTAAAAGCTTTGTTTGCTTTTAAAATGTACTATAATTTTATTTGGTAAACACAGGGCTTTCAGTGTAGTCCTGATCTGTAATCAATGTAGTCCTTGGCTGTGTGTACCTATCACTGGGAAGGGACAGGAGAACCATAACTAGGACTGGGATGACAGTGGCTCTAGTCTCTGTGTGGAACCTCTTGCACATCAGTGTAGAAATCTTTTCAGAGGTTCTGTGTTTGTCTTCTGCACTAGTATTCCACACTAGTATTCCAGCATGGTTCTTAGTGACTTGGTACTTGAATGGTGCCACAGGAGTTCTTAAACTCTGGAAGTTTTCCTGTTTTTGCTGAGACTGGAACCCACAGCTTTAAATACGCTGGACAAGTACTCTGTTACTGAACTACATCCTTACCTATAAACATTTTGTTGAGAGTAATTTGAGACTCTGGTATTAGAAAGTTAAAAAACAATTTATTTTAGAATGTCTATGTTGGGAATTGTTTTTACTTAGGTCATTTTAATTCAGTTGCAGTGTTCTGAGAGTACTGATTTGCTGGTCATTTTCAGATTCATTTTGACAAGTCATCTTTATGTGAAACAGGTAATGGCACACAATGAGTGAGTTCTCTTGGTATTGCTTTCAGAAGAATGCATGTATAGTGCGACAGATTAAAAACAGAATATACAAAATAAAAACTTTAAAAGACTTGAACCTTATATATTTTTTCCATGCTTCCACAGTGACAAAACACGGCTTTTTACCTAATCAGTTTATATTGTTACAGACTTTGCAAAAAGAAATATACATATTGGTCCCCACCTATTACCTCAGATCTCAGCTCTTGGCATATGAGAGTAGGATTAGAAGTTCAAGGTTATCCTTGGCTGCTTTAGGAATTCAAAGCCATCCTAGGCTATGTGAGACCCTGTCTCAAATACCACTCCCCCTAAATTGTGATCAACCAGACATGGTACTGCACACTTGAAATCCTAGCTTTAGGAAACCAAAGCCAGAAAATTCTAGCCAGCTTGTGCTATCCAATAGCATGATCCTGTTGGTTTTTTGTGGGGTTTTTTTTATTTATTTATTTACCTTTTTATTTTATGTGTACTGGTGTTTTGCTTGCATGTATGTCTCTGTGAGAGTGTCAGATCTTGGAGTTACAGACAGTTGTGAACTGCCATGTGGGTGCTGGGATTTGAACCTGGGTCTTCTGGAAATGCAATCAGTACCCCTAACCACTGAGCCATCTTTCTCACTCAGCATGATCCTGTTTTTAAATAATTTTGATAATCAGGTCCTGATCATAATTTTTGTTCTTAAATATAATAGAGTATTATTGCTTACTTCCCCCTGCCCCCCAGACAGAGTTTCTCTATGTAGTCTTGGCTATTCTAGAAGTCACTCTGTAGACCAGGCTGGCCTCCAACTCAAAGATCTGTCTGCCTCTGGCACCAGACTTCTGGGATTAAATGTGTGCGCCACCACCGCCTGGCTGCTTTCTGTTCTTGAACATACAGATCTATTTAATTTTTTTTCTAAAAATTTTCAACAGGTCTTTTTTGTTATTCCAAGACAGGGTTTCTTTGTATAGCCCTGGCTGTCCTGGAACTCCCTCTGTATGTAGACCAGCTTTACATTCAGAGATCCACCTGCCTCTGCCTCTGGAGTTCTGGGATTAAAGGTGTGTTCCACCACCTACCAGCTTTGAATAGTTTCTTAAAGGTCTAACCTGTATGTCATATGCTTACAGTTTAGTCAAACTTTGACCACATCTCAGTTTTTAAAGGGTTTTCTTTCTCATGGGTTCTCTAAAATTGGATGTTTATGCTACTGTTTACTTACCTGATCTGTGAGTATTAGTTGAATTTAGTTTTGTTAATAGTTTTGGTGAGCATGATTATACATAAAATTTCCAGCATTTCTTCAGGCTAAAATATTCAAAAGATGATCTGCAGGTCTAAAGCAGTTCATATTTTAAGTATTGATAAGTACTGTTTATCCTTCCATAAACATCATATTTGCTTATATTGAGTATGCTTTGGGCAGTCAATCTTATATATGGAACACACATTTTCTGGAGCACATCTCAAGGGAATTCTAGGGTGTAGTTTGGAAATTACCTAATTTGTATTTATGAGAATGACCCTGACTCTTTTGAAGTGTGCCTCCAAGTGGTAATGATGCAACCCAGGACCTTATACATGCTAAGCAGGTACTTGTCCACTAAACAGAATCTTTTACCCAGCACAGATTCACCCTGATTTTAAAGGAAAGCTTACATTGTTTAAATTGTTTTTATTTGAGAAGGAAAAATAAGCCCAGTGTGGTTATGCACAACTATAATGAAGATGGAGACAGCAAACTTAAGAATTCAAGGCCATTTTGGGCTTCCACAGTGAGACCCTATCTCCAAAAAAAGGGGAAAAAAAAAGAGTTAGAGATGTGGTACAGTTGTAGAACACCTGCCTGACACTTGCCAGGTACTGTGAAGGAAGCTGAGGCAGAATGGGGAAAGCAGCCTCAAGTGTGTGCTTTACAGGAAAGGTTTCTGTAGAAGGCTTTAGGAGCACTTCAGAACTGAGTTACTGTAACTTCAGTTGGTGATGTTGCTGTTGATGGCTATAAAATATACTTCATGAGATTTTAGAAGATCACTTTTAGAAATTTTTGTTTTTTAGATCATTTAGTAATGGTCTAATATTTACTTTTTTTTTTTTTTTAAATTAGGATATATCGACCCAAGAAAGTAACATATTAGGGGCATTCTGTGATATGAATGTAAGTATCTTTTATATTCTAAGGTTTATGGAATATGTTTTGTTTTCTCTTGTCTTTTGATTTTTTTATATCTGCTAGTGATTTAGTGTTGCTCATAAACTGAAAATGATTTCTAATAAGTTTAATAAGGACACACTTTTGTTTTTATAGGATGTAGAAGTACCCTTGCATTTACTTCGTTATGTCTGTCTGTTTTGTGGGAAAAATGGCCTTTCTCTCATGAAGGATTGCTTTGAATATGGGACTCCTGAAACTTTACCATTTCTTATAGCACATGCATTTATTACAGTTGTTTCTAATGTAAGTATTGTTTGGAATTCTTCTTGACCTTTTTTAGTATAATATTCTGCATTTCAGTGTTTTGAAATTTTTTTGTCCAGAAATTGTAGGTTTTGATTAATTTGCATGTATAATTTTTGAATAATTAAAAAACTAAAATATAAGTCTAATTTTAAAAGGTAATAAAATTATAATGTGAATAAAATTAGTCAATTTTTAATTTTAAAATAGGTAGAAGGTGGCTTGTGTTGAAATTAACCTGTGTCTAGGATTTTGCCCTGGGAAAACTTTCTGCTTCCTAGTGTTTTGTGTTACTTAAATGATGTTTATCTACTTCACTACTGAAATATGTCTGACTTTCCTCTGCATTACATATGATGATGTAATGTTGCTTTTTTCATTTATACTGTCAGAACTCTGAGGCCCAGTGAAAATTTTATTAGAGAAGTAATTTTATATCTGTATATTCAGCCTTTAGTAATTTACTGTGGTTATTTTAGAAAGAATATAGATAAAGTTAAATGTAACTTGACTAAAACCTAAACTTTTGTAAGTAAAGTGTATGGACAGTCCTTGGCCAGTATTGTGTTGCATTGTTTCCAGTGGTACCTTATAGTGCCATTGTGCACGGTAAGGGAGGACACTGTGTTGCTCAGATTTATTGCATATATGTACCTGCATGTGTCTGTAATTTAAAATAATGATTTTTACCAAGATCATTTTTATATCAATAATTCCATCTTTTTTTTATATGTTGAAAAGTTTTAATATAGAAAAGGTGAATGTAACATGTTTCTTGCATGTACCATTTCGACTTCTTGTGTGTGTTAGGCAACGTCTTGGCTGGCTCTGAGATCCTATTGCCCTTCCTTTGCCTGAAGATTGCTGGAATTTAGGGTGTATGCCGTCAAACTTAGCCCCCTTTGGATTTGTAGTTGAATTTTAATTCTGAAATTAAATGTTACTTTTTAAATTTTAGTTTAAAATGTGAACTTTTATGAAAATGATAAGGTCTTCCTCCGAGGATTTTGTGACATTAAATTAAATGGAGTTCAACAGTAAAAGCAGGCATGATGGCCTTAGCTACCACCTTCAGATTTCTTAAGGTTGCAGGAGGAAACTTCCTGAGAGTTGTTCATTCATTCTTTGACTTCTTTGTACATGCAGAAGATTTAAAAGGAGACTTAATCTCAAGTTGGTATAGTAGCACTTGATGTGTAGATAAGCACATAGTAAACTACTTGCTGTTACTCATTTTTGCTATGAAGTATTTAAATGATTGTCAATCTAATTTTGCCAATAGACGCTATGTTCACTCTGGCTTCCTCTTGCCCTATTTTTTTCCTTTTTATCCTTTTCATTAAATTTTAGTCTAATGAAGAGGACGGACTTCAAGCCCAGCCTTGTTTACAAAGCAGGTTTGAATTCAACTTGGGCCACGTGAGCTTTCTGAGAAACTAAAACAATTGAGAAACAGTTTATATTAAAAACTGATAAACATTAGAAATTTTGGCTTTTTAAAAAATCTGCTTTTAGTAGATTTTGATCCTACCCTTTCTGAGATTTATAATTAAACACGAACATGCTGGACATGGAGACACATCCCTTTCTTTAATCCTGGCATTGCAAAGGCAGATTATAGTGCGTGGTCTATACAGTGAAATTCTGTTTCACACATTACTAAAGTGTCTTTAGTAAATTTGAATTGACATTGTAAATTTCAGAAATTGTGGACATGTCATGTCCAGCTGGAACATAGTAGTTTCTTCTGTTAGGTCATTATATAGACTGATGTGTTGTTTGCTTTGTTTTTGTGTTTGAAATTGTTATTTAACCTAGTCTGATCCCAAGCTTGCTGTGCCCGGGCTTGGGTGAGCCATCCCTGCCTGTCCTCAGCACTGTTTATGTGCATTTCTTTTCTTGCAGCTTGTCCATAGTCAGGAATTGATGAATTTACATGAGCTTTCATACAGAGTAAAGTAAGGGATGAAGGGACTCTTTCCCTGTAAAGAAAAACAGCTTCCAAATCCTAATACACTAACTAGCATAGATAGACTGGCCTTAATGGGTCCTTATTTCTTTTACATTGTAAATCATACGTCCCATAAAAGAATAGTTATATTACATGGGAACTAGATTATTGTGAATGTTTTAGAGTAGTTCACTTTTTGGGAGGGAGTGTGTCGGGTGTTTGGTACAGTGAGTGTCTTTCTGTGTAGCTCTGGTCTGGAATTCAGAGATCTGTATGCTTGCAGTAAAGATGTGCCCCAGTAGAGTAATTGATTTTTTGAGGAAAAGTAGATTTATGAGTGGTGACTGTAATCTTTCAGAATTTAAACTTATAATGCTAAGTTTGTATCACAGTAAAACTAGTGTCTAGAGTTTTACTTACCAACATAGAAAACTAAGAAACTAATAAATAAATTAAGAAAAACCTCAATTGGTTGCTTTTAAGCTTCTCTTTAATTTGGCTTAATCTTTACATTGTTCAGTCTTTAAATAATAGATTAATTATTGTTATTATTATTTATTTTATTTTTTGGAGACAAGAGTCTCTCTGTCTGTGTAGTCCTGGCTGTCCTGGCACTCGCTGTCCATGCCGCCCTCCATCTCAGAGGTCCACCTGCCTTTCCTTCCCAAGCTCTGGATTAAAGGTTTACACTGCCACACCTGGCTGCCTCCAGCAGTCCTTAGTCTGGTGGTTAGTGAATTTCTGTTTTTTGTACAAGTAGCCCACTTGTACAGATCCTTTCTTAGAGGTAATAGATCTAGCTACAGAAAGAAAAGAAACTTTTAAAAAAATTGTTATTATTTTCTGCTGAATTTTTAAGTCTTTAGGAAAAGAAGCACCCAACATGTATCACAGATTGGAGTATTAGAGCATAAAAGAGGAGGTTTGCCTTTTAAGACCCACATGGTGGTTTGTCTTCTCTCTGTGAGGCTAAGTTTGGTTCTAGTTATAGTATTTTTTCTTAGTTCTTAACTTTTTTCTGAAAATTTCCTCTCTCAAACTAGGAAGACAAAAATAAACTCTACAAATAAAATGCTTCCAAAAAGGAGCTGGCAAGATGGCTCAGTGTTAAGAGCACCGACTGCTCTTCAGAAGGTCCTGAGTTCAAATCCCAGCAGCCACTTGGTGTCTCACAACCATCCGTAATGAAGACAGCTACAGTGTACTTACATATAAGAAATAAATCTAAAAAAAAAAAAAAAAACCAAAACAAAATGCTTCCAAAACCAGTGTAGCTTATATTATTGAGTAAAATATCATCAGACATAAGCTTGTCATGGTGAACAGAACAAACTGAACTCTGTTAATACTGTTCTGGCCAGGTGTGGTGGTTCATCCTTTAATTCCAGCATGGAGAGGGAGAGGGAGATGAGCTTCTGAGTTGGACGGCAGCCTGGTCTGCAGAGTGAGTTCCAAGCCAGCTAGAGATACTGCATAATGAGATCCTGCCTCTCCCACCTCCCTTAAACGTGGTCTGTTTTTTACAAGTGAAGGGACAGAGGATTTTGAATATAAAAAATTAGTTTAGGATTGCATGCCAGATCAGACAATAGGTTGACTGTCTGTTTGTTTTTGTAAGAATTTTATTTTGCTATTTTATCAAAAAATAGCTCTGTCATTACACTTTGGGTAACAGAGAACATTTTCTCTGTATTAGGGAGATACTTAAAATGTAGTTAGAGGTTTGCTAGAATTTTATTAGCACAAAGAGTTAGCAAAGGTAAACCTGAAAAGCGTATTCATATCTAATATCATCCTTTAGTTTGTTTTCTGTCTTAATTTCTGGAGCTTTGTAGGAAGTCCATGCCATTTTTTTTTTAGAGCCTTTGAGCTTATTTTTTATCTTTATACTTTGATTCACCTTTTACACTTTGCACATAAACCTCAGTTGGTTGCATTTAAGCGTCACTTTAATTTGACTTAATCTTTACATTGTTCAGTCTTTTATAAGTGGAACAAATATTTCTTTAAAAAATTTTTAGGGTCTGGAGAAATGATTCAGAGGTTCTTGTTCTTGCAGAAGACCTGGGTTCGATTCCCAGCACGCTCATGGCAGTTCACAACTATATACAACTTCAGAATTAGGATGCACGCCGGGCAGTGGTGGTGCACGCCTTTAATCCCAGCACTTGGGAGGCAGAGGCAGGCGGATTTCTGAGTTCCAGGCCAGCCTGGTCTACTGAGTTCCAGGATAGCCCGGGCTACACAGAGAAACCCTGTATCAAAAAAAAAAAAAAGGGATGCACATGATATATATAGGCATACATGCAAACAGAACACTAATACACATAAAGTAAATACAAATTTTTAAAAATTGTGTTTGTGTGTATGTAGGAGAGAGAATGAACTGCATGCATGTATGCATGTATGTATACTTCGTTGAGACAGGGTTTCTCCCTGTAGTTCTGACTGACTTGGAACTCACTGTGTTGACCAGGCTTCGCTCAAACTCAGAGTCCTTTTGTCTTCCTCCAACTACTGGGGTTAGGGACATGCACCACAATGCCCCACCCTCCATGTGTTTTTCATGGAAGAGCTCTTCTACTTGTAATGAAAGGACATGTACTTGATAGTGGCGTGCTGTAGCTTTGTGAAAGATAGATATGGAATGGTGAGGAGAGAAGGGCACACTCTCCTAGGAAGATCTGGCAGATGAACCCTGGCGGTTAGTGGAATGGTGCACGTTGCAGCCAGACACCCTCTTCTAGGTTACTGATACTGTAATGAGCATGCAACTGTGAAATATATTTGTCTCACATGGATATTGAAATGACTATAAATCATATAACTTAATATGTTTTGAAATGAAGGATGAGATGGTTTTATTATAAAGCCAGTTCATTACTTGGAGTTATAGTTGCTGTCATACAAAGATATATGGGAAAGCATGGTTTTAGTATTATTCAAGTTGATTTTATACTGTTGTATGTAAATTAGATTAATTGATGGAATTAATTTTTTATAGCTTGTCCTATTCACAATTTATAAATAAAATATGTGGCGTTTTAGTGGCAGCCAAATATTAATTGCGTTTTTGTTTTAAATTAATTGGAAGACCCTGAAATGCCTTCCATTTTTATCATACACCGTTTTCTTTATATTTCCTTATAGATTAGGATATGGCTGCATATCCCTGCTGTCATGCAGCACATTATTCCTTTTAGAACACATGTTATCAGGTAAGTGGTCTAAATTTCTTTAAGTAAATTCATAATAAAACAATTAAACAATTTATAACAATTTTGTTGCTTTTGAAAGTCCCTTATGGATATATCCTCTAGGGAAGATTTCAGTTTGTAAATAAGTATATAGTAATTTTTTTGCATGTGTATTAGTTTATTTTTGGTATTTATATATTGCAAAATTACTTTAGTCTTGTTTTCTACATGTGAGTTTAAGAAGAATTAAGTAGATTTATTATGGTTTTACTGAGTTCATTGAGTAGTTTTAAATACTATGTTATGGTACAGGTTATTTAGAAAATGACTCGTTACAGTATATAAGAAATCACAAGTACATAGGATAAATTTCAGGAAATAAATAGGATCAGTAAGAATAGTGGTTTGTGGGGCTGGAGAGATGGCTCAGCGGATAAGAGTACTGAGTGCTCTTCCAGAGGTCCTGAGTTCAAATCCCGGCAACCACATGGTGGCTCACAGCCATCTGTAATGGAATCTGATGCCTTCTGCTGGTATGTATCTGAACACAGCTACAGTATACTCATATATATAAAATAAATCTTTAAAAATAAAGAATAGTGGATTTTCACTTTGAGTACTGGGTGGAGTAAGGCCTGCAGAGATGTGTCAGTTTGAAAAGCACTTGTACAAGTGTGAGGACATGAGGCCTAATAAAGAACCAGGCATGACAGCAAATGCTTGTAGGTTAGTTAGATGGTAATTGGAGACTGGGAAGCAGGAGCTCCCCCTCGCCCCACCCCCAACCTCCTGCTTATTTGATGAATTTCCAGGCAATGAGAAGGAAGCCTAAGATGATGTATAGTTTATATAATATAAACTATACAATACAAAATATAGTATCAATATAGTATATAGATAGAAACTGTGAGAGTTCTAAGAATTAATCTTTTAAAATTAAAAATCAGGAGCTCTTTGCAATTTTTCACTATTCATTCATTTGTAAAGTTTTGAGTGTTTATTATATTTCCTGATATTGTTAGAGATGTTTCAGGATATCAGAGTATCAGGACATCTTGGATGTGCTAAGTGCCATGTAAGTAAAGTAATCTGATAGAGAGGAAATATGAAAATGTAAAGGATGTAAGCCAGCTAATCTTGTAGCCGGGAGATGTTCTAGAAAAAACTGTAGGGACAAAGACTTAGAAATGGTCTTACAGCCGGGCGGTGGTGGCGCACGCCTTTAATCCCAGCACTTGGGAGGCAGAGGCAGGAGGATTTCTGAGTTCGAGGCCAGCCTGGTCTACAAAGTGAGTTCCAGGACAGCCAGGGCTACACAGAGAAACCCTGTCTCAAAAAACCAAAAAAAAAAAAAAAAAATTGGTCTTACAGAGGAGATCCAGAAGTGGATGATGTGAGCCTGCTGTGTAAGGAAGGGAGGGTGTCCTCATGATACAAAGTTGTAGTGCTCAGCACGGGCAGGGTATTCAGATCCTTGTAGGTTCCTGCCTGTATTTGGGTTCACCAATGGGGCAGATGAGTCATAATTTTTGTTTTTTTAAGATTTATTTATTTATTTCATGTATGCTAGTACACTATAACAGTCCCATTACATGCTTGTGAACTACCATGTAGTTTCTGGGAATTGAACTCAGAACCTCTGAAAAAACAGTTGGTGCTCCCAACCACTGAGCCATCTCTTCAGCCCATCATAATGGTTTTTAATAGACCAATTTGGCCATTAATAAAGTTCTCATTTTAAATTCTATAGAGAATTTATTGGAAACTAAGGGACTAGCTTAAAAGTTCAGTGCTGGGGCTGAAGAGATGGCTCAGTGGTTAGGAGCACTGACTGCTCTTCCGAAGATCCTGAGTTCAAATCCCAGCAACCACATGGGGGCTCACAACCATCTGTAATATGATCTGATGCCTTCTTCTGGGGTGTCTTAAGACAGCTACAGCAAGCGGGGCCAGAGCAAGAGCTGGAGAGTTGGCTAAGTGGTTAAGAGCACTGACTGCTGTTCCAGAGGTCCTGAGTTCAAATCCAAGCAGCCACGTGGTGGCTCACAACCATCTGTAATGAGATCGGATGCCCTCTTCTGGAGTGTCTGAAGACAGCTACCGTGTACTTACATATACTAAATAAATAAATTTTTAAAAAAAGCTTAGTTTCATGTTTTAGATAGAAATTATATTAGTTATACCCAGATTATCGATGACTGTATTGAAAATAGATATATTAAGTGAAAATAAAATCACTAAGACTAGCAATGATGGGGCTAAAAAAGGTACCAGTGCAGGGGTTGGAAAGATAGCTCAATGATTAAGAGCACTGGTTGCTCTTGCAAAGGACTTGGCTTCAATTTCTAGCACCTTTATGGTGGTTCATATCCATCTGTATTCCAATTTTAAGGGTTCCAGTGCATTCTTTTGACACCTATCGGCACCAAGCATAGGCATGTTACATATACATACACGTGGGCAAAACACACATAAAATGATTAAGTCTAATTTAAAAAAAATTAAAACAAAGAAGAGAGAAAAAGTAACATACATGACACAGATTCCCACACCTCAGATTTTTCTTTTGATCTGGATATCATTAACAATGACACAAAAGAGTGAGAAAACTTAGGTAAGACTTAGCACTCCTTTTGAGTCATTAATGTGATGTTGGCAAATTGAAAGCATGAGCTTCTAGTTCAAATTAAAGTCATTTAGTTGTTGGCAGGAGGACTGGGGATTTGATATGGGTATGCAGGCTTGAGTTCATATATAAGAAAGAAGTAGAAACGAATTCCTAGGTCTCATTGATCAGCTAGCCATTCAGGGAACTGGATTTAATTTCCATATCTGTGTGCAACTCCAGGCCTAGGGGAATTGATGACATCCTTCTCTGGCCTTTTCAGGCACCAGGCATGCAAATGGTACATACAAACAGGCAAAGCAGATTCATAAGATAAATATTTAAATAAATAAGTAGGTAGATAAATAAGTAAAAGTGATACAGAGAGCAGTTGAAGAAGATATCCCACATTGACTTCTGCCCTCTATACATATGTATGGATGTGTACACATGGGTGCATAATACATACAGCACACTCATGTACACATGAAACCTCTGCTACTAATCCCATTGTCAGCATAAGAGCAGTATTCAGAAACTAGTAGAACAAAAGAAGTCACTTAAAGGGAAAAGAAAGAAAATATAGACAAGTCTAGGGTTAAGCCCTGTTCCAGTTGCTTTTGCTATGTGAGCAAACAGCCTCTGCCTCATACTTAGTATTTTAAAGTAAAGGATGTTTAATTATTTCTCATCCTGGCTGGGCTGAAACTGGATGAGTAAGGATGACCTGGTTCTGTGGTTAGCAGCTTAACTGGTGTTGGGATACTCCTTCATATTTGATAGTTGCTCGATGTCACTTGGTTAGTCAGAGATTGTTCTTTCATGATGTAGTCTAATTTGTGTCTCTTCTTTTAATGGTGGGAGAGTTTGTAACAGTAGAGGGCAAGCTCTGTAGCTGTAAGCTTTCTTATATCAACCATGTTTGTTAATACTGTCTTGGCAAAAGCAAATTCGCAGGCAAAGTCCAGTTTCAGTAGGGTAAAAAATAGATACCTTTTGATGGGAACAGTATTGGAGTCACATTGTAAACACTTTTACGTGTAGCAATGAGAGGCATATGTGGCCTTTTTACAGATCCCAAGTTGTTGAAAGGTTGGATAGCAGAGAATTAACACCCACAGATGTGAGCGAGGTCCTGACAATTTTTTTAAAAACACAATCATATGTTTATTGGTTTTTAGAAGAAAAAAATCCCCAGTGCTTTGAATGCATACCTTAACCATGTTTGCTAGTGTTTAGGAAGGAAATGTACTGTGTCTTATAGAGTCAGCTGGTAATCACTGAAACCAGAACTGTAAATATGACAGATTTTAGAGAGTAAGAAAGTATTATGGAACACCCAATGATAAATGACTTGGTTCTTTGCAATTGTGAGGTCAACTTGGAATCTAAGCAATGATACGTTTTTACAATTAAGAGGTTTTTTTAATTTAAAGTATTAAGTAAAATAGTTTAAATTACAGCTTGCTAAATGGATTAGTGGATTGAAGTACTTGAAGCCCGAGTTCTGTCCATGTGACCCATGTAAGAGGCAGTAAGAACCAATTCCATAAGTTGTCTTTTGACTTCCACACCCATGTTGGGGCACACCCCTACATGCCTACACACACAATAAATAAGTGTAAAAATTTTAAGTTAAAAGTAAATGTAAAGATTCCAGCGATCTGATACATAAAACAGAGATTTGGAACAAAGGAATGTTGGTGAGTTTCTGTTGGTATTTTCAGAAGTGTCTGGTGAGTTTGTGTGCTTTCTGTTTTGAATCATTAGGTATTTATGCAAGCTGTCTGATCAGGAGTTACGACAGAGTGCAGCTCGTAATATGGCTGACCTAATGTGGAGTACAGTGAAAGAGCCGTTGGACACCACACTGTGCTTTGATAAGGAAAGTCTAGACCTGGCATTTAAGTACTTTATGTCACCAACTCTGACCATGAGGTTGGCTGGATTGAGTCAGATAACAGTAAGCAATGCATCCTTTGTTTTTTTGGTAACTTTTGTTTGCCTGCTAGACAAATGTAATAATGATATTAGAGAAGGACCTTATTACGTATGCTAGGTTTAATGCATGAATTATTGCCTTCACATATAATTTCTGTATTTTCCTTATTTTAAAAATGAGACCAATGAGGACTAAAGCAATGGCACAGTGGTTAAGAGCGTCTGTTGCCCTTGAGAGGACTTGGTTTGATCCTCATTACAACTCCAGTCCCATGGCATCTGATGCCTTTTTTGTGGTGGTGCATTTACGTATGTGCAGGCAAACACTCATAAAATAAAAGTAAATCTTTAAAATTGAGAGTGAAGCTTTGATATGTGCTTTAGATCTGTTTGATCTTAAAAAATAAGATCAGAATCTCATCATTGTTACACAGTTTATTTTGTTTGTATTGTTCATTTAGCCAGTGTATTACTGTATTGTCAAAGCTAGTCTTGAATTCCTGCACTCAGGCGCTAGTTATCTGCTTCACCTTGGAATACACAAGTGGACCAGCACACCTATTTCCATTTTTTTCTTTTTATGTCTGTATATGTATGCAGTTTGTGTGTATGTGTTTGTTTGTTTGCTCATTCATTCATTCATTCATTCATTCATTCATTCATGTGTGTGAAGGGCAGAGGTTGATATCTGTGACTTCCTCAGTTGCTTTCTCTCTCTCTTTGAAACAGAATCTCATAATGACTCTGAAGTACATGGGCTTTAACTAGCGCGGTTGGCCACTAAATCCTGGGCATTCTTGACCACTTCTGTAGCACTGTGATGATAAATGTGCTGCTGTATATATATAGCTTTTTAATGTTGGAGATACAAATTAAGGTTCTTGTGCTTGCACAGCAAGCACTACTGAGCCATTACCCTGGACACATTTTTTTTTTTTAAGTTTTTATAAGAGTGTGTGCTATTGGTGGTCCCAGATCAATCTGAATTCACCATGTAGCCAAGACTGGCTTTGAATGCCTGATCTTTCTGATTGTACATCTTGGCTGTTAGGATTGCAGCAGTTTACTATCACATCTGGCTGTTTTAAAATTATTATATTATTTTTGTTTATAAAAAAAAATCATGAATTTGATCCAAGGTTTGGCTATACAGCCCAGGATGGCTTTAAACTTAGGATTTCCTGCTTCTGCCTCTTGAGTACTTGAATCACAGGTGTGCACACCATGACCTGTTTAATGGTTCTCATCTTATCTGCATTTAAGACAGCGATTTAAGAAAGAAAAATAATTGGCAGTGATTATCAAGAGTTAATTTCAGGCAGAGGCCACAGTTCATCGAGTAGCAGGCACATTTAACTACATTGCCAACTCCTGCTTAAAGTGTGTGAATCATAAAAACCTGTGTGTTTGGATCTTTAGAGGTGGGGGTAGATGAGAACCGAGTGCTGCATAGACAGTTTGCTGAAGACAAGTAGGTGACTCCTATGAACGGGTGTGCTCTCAGTTTCCTGTCCTCCTCACCGACTTTGTTTACCTCTTTCCATTTCTCATGTAGCTTTTGGAATGTGAGAACAGTGAAAATCTGGCTTTCCTAGGTATTGGATTTGTAAATACAGAAAGTGCTTCTCACATTTTTCTCAGATAAATCTCACACTAATGTGGCCCAGGAAGCCTTTCCTGAGACTTTCCTGCGATGACAGATGGTGTTCTGAATAGATTGAATTGACCTCTTTTTCTTTTCTCAGCTTTATTTTCTTGAAAGTGTTTAATGAAATAAAGCATAAATGTTTCTATTGCAAATAATTTTAGTATTTAACACGATAGTATACTCATGGTTTTGTGTCTATTTTATAATTGCAATTTTATCATTGTATTTTTATATATGTAACCAGTTTATTTTGCTTCTTGCCACTTGCTAACAGTTTTGTTGTTAAAAGGACAAACCTTTCTTTTCTTTTATCTTAGAATCAGCTTCATACTTTCAATGATGTGTGCAATAACGAATCATTGGTATCAGACACAGAAACGTAAGTAGGAGCATGAGTTAATCAGAGTTATACGTTAAAAAATGATAAAACTGTATCCTTGGCTGTCCTGGAACTCACTGTGTAGACCAGGTTGGCCTTAGATCTTCCTACTTCTGTCTTCTAAATACTGGGATTAAAGTTGTGTGCCACCATGCCTTGGGTGAAATATAACAATTTGTTATTGTTTATATACAAATATAGTTGTGACTTTATTTGAAGTGTTTACTGGAAACTTTTACCTGTGGCTTCAATTTGTATAAAACAATACGTTCAAACTTGTTTTTTAAAAAGCATATACTTACGTGCTAGAGAGAGAGATGGTTTAGTGGTTAGCAGCAGGTGCTTCTCTTTCAGAGGTCCCATGTCAGCTGACTGGAGCCACCTGTAACTGCAACTCACAGGCTCTCATGCGCTCCTCTGGCCTCTGAGCAGCAGTGTACATGTGTGTGCACACACATGCAGAACCCCCTGAGGAATATAGGTTAACAATCTTTTAAGCAAAAAAAAAACATACACTGGAGGTGGAGAGACGGCTCAGTGGTTAAGAGCACTTGCTTCAAGAGTTCCGTGTTCATTTCTCAGTACTCCTTTTGGGTGCATCCAACTAACTTCATCTCCAGGGAGTCAACACTCTTTGGACTTCCACAGACATGAACACACAAATATATTAACCTGACCAGCTCAGATACATGAAGCAGAGGTGCATGTGGTAGTACATGCCTGTAATTCTAAATGACATCTGGTAGGTAGACAAAGGAGGATCCTTTTTTTTTTGGTAATGAAAGAATGAAGTATGTTGCAACAGATTTTCTTTTTCTTTCTTTTTTTTTTTTTTTAAGATTTATTTATGTATTATATGTAAGTACACTGTAGTTGTCTTCAGACACTCCAGAAGAGGGCTCTAGATATCATTACCGATATTGTGGGCTACCATGTGGTTGCTGGGATTTGAACTCAGGGCCTTTGGAAGAGCAGTCAGTGCGCTTAATCACTGAACCAATCTCTCCAGCCCAGGAGGATCCTTGATTTCCCAATAAATGTGAGAAAAAAGGAGTCCGGTGCAAAACATATTAAAGCCGTAATGAAATATTTTTGGTCATTTCACAGCTATAATAAAAAATGAAATAACAAGTAGACACTTTTTTTTTTTTTGAGACAGGGTTTCTCTGTGTGGCCCTGGCTGTCCTGGAACTCACTTTGTAGACCAGGCTGGCCTCGAACTCAAAAATCCGCCTGAGTCTGCCTCCCAAGTGCTGGGATTAAAGGCATGCGCCACCACTGCCCGGCTAGACACTTCTCTAAAGCAAAACATAAATTGAGTATAATGTCCTACAATCTTACTACTCATTATCTATCATGAAATACGTGATTATGTGTTCCAAAGACCGGCACATGAACAAAAGTAGCAACTTAAAAGTAGAAAATATCCAGATACCAATCAAAATTAAGTAGAGAAATAGAAAGATAAACAATATAATGATATTTAACAGCAAAAAGAATGTAGTTTTAATACATATTACAAGATAAACTTAAGAAACGGATAAACAGTGTAGTATATTGACATGATATAATATTAATAGGGAATTAAAAATGCATACTACCACTTAATGAGCCCGGTAAAGCTATAAAAAATTTGATTTATTGGTTCTAGAGAGATGGTTCAATAGTCAAGAGCACTTATGCCTTTCTAGAGGACTTGACCCACACTAGGCAGTTCTCAACCACTTGTAACTCCAGCTTGAATGAATCTGTTGCCCTCTGTGGTCTCCACAGGCTTGGGCAGGCACACATCATTTATCTACACAGACACACCCACGTATCTATAATAAAAAAAAGGTTTGGTTGATTTAATACAATTGAGCAATAAAAGAGAATGAAACTCAGTGATAGAGGTCTTCCCCCACATGAACGAGTTTCTGTTTAATTCACACCACAAAAAAGCAAAAAGGAAAGGATTATGAATATAAATTATAATATAAAAGAGCCTGGGAAATAGGCAAAATATGGTACGAATTATGACATAAATAAAACTAAAAGCAAGCAAACAAAGAACTGTAGTTCTTTGGGAAGATGGCTCTGTGTGTTCAGGACTGGGCATATAAACCTAAGGATTGGAGTTTGGATCCCCAATCCAATTAGAGAACCAAATGGGCCTTGCTGGAATCCCAGTGCTTGGAATGCAGAGACAGGGAGGGCATCCTTGGAACAAACTGGCTGGCTAGAATAATTGAATTGGTGAACTCTTGGTTCAGTATATTAGATCGAGAGCAATAAGGTAAGATTCTCAGCATAAACCTCTAGTCTCCACACATATATTCACCATATATATGCATACATACATCCCCATAACACCTACTTAAGTACAAATGCAGTAGAGCAGTGCAGGGGTAGAAGTTGCTGAATGAAGGCTTTGGATATAGCATGTGCACAGGCCATAGTTTCAGATCTTGCATCTGCTTGTATTCCTCAAAGTGCAATGAAAATATTATCATGTAATCCTGTTTATCTGAAGTGTCTAGAAATTTATAAATTATGGAGACAGATGTAGACTAATAACATTGGAAATGAGAATAAGGATTGACGTATTGCAAATGGGCCAACGAATGCAAGATCTGCTTCTCCTAAGTGCTAGAGCTGAGATTTCATATTTTAAATTTTTTTTTTTTTTTTGGTTTTTTCGAGACAGGGTTTCTCTGTGTAGCCCTGGCTGTCCTGGAACTCACTTTGTAGACCAGGCTGGCCTCGAACTCAGAAATCCGCCTGCCTCTGCCTCCCAAGTGCTGGGATTAAAGGCGTGCGCCACCACCGCCCTCATATTTTAATTATTAAAACTAATCTTACAGATCATATCTGTAGTAGATCTGCACAGAAATAGTTAAAATATATTGGCAGTGTTTTGATTTTTTTTTTCTTTCCACTTTACAACTCTATGCAATTGACTTACTTCTTCATCAATGAATTCTTCATTAGTGTTAGGAAGGAGACATGCAGGTTGTTCTTGGGTACAATTCTTTATGTGTTCATTTCTTAGGGAAATATTCATTATAGATGTGGTATTGGGAAATCTTTTCTAAATGCTACAGTGCTACTGTGGAAATTAATTTGTGAACGCAAAGTTCTCATTTCAGGAGTTGGTGTTGTTACCTTAGCTTTTCAAATGTTAATTGTTTATAAATTCAAGGAATATGATGTTTGTTACGTTTCAGTGTAGTTATGATTTGTAGTATTATAATTTTTTTTTTTTTACATTTCTTCATACTATATGGAAGTTTTCTGTGGTGTCTTTACAGGAATCCAATTTTTTAAATTTTTTTTTTTTTTTTATCTTTTGGCTCTAGGTCCATTGCAAAAGAACTTGCAGACTGGTTAATTAGCAACAATGTAGTAGAGCATATATTTGGACCAAATTTACACATTGAGGTTTGTAGATAATTGTTTTTTTTTTCTCCTTAATTATATAGAGAGGCTTTATAAAAAGTAACTCTACCAAATTTTCCTCTTGTAGATTATTAAGCAGTGCCAAGTGATTTTGAATTTCTTGGCAGCCGAAGGACGACTGAGTACTCAGCATATTGACTGCATTTGGGCTGCAGCACAGGTAACACTAACATTTATTTACTTAATGTTTTTTTAATAATGCTTCTAATGCTACTTTTTTTTTTAAAGGAGACCAAGATATGGGGAAGATGTGGTAGGAACTCTGAGGTTTCAGTTGAGTCTGTGTGTTCTTATGTTACTGATAGAATATAGAATATTAGGATCGTTCTAATGATAATACTGAAGGCTCACTCAGTTTTAACAAAGAGACATTTTTCTATTATTCCCATTTATAAAAAGTCAGTCAACCCTTATACCATGAAACCAAGATTGTTACATTTTTTTTCCCTGTGGTAGCTTTCCTGCCTTTCTTACACTACCTCTCTTGCCTACTGTTGGGATTACTTTCACCAGCATGCCTAGATGTATGCTTTTCCTTTTTTTATTACTTTTTGAGTAATTCTGTATCCATTTGCATGTTTCAGAAATCTTCAATGCAGAAGTGTGTGTTAAGTATGGCTGGAGAGATGGCGCAGAGGTTATTAATGAATACTTGCTCCTACAGGACTGCTGTGTTGGTTTCCAAACCTACACATCAGGTGGCTCACAAATGTTTGTAACCCGTATTTCAGAGGATCTGACACCTATTCTGTCTTCTGAAAGCACTCACACATAGGTAGCATCTACTCAACAGAAACACCCACACACACCCACAAATACCCACACCCACAAAAGGCAAATCAGAACAAAAAACAAAAACCCAATAACCATTCCCTTAGTTTCCAAATGATATTGGCCCTAAATCCCCATGAATACCTAATGTATTTGGCACTTTCCTTGCACCCTAGACCCTGAGGCAGCTTTTCTTATCCTTAGTGCTGTCAGATATGTGTACACAGCTCACTATATATATATTTTTCTTCTTCTTTGTTTTTATAAATAACACATGCCAATATACAGTGTTTTATTTCTTATTTTGCTTTGTTTCATTTTTCTGAAAATGTTGCTGTGTGAATTAGGCTACCCTGGAACTAAATTTTCCTTAACTTCCTGAATGCTGGGATTATAGGCATAGGCTAACAGCTTAAAACCAGGGATCTGTTTAGTCAGCCTGTCTGTCTTGTCTGTCTCTATCTAATCTATCATTGTATATTTTTCAAGAGATTTATTTTTAATTTATATATGTGAGCCTGTATGGAGATGTGTTTGTGTGTGTGTGTGTGTGTGTGTGTACGTGTACCATGTATGTTCAGAAGCTGTAGAGGAAAAAAAAAAACCCAAAATTAGAAATAGTGTCAGATCTCCTGGAACCATAGTCATAGGCAGTTATAAGCTTCTGTGTTGGAACTGGGAGCTGTACCTAGAGACTCTGCAAGAGGAGAATGTGCTATTAATCAGGAAGCCTCTCTAACCAGTTAATATTCTTTTTAAGACTGTGTGTTCCATTATTTAGGTGGAAAATAATCAGTTTCCATTTACGGACATATTTTCTCCTAGTCATTCTAAGTTAGATAGAATAAGATAGTATCTGATAGTTATTCCTTAGTTGTACAAAACTTTTGTATAGGACCAATTCCTTCTGAAGTAGAATTGATACACTAAAGCAGATGTGCTTTTCTTGTGAGTACTAATAGGTCAGTGCTACTTTTTCCTTACTTTGTGTATTGTCATTAAGCTTGATTTTTATTTTTTTTGCAAATTTGATGGATGAGTAGACATTAGTATTTTATTTTGCATTTATTGTATTATGAATGAGGTTGGTAGTTTTTATTTTCTGGGGATGTCTGTTTATATTCTTTGATGTTTATTAGTTGCCTTGCTTGATTATTCTATTGAAACATTTATTTGGGGTGGGGACACATATGCTATGGCATACACATTCAGTCAAAGGACAGCTTGTGGGAGTTGGTTCTTACCATCTACCATGTCTCAGGGATCAAACTGAGATGCCACTAGGTGGCAGATGTCTTTACCCACTGAGTTCATTTTAGTGGCCCACCCTTTGATTATTCTCTTGTGTGTCTGTGCATGTACGTGTGTGTGTGTGTGTGTATGTGTTTCATATTCAAACCCAGTGTCTCCTATATCTAGTGTTCTCTAAAGTGATAGTCATATTTTAAAGAATTTGTAAAATATTAATTCATTTTTATTATTTTAGTTATGTATACTTGTGTCTTGTGTTTGGGTTAATGCCAATGATTGATGGTGTTCCAGGTGGCCACAGGCATTGGATTGCCTGAAACTGGAGTTGTAGGAAACTGTGAGTTGTCTGAAGTGGGTGCAGGGAATAGATCTCCAGTTCTCTGGAAGAATAAGTTCTCTTGACCCTTGAGCCATCTCTCCAACCCCTATGTGAACATTTTATTTATCTACACATGCATAACAATAGCATTCATTTTAAAGTTGTGATTTCAAGCTTGTGATTGACTGTTTTTCTGGCCTGTGACATTTGTGTCATAAAATCCTTTTATTAGCTGGGCAGTGTTTGCGCACACCTTTAATCCCAGCATCCAGAGCCAGAGACTGGCAAAGTTCAAGGTCAACTGAGTGTACAGAGTGGTTACACAGAGAAATCCAGTCTCTAAAACCCCCCAAAATAAAGGATAAACTGCTTTTATTCTTCTAAGATTATAAAACAATTAAATTACCCATTAAGATTAAACTGCCCTTTAGATTTTTCTTGTGTATTTTTTGTTAGCATTTTATATTTCATCTTGGATACAGCTGAAATTCATATTTGTTTAAGAAATCATACATAATCCATTTTATTTGTCATTTTATGTATTTTTCCCAGATTCATTTGTTCAATAATTCATCCTTTTCTCAGTGACCAGAGGTACTTATTTAACTTTGGTTATTTATATAGTTGTGCTATATACCAGGAATTGCTAACTTTATGGTGTCTTCATTTTCTTGCATTCACTTTATTACCTAACCCACATCTCCCCTTAGGGCAGTGGTTCTCACCCTTCCTAATGTTTCAGCCCTTTAATAAAATTCCTTATGTTGCGGTGACCCACAACCATAAAGTTATTTTTGTTGCTACTTCTTGACTATAATTTTGCTACTGTTATGAATCATAGTATAAATGTTTTCTGATGGCCTTATGCTACCCTTGTAAAAGGATAACTTGACCTCCAAAGGGGACTTGACCCACAGGTTGAGAAACACTGCTTTAGGGTCTTGTATATTTAACACCATTTTCTCTCTATGTGGACCTGGTTGCCCAGGAACTGACCATGTACATCAGGCTGACCTCACACCTTAGGGATCTGCCGCCTTCTACCTCCAGGTTCTGGGATTAAGGCCATTTGCCATAACATCCAGCTGAAGCAACCTTCTTTATCTTATTTCATCAGTTTGGTATGATGTCTATTGTGTCAAATCTTAGAATACTGATCAGTATCTTTGACATTGTCTATCTTTGATGGTGAGGGGTTTTTTTTGGAGAGAAATACTTGAAGCCTGGCTTTTCATCTAATCTGCTAATCTTTTTTAAAAAATTCAAAAGTTGTGTGTGTACAATTGTTTTACCAGCATGTATATCTGTGCACCAAATGCATCCAGTACAAATGGAAGCCAGAATTGAATATTGATTCCTAGGACTGGAGTTACAGGCGTTGTGAGATGCCATATGAGTTCTAAGAATCAACCCCAGGTCCTCTGGAAGAGCATCTAGTGCTCTTAACCACTAAGCCATCCCTCAAGCTCTACCCCCTTTTTTTTTAAATTGGAGAATTAAAATTATTCATATGTATAGTTCCTTGTGGAAGGTCTTCAGTAACACTTTATTTTTTGTTGATTTTTATAGTTTTTAGCACCTTACTAATCTTCATTTAACCAGAGTTGCAACTTTTTTTTTTAAAGTTTTAAATTCACCTTATAGCTTTGAGGGTGTTTATTATTCTCTTTAATTAGTTCTTTGATATATCCTCTGTAGAGCTGTCGTATGGTCATAAATATCTTTTGATTTTGACTGTTTTTGTCCTGGAATATTTTTCTTTCCCCATCAATTATGACAGTTTTGCTGGGTATAGTAGCCTGAGTTGATAGTTGTGGTCGTTCAGAGCCTGACATTTTTGTTTCTGTGCATTTCTGTGTTTTAAGATTTCTGTTACTGTAATAGGGCTGCATTTGTATGTGTCTTGCAGCTTTCCATTTTTTTTTATAAAATTTCTTTATATTTAATATTTTAATTATATGATGTGGAGTGTTTGTTTTGTCCTGTTTGTTTCTGGTCTCATGTATTTGCTGCTGTTCTGTGTGTCTCTTGTACATGAATGGACCTTGTCTAACATCTAACACTTGGGAATTTTACTTTTGCTTTTTTTTTTTTTTCGAGACAGGGTTTCTCTGTGTAGCCCTGGCTGTCCTGGAACTCACTTTGTAGACCAGGCTGGCCTCGAACTCAGAAATCCTCCTGCCTCTGCCTCCCAAGTGCTGGGATTAAAGGCGTGTGCCACCACCGCCCGGCTTACTTTTGCTTTTATTGAAAATATTTCTATCCTTTATGTTCTTTTTTTAGTTTAAATTCTTGTTTCCCAGACATTATAGTACTGATTCTTCCCCTTTTCTTCTATGTTCTATAGTCATAGATTTGGTTTTTTTGTCATGGTATTTGACAGTATTTACTATTCGTAGTTTAAAAAACTTTTTTATTTTTCTTCCCCGAATGCAGCTCTTACTCCAAATTCTCCTGTTACTGTAATAGGGCTGCATTTGTATGTGTCTTGCAGCTTTTCCATTTTTATCTCGCCTTGATATTCTGTCTTCTATTTGCCCATTTTGCTTTCTAGTTAGTGAATTCTGTCTTTGTTATCATTTAGTTTCTTTCTCAATATTTGTATCTCTTTATTGAATTTCATTTTTATATTCTGCATCGGCTTCATTGTTCCATTTCAGTGTGTGTTATTTTGAAAGCCACACAGGAGTTTATGTTCTGTTTTGTTTCTTTTTATTTATCACTATTCTTTTAATTCTTTGGAATTTCGTCTAAGCATCCCTAATTTTAGGCCATTAGGAATGGGACTGGTAGATTTTGGAGAAGTGTTGTGATCCTTGTCTTCTTTGAACATAGTTTTTGCTTGTTTCTCAGTTTGTAGATTTGTAATTGGTTCCACCCCCCCCCACCCCCCCTAGTTAATACAGATTTTAAGCCTAGGGCTCAGGCAGAAAGTAAGATGGACCTGAGAATAGGGTGTGGCATGCTCCAGGTGGGTTGCCTCCTCAGCCTTTGATTTTTATTTATTTATTTATTTTGATTTGTTTTATGTGTGTGGATGTTTTGCCTCGATGCATGCACCCTTTGCATGCCTGTTCCTCGAAGAGGCCAGACGGGACTGTAGGATCCCCTGCAACTAGAATTACAGAAGGTTGTGAGCTACCATGTTGTTGGCCCGAGTCAAACTCTCTGGAAGAGCAGCTAGTGGTCTTAACCACTGAGTCATTTCTCCAGCTCATATTTTTAATTATTTTGACTTCTTTTGTATAGACTTTCAACCAATTCATCCCCATTTGGTGGTTATTAATGTGTCCTTATTAATTTCAGGAGGGAGACTCACTTTGCCTTGGTTTTTCATGTATTTGTTTTTTGGAGAAGTTATTTCTGATATTTTGGTTTTCTTTTAATTCTGAATCTGTGGTTTATTCAAGTATATATGTGTTCGTTTACCTGTAGTTATGCACAAGTATATTCACATGAAGGCCTGAGGACTGTATGAGGTGTGTTTTTCACTCACTTTCTACCTTTGGTTCCCTCCTTCTTCCCTCCCTCCCTTCTTCCTTTTTGATACATGTGTTTTCATTTCATCTGGAACTCACTTAATCAGGTATACTAAACTGGCCAGCAATCCCTGGGGATTCTCATGTCTTTTTGCTGATTTTAGGATTACTGGTTGCACTACTGTGCCTGGATTTTTATATGGGTACTTGGGATATGAACTCATTTCTCATGCTTGGGGTGTATATGTGTGCTCCATGGACTGGATCCTCTGCAGTGGTAGTAAGTGTTCCACTGAGCCATCTCTCCAGCCCCTGAATTCTTTCTTGTAGCTTATACCTATCTCTAAACTCCCATAGTATATATGTTTTGGGAAATACCCTAATAAAAGTGTATTTTTCCATTTCAGCTATTGTAATTTTGATCTCTTTAACTTTTTGTTTTGTAATTTCCCTACTGATGATCTTTGTTCAAACACTGTATTCTTGAATTTTTTTAATCCCTTTTATTTGACTGTTGGGGAGGGCATATGTGTGGAGGTCAGAGAACAAATGGCAGAAATTAGTTTTGTCCTTACACCGTGTAGGTATTGAGAATTGAACTCAGGTTCTCAGGCTTGGGTGTAAGCATGTTTAGCTGCTGATCATCTTGCTGGTCTTATCTTTTTAACACATAAGAAGGTAGGGGTGTGTGCGTGCTTGCGTGCGTGTGTGCGTTTACTAAGAGAGATAGGTAACTAAGCCAGCTCAGTCAGTCAACAAGTCTCAATAGAGGGAGTGAGGATTGAAAAAGACAGACAAAATTATGACATGACTCCAATGACTCCAGCCCACACTGAGGCCAGAGCAGCTTATCTCTCTCCAGCCTGCTTTTATATCATTCTAGGTATATATAAAAAGCTTGGTAAGTTCTTATATCAAAGGCAAAGTAATCAAGTGAAGTAGTAAATATGGAGATCACACAAGATAGTAATTAAGAAAAGTAGTAAGCAAAAGTATCACACAAGGTAATAAGTAATTTGTAAGCAAAGAGATCACACAAGCAATGTAGTAAACAAAGCGCCACGGTCACTGTTTCTGATATTGTTGTCTGAGCTTAATGACAAATGCCAGATTCCTAGAAGCAGCACCAAAAGCTCTCAACAAATTAAAGGCCTCACCCCTAGCCCCTGTGTGTAGCCCTGGCTGGCCTGGAACTTGATCTGTAGACCAGGATGGTCTGGAAATCACAGAGATTCATTTCCCTTTGCCTCTCAAGTGTTGGGATTAAGGGTGTGTGCCACCTATGTGCTTTTGAAAGGTTTTATGATGTAGGTCTTGAAAAAAGTCTTTGTCCAGTTGCTCTAATGATGGTAAGCCTTCTGAAATATGAATTTTCCCTTCCCCTCCCCTCCCCTCCCCTCCCCTGTCTTCTTTTCCTCTTTCCCTTTTCTTGTTGAGGCAGTAGTATTTCATGTAGCCCAAGCTGGTCTCAAACTCAGCAAACTTACAACTGATCTTACTCCTCTGTTTCTTCCTCAAGATAGGCCTGTGCCCTAACGTTCTACTAATTCTTTATATTAAAGTAGTGAACCTAAGTGTTTCTTTGTGTAACTTGTGACTTTTGTCATTGATTACTAGAATGTTTGGTATCCTGTACTTATAAAATTGGATTTCATAATATACCTATCTATCTAAAACAGGAACTAGAATGCTTTTTAGCCTCTTATGAAGTTTTATAATTTTTTTTCTTTTGGATCTTTTCATCTGAAGATATACGATTACCAAAATTAAGCTTGATATGTAAATTATGTAAAATATCAACCATGACATTCATGGTTAATATTATGTTTTTGTTGTGTATTTTAGATTTCTACTTTTTATTAAACAGATTTTTTTCCTATTATTTGGTTTAGATTTGAAGTATTTTGATAAGAATTCCTAGTATGTTCTTTAGAAATTCTTATATATTTGTGAAACTTTAATAGTCAGAACATAATTTACCAGAAAACATTTTGCTTGTTACTTTTTTGTTGGTGTTGTTTTCTCAAATCATTTTTGTAAACATTTATTATTTTTATATATATGGCTGTTTTACCTGCATGTATGTCTGTGCACTACATCTGTGCAAGGCCAGCAGAGACCAGAAAAGGGCTTCTGATTCCCATGGGACTGGAGATAAACTGCCATGTGGAACTATTAACTGCTGAGCCATTTCACTAGCCCTTGTTCTTGTTTTTAATTGCTATATTATAGGCATTATTTTTAGTATTGGGGATCAAATGCAGGTTTTCATACTCCACTCATGTATTTCCCCAATCCCTTCTAGAGTTTTTTATGTTAATGACATTTATATTAGAATTTCTGAAAACTTATATATTACTTGTTTTCCTTTTCTGACTAAAAGCTTGTAGTTTTTTTGGAACTCAGTTAAATTTTGCTTTTTTTTTTTTAATAGTACCATTTATGTTATTCAGTAATTATTCTTTTTTCCAATGTATGAAATGCTTGTTGACTTTAGATGCTGGCTTTTTATGTCATTCAATTAGTTTACTTTGGACAATTTGTTAAACGTTTGTCTCTTTATTTTAGCTGAAACACTGTAGTCGATATATTCATGACTTATTCCCTTCACTCATCAAGAATCTGGATCCTGTGCCGCTTAGACATTTACTTAATCTGGTCTCAGCTCTTGAGCCAAGTGTCCATACTGAGCAGGTAATACATTGAGAGTGTACTGGTATGTTTCGTTTTCTGCACAATGAAAGTTTTGCTTAGTTATTAAGATAACTTCACTTATAATTATTGTACTGTTTTAATGTCATTTAGGTTTTTAAAAAGATGTTATATTTTTTATATGTCTGCTCCAGAGCCTCTAACCTTAATCTCTCTCTTTTAGACACTGTACTTGGCATCCATGTTAATTAAAGCTTTGTGGAATAATGCACTTGCAGCTAAGGCTCAACTGTCTAAACAGAGTTCTTTTGCATCTTTATTAAACACTAATATGCCCATTGGAAATAAGAAAGGTTAGTCAAGCATATTGTATCACAATAAATTGTACCATATTTTGAATTTATTACTAAGGTGTCAGGTATTTTCTGCTAGTACATTTTGTACATTCCTAATCTGAATATTCAAAGGGCTGTAAACTCCACAACTTTATTAAATCAAGACTTGCTCTTAAATGTGAAAAATCCTACATCTTTGCTCATGTAACTGGTCACTGTCCTAGTCATAAGTGCACTACAAATAATATGTAAAGTAACTTTAGGGTGTGTTTGCAAGCCTGAAAATGCAAGTTTGTGAAAGAAGTTTATGAATCAAAAGCAAGTGTTTAGACTTCTAAAGTTCTAGAATAACCACAATCTGAGACACATTAAAATCACATGTATTTCAGATAAAAGATACTCAGCTTGTACTCACTAGTTCACCTTCACTCAGAGTGAAGTTTGGGATAGGAATCCTGTTTGGAATGGGAAGGATGCTATATATCAAGTGATTAATAAAGTGTTTCTGGGTATTGGTTTTTGCTGAACCTTTAACCAATGTACATATTTTCAGAAGTTAGTATATTTTTTCATGTTTAATTTTTCTTTCCTTTGGAAAAGGAACAAAATGTTTTGTTAAGTAATTTTGAGATCAGAGTACAGTCTTTGGATTTTTTTACATCATAGTTTTTCTAACTTGATGGTTGCATGTATAGGTAATTTTGAATGAGTTTCTAAAACTGTATGCTTAAACCTAGAGGTTTTTTTTGACATATAGTAATGTTGTAGAATTCTCTGTGCAGGCACCCACAATAGCCAACAGGCTTCCTTATGTGTATCTTACTTACATAATCGTCCGTGCTATCCCAGAGAAGCTCTGCCACTTAGAATGTTTCCCTCCTGTTTTTCCTTTTCCTTCAGAGGAAGAAGAGCTTAGAAGAGCAGCTCCTTCACCTTGTAAGTTGAGCCTTAGAAATGCATGACAGTGTGACTTTGGAGTTCTGATGATCTTTGAGCTTGTAGTTATGTAGTGTATATATGTTTTTTCAGTTTATGGTACAGTCACAATTATATTTTGAGAAAAAGATAGGTTTTTAAACTATAAATTATTCATCTTACTTAAAAAAAAGAAAAACAAACAACTCTTGTGGAAGTCCTAAGCCCACTAGACAGCAAACAACTGTATCAGTGAGCTATATAGCCCCATGCTTCCTCTTAACAGTTTTATTTAAAATCATTAGTATTTAGATTTGAATGTTTATTTTAGAAATAACAAATTTAGAGGTTTTATTTTTGACTGGTTAGCATAAGGTTTGCTAAATAATTCAAGGAATCAAAGCATGGTATCCTAATCAGATGTATGCTAATTCAAATCAGAAACAAAAATGTAAAAATTTATTTTTAGGGTCCCCTGCAGCGAGTCCTCAAAGTAGTGATAACAGTGACACACACCAGAGTGGAGCCAGTGACATTGAGATGGATGAGCAGCTTATTAATAGAAACAAACATGTGCAGCAGCGACTGTCTGACACAGAGGTAAGGAAGTACTCGGGGCATCTTAGGAGACTTACAGAATGGGTGCCATATTTGTTATTTCAACGGAGAATGTAAATACCACTCTGGCATCTCTTTACATAGGAGTTTTGATGTTTTTTGAGGTTTATATTTATTTTGTAGTGTTTAAAGTAATATGACAGGACTGTTGTCAGCATTTTTAAAAAGGATGTTGTGGGGCTCAAAAGATAGCGCAGAGGTAAAGGCACTTACCATCAAGACTGACAGACCA
Organism: Tokudaia tokunoshimensis; assembly: GCA_036184795.1. Taxonomy (NCBI): domain Eukaryota; kingdom Metazoa; phylum Chordata; class Mammalia; order Rodentia; family Muridae; genus Tokudaia; species Tokudaia tokunoshimensis. Next base: position 93,477,035 of record BTHU01000014.1, read on the forward strand.
AAGATCTCCGTGATCCACAGTAGAAGAGAACCAACTCCTGCAAGTTGTCCTGTGAGCTTTACGTGTATGCCATAGCACATGTGCATACAAATACTCGTAATAGATAAATTTAGAATAGCCAGTTTGTTTCTTTTTAGTTGGTCTGAAGTTTTAAATATATTTGTTTATAAATATAGGAATCCATGCAAGGAAGTTCTGATGAGACTGCCAACAGTGGTGAGGATGGAAGCAGTGGACCTGGTAGCAGTAGTGGGCGTAGTGATGGATCTAGCAATGAAGTCAATTCAAGCCATGCAAGCCAGTCTGCTGGGAGCCCTGGAAGTGAGGTGCAATCAGAAGACATTGCAGACATCGAGGCCCTTAAAGAAGAGGATGAGGAAGAGGAAGAGGAGGAAGAAGAGGAAGAGGAAGAGGAAGAAGATGATGAAGAAGAAGATGAAGAAGAAGATGATGACGACGACGATGATCATGGTCACAATCCTGCCAAAAGTACTTGTGGTGCAGAGCTTCGAAACAGAAAGTTAGAGAATCCAGCAGGCGTGTGCTTGGGGGAACCCCAAGGCACATCTGAAAGGAACGGGGCACATACTGGAACAGGAAAGGACCTGGTTTTTAACACTGAGCCATTGCCGTCTGTAGACAACCGAATACGAATGCTAGATGCCTGTGCTCATTCTGAAGACCCAGAACATGCTATTTCAGGGGAAGTGAGTTCTGCTCACATAGCACAAGGTTCTCAGGAGTCTTGTATCACACGAAGTGGGGACTTCCTTGGGGAGACTATTGGGAATGAGTTGTTTAATTGTCGGCAGTTTATTGGTCCACAGCATCACCACCACCACCACCACCACCACCATCACCACCATCACCACCACCACCACCACCACCACGATGGGTAAGCATGCTCAAGAATAAATGCTTAGTTTGTATTTTTTGTAGTAAAATATTGCTAGTATGTCTTCAGTTGTTATTTATTTTAGTTAAATAATATGTAGGAGTAGTGCAATACAAAATGCAATTTTCAAATAGGTGATATTAAATTTTATTGTTGTCAACTTAAAAAATGCAAAATAAAGGCTAAGACTATGATTGCTGCTAGTGTACCTCAAGGCCTTGGTTCACTCCACAGCACTGAAAAAAGTCAGGCTCATTTTATTTGCATACTTTATTTAAGTTATGCTTAAAAGATCATGAATACCTTACCCAGTACAAAAACTAAAGTACTTTGCATTTTCTATTTAAGCTTTGAATAGTCCATGTATGGTTGCTTTTGCAAAGCTGGGGGTTAAGTCCAGTGCTTTGTTCTTGCTACATGTGCGTCTAGTTAGCTGTGTTCTTGACCCACCTCAGTGCATATGGTAGAGTCACAATACATCTCTATTTAAGACAGGTTTTTGCCCTGTGTAATGGCCACAGGTGCATAGCAGATACTGTACTCTCGTATTAGGCAGCATAAATTTGGACTCAAATTCAGAAGCATTAATTGCTTCAACTCTCTGTAGCAATTCTCTGAAAGCACGTGTAAGATCACTTGTGGAAATTTGGATTAAATGTTGATGAAAAACATTGATCTTCTAACTTTAGGTTATATGGTTGCAGTAAAAGGTTTTTGTATTTGTGAAGTATATTTTATTTAACAGTAAGTGATTCTGTTATTTGTGGAAATAAATAGGACTAAGTTCTCAATTTTTTTAGTTTTTCTCCTCCTCTTCCTCCTCTTTTTTTTTTTTTTGAGATAGTATTTAACTGTATAGACCAGGTTGTCCTCCAACTCAGAAGAGATCCACCTGCCTCCTCTTGGGATTACAGGCATGTGCCACCATTCCTGGAAACCTTCTTTGTTTACAAAAACTAAACAAGAATAACAAAAACTGTTAAAGGTTTATTGAAAAAATTTCATTGGCCACTATGTTTGCCACAAATGTGTAATTAACTTTTAACCTGTGATTTATTGTCAGTTTAAATAGATATCTTTTGGGTTGATGGTGAGAGATGTTTGGTTTATCAGAATGTATTTCTAAAAGAGACTTGCTATTTTGCTAAATTTTACAAAATTCAGTTAAGTGAACTCTATATATGTATGTTATTTTACTTTTACTTTAATCATAAAGGTATTCAAGTTTTTCAGGCACTTCTTAAAATTTTTTTAATAATTTATTTATTTTTACTTTATGTGCACTGGTGCTTTTTCTGCATGTATGTCCCCTGGAACTGGAGTTACAGACAGTTTTTAGCTGCCACATGGGTATTGGGGATTGAACCTAGGTCCTTTGGAAGAATACACAGTGCTCTTAACTGTGAGCTGTCAGACAAGGCAGTGCTCCTTACTCTTGGCACTATGGACCTATGAACCAGATGATTCTTTTATTTTGAATTCAGAACTATCTGAATGATTCTTGGATATTGTTTGTGGTTTTGCAGCATCCCCAGTTCCTGTCTGTAGATGTCAGTATCCTTCATTTGTAGCAATAACAAGATAAAAATGTATTTAGATATTGTTGAATATCTCTGTGGGCTACTCAGCACTGATGAGTATATTTGGTTATTGTCTCATCTAGATGTACATATTACCAACTGTCCCTAGAAGTGCTGGTGATGACCCAACAGATGATGCGTGGTAAAACCAAGGTGCAGGGAGGACATTGAGTTTCAAAGATTGCATGTTGTTCATAGGACTCATCCACTCCCATAATAATTAGGTCTTTAGTGTCTACCTCTCAAGTTTAAATAATTGCATTTCTTATTAGGCCTTTTCCATGATTTGTATGTATGATATTGCTTGTCAGTCTCTGAATCAATCCTGACCTGAATCTTTCTTTGTTTTTCATTTGGTCTTTGATATCTTGAAAAATACCCAGGGTGGTATTATTTTGAAAAAGTGTACTTCAATAGCTCTTTGTTGAGTTGAAGGAAATTAATTTGGATACTGGAAGTTTTTTGGTGGTGCTGAGGGTTGAGTGCAGGTCATTGTTCATGTTAAGTTTGTGGTTTACTATTCTTTTGTGTGTGTGTTTTTGGTTTTGGTTTTTTGTTTTTTTTTTTATTAGATATTTTCTTTATTTACATTTCAAATGTTATCCCCTTTCCTGGTTTCCCCTCTGAAAATACCGTTTCCCTGTCCTGGTATTCTATACTGGGGTATCGAGCCTTCATAGGATCAACAGTCTCTCCTCCCATTGATGTCTGAAATGGTCATCTTCTGCTACAAATGTAGCTGGAGCCATGGGTCCCTCTGTGTGTACTCTTTGGTTGGTGGTTTAGTCCCTGAGAGCTATGGGAGTAATAGTTGGTACATATTATTGTTCCTCCTGTGGGGCTGCAAACCTCTTCAGCTCCTTGGGTCCTTTCTCTAGCTCCTCCTTTGGGGACCCTGTGTTCAGTCCAATGTGGTTTACTATTTATCTATACTTTCGAGTCCTCAGGAAGTGTCAAGTCTACCTAGATTGCTGCCTTACATTGATCTATATTCTCCTCTATCTCGTTTGAGAATGCACTTTAATGAACAAATGCAAACAAACTATTTGGTTTCACTATGGATTTGAATTAATATAATAGTGTATAGCAAGTTTAATATTGCTTAAAATGGTTCTTTTTGAAATTGTTCTAGAGAGGTATATGCATGTATTATAGAATATGATGAGTGTATGGTATAACATTAATTAGTTCATATATTGGTATCTTTATAGATTTTAAGTTTCTCAATATTTTATAAGGTTAAAATGTTTAAACCCACCTATACTATATACACCACACAGCTTACTTTCTGATTATATAATAATTTGTGCTAAATGTTACAGAAGAATGTTAGAATTCTAAGTTTATAGCAAGGCATAGTACTATATACCTCAATCTCAGTAGTTAGAAGGCTGAGGCAGGTGGATTTCTGTGAGTTTGAGGCCAGTCTGGTCTACATAGTGAGTTCCAGGAAACTCAGAGATACATAGGGAGACTGTTTTGAAAAGCCAAAGGAAAAAAAAAAAGAAAAAAAATGCTTATTATGTGTGATGAAATTATAGTTTTAAGAGCTGTTATACAGCCGGGCAGTGGTGGCGCACGCCTTTAATCCCAGCACTTGGGAGGCAGAGGCAGGCGGATTTCTGAGTTCGAGGCCAGCCTGGTCTACAAAGTGAGTTCCAGGACAGCCAGGGCTACACAGAGAAACCCTGTCTCGAAAAACCAAAAAAAAAAAAAAAAAAAAAAGACTGAATCAAAGAGCTGTTATACAACTCAGTGGTAAGAGTGCTTGGGTAGTGTGCAATAGGACCTGGATTTAATACATATCACCCTTCTTCCTGAAACGAAGTTTGTAATTACTAAGTTTATGTTTTTCTGTGTCTTGTAGACATATGGTTGATGATATGCTAAGTGCAGATGATGTCAGTTGCAGTAGCTCCCAGGTCAGTGCAAAATCAGAAAAAAATATGGCTGATTTTGATGGTGAAGAATCTGGATGTGAAGAGGAACTAGTTCAGATAAATTCACATGCAGAACTAACATCTCATCTCCAACAACATCTTCCCAATTTAGCATCTATTTATCATGAACATCTTAGTCAAGGTAAGTAAATATTACCTTGTTCACAGCAGGACTAACTTAATTGCATGGTTAAGAAGAATAAACTATTACTGTTATGTTTAAATGGTTTTGCTAAAATAATTTTAAAAATAGCTTTTTCTCAAGAGAATAAAATCATTCTGAGTATAAATGAGAACTTTTTGTTTGAAGTACTGGAGTTGTATAAACAAAGGTTCTTTACATTGTCAGCAGTTATTCTGCTGTTGGGTCTATATTTTTATCAAGTGATGTTCAACTGAGAAAGACAACACATATTAAGGATAAGTAAATATATATTTTGGAAATGTGATTATAATAGAGTTTATTTTTAGGAATTTAGATCCACAGATAAATACAACATAAAAGATCTTCACAAAAGTATATGGTTCCATTTATATGAAATGTCTAGAGTGATCAGATCTGTAGAGACATGCACGGACTGCTTGGAGTTATAGAGGGCCAGGAAGATAAGACTAAGAGACAAGGGTTTTACCTGGTGATGAAATGATTAGTCAGATCACCCTAAAGTGAACTTCAGACAATAATAGGACCGTACCTGATTTGGAGGCCTGGATAGGGTAGGGCAAAAGAGTAGTACAGCTATGCTTACAGTCCCAGCACTCGAAGAGGGAACCTCTAATTTGAAACCAGCCTCTAGTTATCGAATGCAAGCCTCTGTCCCCAAACAGTAACAAAATAATAGTAGAATAAGATGATGATGATGAAGAAGACAAATAAGGAAGAAAGGGAAACAAAAGAAAAAAGGGGAAAATGTTTAGAATTGGCAATTTAAAGATCTTTAATTCTTTTCTTGATTATATACCATTAGCACATGCCAGCTTACGTTTTGGAATGATAGAGCATTACAATATAAGGAAACTTTGTAGATTGGGTTTTTGGTAAAAAGATCACTATCAGATTATAGAAGGAATATGTTCTTTTGTAACAATGTAGTAATTTCATGTGTTCTTTCTAAGTAATTAACTGTATTGTGATTGTGCAGTTTCAGTGTACTTTACAGCCTCCATACCGTATTCAATTCCATGTTTATCACATTATTACCATTCTTTTACCACATATTAATCCCTGTGGTTATGTATTACTGTTCCAAACTCATTTTACAATCACTTTAGTACTCTAATGAAACCCTCCAACACAATGATGCAAGCAGTTAAATTTGTGTATGCGATTCAGGAATTATCTATGCTTATATTCTCAGGTTCTCAGAAGGTCGATGTAGAAAGTTCTCTGTAGCTGAATAGTCTGAGGTCAGATTGGACAGCGTAGTAAAACACTTTTTCCAAAACAAATAACAAACAACAAACCTGGACCGAAGATTTTAGCAGTTGTTTTATAAAAGAAGATATTTAGAAAAGTTTTTAGTATATTCTACATTAGTTAGTACTATATACATAACAGAATGGATTAAAATAAAGGTTGACATTAAGAATGTATAACAAGGCTCAGTTGTTAAGAGCACTGACTGTTCTTCCAGGAGACTTAGGTTCAATTCCTAGTACTCACATGGAGTTCACAGATGTATGAAATTTCAGTTCCAGGGGATCTGGCACCCTCTCACACACATATACATGCAGGCGAAATACCAGTGTACATAAAATAAAAAGATTTTAAAAAAATAATGTATAATAGTTGGAATTTAAAATAACAGCCACTTTGGAGACACATTTTATTAGGAAGTCTTATTTATAAATTACGATTATTTGATTAAATTGGCTATTTGAAGTAAATCATCCAATTTGTATTTTTAAGAAGATTTATTTTAATTTTTTTGAGTGTAGATGTTTTACCTGTGTGTATATCCATATGTGATGTGCATTCATTGCCAGTGGAGGTCATGAGGGGGTGTCAGATCCCTAGGATTGGAGTTAACAAAATAGTTTTGAAATACTGTTCTTTTTTTTTGTTTTGTTTTTCGAGACAGGGTTTCTCTGTATAGCCTTGGCTATCCTGGAACTCACTCTGTAGACCAGGCTGGCCTCAAACTCAGAAATTCAACTGCCTCTGCCTCCCAAGTGCTGGAATTAAAGGCATGCACCACCACCACCCGACAAAATAGTTTTGAAACACCACATGTGTGCTGGCATTCAAACCTGGGTCCCCTAGAAGAGCAATCAGTGCTTTTCCCTCTCCTTTTTTGCCTGAGGTGTACTGAGGCTTGGTAGTAGCAGGGTCTCATCACCTAACATATGTATATCTTATATTTATTAAAAATAGTAGAGAAAATAGAAATGAAAACTACTGTTTTACTTTCGCCTTCACTATAAACACACCTATTGATGTTCATTCATTAGTGAAAGAACTGTGTTGATATATTTTATAATCTCAAAATATATTGTTAAAAGTTTTGTTAGGATTTGCTAATTTGTAAATTCTGTAATTTCTGATTACACTCAAATGTCTTGCTCCCTTTTAGGACCTGCAGTTCATAAACATCAATTCAGTAGTAACGCTGTGACAGATATTAATTTGGATAATGTTTGCAAGAAAGGAAATACTTTATTATGGGATATAGTGCAAGATGATGATGCAGTAAGTTGTAAAACAAATCCAAAGGACATAAAAATTAGAGCAAAATGGAATCAGGATAAGTAATAACTACATGTATTTTGTTTTTTGTAGATTAATCTTTCTGAAGGATTAATAAATGAAGCAGAGAAACTTCTTTGTTCTTTGGTTTGTTGGTTTACGGATAGACAGATTCGAATGAGATTCATTGAAGGCTGCCTTGAAAATTTAGGGAACAACAGGTATAGATGAATTACAATTTTTTTCTTGTTGAGTAACAGTGTTTTCTGTGCCTTTGTGCATAATATGTATACTGTTCTTGTTCTGTTTAGGAATGTTTTCCTTACAAGGTCAATACTTAGCACTCCGTGATAGTTCTCTTTATTCAGCATCCAGGTTAGCTTATCTTTAACATAAGGAAAGGAATAGTAACACTTTCTTTCATTTTTTACAAAGTGATTAGCATGTATTTAACTTCAGGGTGATGAGATTCATTCTGATACTTTCGCACATAGCTTCCCTTCTCTTTGACCCTGGCAACACAGTTGTGCTTCTTTTGTTTTCAAATTGCATTAAATGTTCTTCAGCTTTCTTATGTCGTATAAAAAGAAATTAAATAAGTGAAATTAACATCTAACATGTAAACATTTTAGAAACATTTGTTAATCTAAGGAAATGAAAGGGTTTTTTTTTTGTTTTTTTTTGCTTTTGTTTATCTTTCCCCCTTTGGCCTCAACTTCTAAAGTATATAAAAGAATGAGATTAGGGGCTCATTGTGCTGAGTACATAATACAGAGTTTTTATATGTGTGTATACACATACTCCAATAAAACAGATTTTTACAAAGTACAGCATACTGGGTATTGTCACCCACACCTGGTATCCCAGATCTTGAGAGGATAGGATAGGAGGACTGAATTTGAGGCCAGTCTGGACTACATACTGAAACCTTGTCTCTTTGAGTGTGAAAAGTGAGATGAGAGAGATCTCCTCTCTGACATGTGTTACATGTTTCTGTGACATCTGGCATTATGTGGCTTGTAGACAAGCTGTATTTGGATAGTGGTTTTGCACGTAGCACAGCAGCTTCCTTGTGGCAGTGTTAGTATGTCAGCTCTCCACAAGGTTTATTTGGAAATAAAGAGCCAGAGGGTAGAGATACTGCTGCCAAGACTGAAAACCAGTTTGTTCGTTTTGATCTACACAAAGGAAAAAGAGAACAGAGTTTAGAAAAGTTACCCTCTGACGTCTGTAAGCATGCAGGTTTGTTGTGGCAAGTGAATTAAACACACTCACACACATGCACACGCACACGCAAACTAAATGTAGGGTTTTTTTTGAGAATTTATTATTATTATTATTATGTATATTAGTGGTTTGCCTGTTTTTATGTCTGCACCATGTCTGTGCCTACTATCTGTACAGGCTAGAAGTGGGTGTAGGATCCCCTGAAACTGAAGTCACATGTAGTTCTGAGCTACTGTTTGAGTGTTGGGAATGAAACCTGAGTTCTCTGGAAGAGCATCCAGAGCTTTTAACCACTGAGCTGTCTCTCAAGCCCCAGTCTTTCTCTTTTTAAAAAACTATTGTTGAAATCACATTCAGTATACAATTATGAAATTTTGATAATTTTGAAATTTGTTTTTGTGATTTATGATAGTGTTGTCAAAAAATTTCTTTTGGTTTCTCATTGATTTCATTTTTATAAAGACAAGTGAAATTGGTGTGCTTTTTAGTATTATGCCAGTTTTTTTTTTAAATGAAAAATAAAATCGGCACGTGCAAGATCTATTCCCATCAACATATACACATATACAATATATACCTAGAAATAAAACCAGTTATTCTGGGCCAGTGAGATAATCCAGTAGGTAAAAAAAGCACATGCTGCCAGGTCTGAAGCTTGAGTTTGATCTCCTGGACCCAAATCATCCTTCCACTGCCTGCAACTTACCCATTGATCTTGACATACATGCTTTGAGTGCACACATGCAAGCAGCTGTATATTGTTTTAAATTTTATACACACACACACCACCTATTCTACAGGGAGTTTGAGTGAGGTCTATTTAATAATGATTGTCGATTTTAGACTGTAGGTACAGCTTAGGTGATAGAGTGCTTGCTTAGTTTGTACAAACCTAGGGTTAATTCCCAGCACATAAAACAGGGCTAATGTTTCATCATTCAGGTCATCAGGCTTTCTTGAGAAGTGTTTTTTTTTCTTACTGAGCCATTTTATTGGTAAACATGTTTGAGTATTTCAAAACACTTAGAAATTTTAAATATTTATTCAAAATATTTACTTAGTTCTTAGATATCATTATCTTTAATGCTCCTTTTAAGAGCAACTATGTATTTAGTATATACTTTTATGTATAGATTTTAATTTATAAAACAAAGGGTGTTGCATAGCAACCTCCTACCTGCTTTTACTACACACACAATTGTATCCAGGACCTTATAGATATTTGGTAAACAGTGCACTATTGTGTTGTATCCCAACCTAAAGGTAAGTACTTTACCAACTGAGCTGTCTTCTCAGCACCTTTCCTTAGATTTTAGAGTGATTCCTTTTTCTTTAATGTTCTTTGGAATATGAAGTGCAGTTTTATTAGAAATACAGTGTATATAAGGCAGTGATGAGCAGTCTTAATATAAATAATAATTTGGAAAAGAGATAATAACTATGATAAACATTTTCAAGAAGTAAAATATACTTTAAAAGGCTTTTTCATTTTATTTGTTTATTTTATTTTGTTTGTTTCTCAGGTTCTCACTGTGTAGACTTGTCTGTCCTTGAATTCACAGCCTACTAAAGATGGGAGTTAAGAATGTTCCCCAACATTCCTGCCCCCTGTATCTTAAGTCTTGGTTTGACAGTTTTGAACCTGCAGTTTTCTGTGTACATACATAAATTAGACATTAGAAAAAAAATCGTTTTTATAAGGAAATGCTTATATGTAAAATACATTAAGAACATTTACACTTGAGATTCTTAAGGACCAGATTTCTCTTAAAATCTAGAGTCACTTCCTTGTTTTATCTATGAATCTGTGCTTTGACTTTTTCAGATCAGTAGTGATTTCACTTCGTCTTCTTCCAAAACTGTTTGGTACTTTTCAGCAGTTTGGTAGCAGTTATGATACTCATTGGATTACAATGTAAGTGACTACGTGATATAAAATACTTTTTTAAGAGATCTTTGAAAATTATATTGCCAGTCTTTATAGTGACTTTAATGTGACTAACTAAAAAAAAATTGAGTTTCATAATTTAAATATTTTGCACTTTTTCTGTCCTTTAGCCATGTAACATGATTAACTATTAGTAGATAATTTGTTTTCTTTGTAGTTTGAGAATAATACTGTACCACTCAATGCTCCAACTCTAGAGAGAACTGAAGAGAACTCTTGTGGTATAAAACCACCTCATAATAGTGATAACCTTAATATTGCCATATTATTCTTTATACTTATGGAGAAGTTATAATTAATTAATGCTAAAATAGTTCTTTCAAGGATAGTGCTTGGGCAGGAAAAAGCTCTGAGCTCTTGTGCTATTTCCAGTTATTTAGCATTTTGGCATATCATGCACCATTCTCCATTCTCTTAAGCTTTTTATTTGGTTTGCATATTTCTTTTTTCATGTTGAGACAATCTCACTTTGTTGTCCTTTTTCACTTGGTACTTTCTGTATAGACTGTAGTGTGTTCATGAGATAGTCTCTAAAACAAAGAAAAGGCAAATCAGTGTTTTTGTCCCTTCATAGGCATTGGATTTTTATAATTACAGGCACTAGAGAGATGACAGCTGTTCAGAGCATTCCATTACTAGGATTTGATTCTTATCATCCTTATGGCAACTTAAAACCCAAAGTCTTGGGAGCTGACAGCCTCTTCTCAGTTCCTTTTGGCACTGAATACAAATGGTGTACAGATGGACACTTAAGCACAATACCCATACTCTTGAAAAATAAAATGATAATATTTGTTTTACCTTAAAATTATTTTATTTACTTAATTAAATTTTATGTGTATGGAAGTGCTTTGCCTATATGTATGTTTGAGCATTTGATGGATCCAATGCCTGTGAAGACCAGGAAAAGTGTCTTATCCTAAAGGATTAAGTAGTAGTGGTAAGCTGCCATGTGGGTGCCAAAAATTGAGCCTAGGGTTCTCTGGGAGAACAGCCAGTTCTGTTAACCACTAATCCATCTCTCCAGCTTAAAAATTAAAAAATTTTGAGATACAGTCTTATAGCTTTGACAAGCCTGGGACTTGCTAAGTAGGCCTGACTGGCCTTGAATTCATAGAGATCCACCTGCCTCCTGTATACTGTCAGCCAGGCATGGGAATGCGCATCTTTAATTCCAGTTGTTTGAGACCTGTGTGATCTACAGAGAAAACTTATCTCAAAAAACAGCCAAACCAAAACAATACAAAAAAATTCTATATTTGAAGATTTCTTACACTTTCTTCCTTTTAGGCATATCTTTTATTCTCCGTCTCTTTTCCTTTTAAGATTATTATTTCCTTTTATTTGGGCAGGTGGGCAGAGAAAGAGCTGAACATGATGAAGCTTTTCTTTGACAATCTGGTGTATTACATTCAAGGTATAAGGGAAGGCAGACAAAAGCATGCACTGTAAGTAATGTTTTGAGTAAGTTATATGATTTCTTGTCCTGTAATTTTCTGCTTTTATTTCATTAATATGTAAAAAGCATAATAATATTTTTACAAACAATTTTAAGAGAAATCAGATATGTTGCAAGATTTTTATGAAATTACTTTCATAATTCTTAGTAAAGTTAGGTAGTTGGCTTGGTTAATTTTCACTACTGAAATTATTTGGAAGTCATTGTTGTTAAGAGTTAAAAGTAAACATTTTCACCAAGTGATGGTGGCAGCCTAGAACTTTAATCCCTGTACTCCAGAGGCAGAGGTAGGTAGATCCCTGAGTTGGGGACCACCTAGTTTATAGGATGAGTTGACTGACTAGGCTACACAGGGAAATCCTGTCTAAAAGCGCCCCCTCCCCCCAAACAAATCCAGAATCACCCATGTAATTTTATCACTTTTATGCCAGAAGAGCAGGCATAGGATTCTCTGATCCTGGAATTACAGAGTGATGTGAGCTTCTGTGTGCTTTCTAGGAATTGAATCCATTGAGCCATCTGTCCAACCCAAGAGACCCTGTCTAACTATGGAAGCATTTCATTGACAAGTGTGCCCTTTATTGTCATCTGTCCTCTTAGAACTGCATGTGTGGTGCACACACATCCTCCATGTTCCTTCCACATGTACACAGTAATCAATAGGGCATCAAGTGCTAACTTTTAATGATATACAGCAGCCCTTTTGCAGAAGACAGTCCCATTTTACAAATGAGAGCACTAAAGATAGGAAACAATAGATAACTTATTCAAGGCCACACATGTTGTAAAGAGTGGACCTAGGATTTATGTCCAAGAAGTATGTTTCTAGCATTCACAATTTTCATTTACTTTTTGAGCAGGATTTTGTTGGTCTAGAACTGACTATAAAGCCAAACTTGACCTTAACTTAGAATCATCCCTTAGTGGTGTGATTTCAGGCGTATATTCCTACACCAAGATAAAACTCTTTGTATTAAGTGCTGCATAATGCCATCAGTGTATTCATTCATATTCAGAATAGAGAGGTAGATTTTGGATTGCCTTAGAGTACTTTCTCTCTTCTTCCAGGATATATAATAATGTTCATTTCTTAATTTGTGGCTTTTTTTACCCCCTGTGGGGGATTATAATATAGAAATGCCGAGAGTTTGGGGAAAATACTTTTGGATAGGAAAGATAATTTCTTACAGGAGCATGTTGGATCTAGGACTTCTTAGAGAAAAGGCTTAAAAATTTTGGTTTTAAAACTCCAAAGAGAGTGATTTAAGTTACTTGTTTACTTTTTATTTTGTCTATGTGCATGTTCATATGTGTGTGTGTGGGAGACTGAGGTCAGCTTCAAGTATTGTTCCTTAGGAACTGTGTACTGAATTTTTTAATACAGTTTTTCCTAGGACCTTGTACTTTTTATGTGGGTTAGGATGGCTCATAGTGAGCCCCAGTGATCCTCTAGTCTCTTCCTCTTCTGCTCTGGGATTGTAAGTACACAGACATGGATCACCTGGCTTTTTACATGGGTCTTGGTTGGGGGTAGGGTGTCAAAGTCTGGTCTTCATGCTTGCATGATGTCAACTTGACTCAAACAAAACTCTTTTGGGAAGATTGAACCTCATCTGAGAAATGATTTTCATCTTATTGGCTTTTGGCCATGCTTTGAGGGGAATTTTCTTGACTAATGATGAATATGGGAGGGCCCAGCCCATTGGGCGTGATGCCACCCTGGGTGAACTGGTCTTAGGGGTATAAGAAGGAGTTTAAGCAAGCCATGAAAAGCAAAGCCAGTAAACTATATTCCTCCATGTTTTCTTCTTCAGTGTTTGATTTCAAATTCCTGCTTCTGTTCCTACCCTTCTCTTCCTCCTCTGATGGACCCTTCCTTTTGGGACTTGCTCCTGGTCATTTTGTTTATCACAGCCTTAGAATGCAAATTAGGATATGTGGCAAGCCTTTCACCATCTGAACTCTTCTCCCCAGACCTCCATTTATTATTTTTGTTTTTAAGGATCACTTATGTTCCATGCCTTTGTATAGAATATTTCCTCATATTTCTTTAGTGCTTTATGCTAGGAACAAGCCAATTAAATTTTATGTCAGTAACAATTTTGATGTCTAAGAAAATTTTCTGACTAATACTTCAGTGGCTGATAGGTCCTTCCTAATGTAATAGGGAGGGTCCTTTGAATCATGGAGCCAAGGGTTCACTTAAGGAATAGTGAGGACAAAGTAACTGAACCTATATCCCTCATAGAGTTACAAATCTCTTTCTGTGAGAGGCATGTATAGGAGATAAGAAGCTTCCAAACTATAAGTCATTTTGTAAAAATTAACCGTTCCTTTTTTGTGCCCAGCACTGATTTTCTTCAACTCATTAACTGAACTGGTTGATTAGGACTCACTTGAACTGTTAGTATTGCTGCTACAAAATGCCTGTCCATTTAGTCAAAGACTAGACAGCATTAAAACCTTTAATTTTATTTAGGTAGCATCTTAGGCTATCTTACTTACTGCTTTGCCCTTCTCCCTAACTTTAGCTATTTTCATCTTCATAAAAGGCACTCATTAGATAGCCACTAAAGAGCAGAAAAGGTACTGATCATAACTGGTTTTCAACCTTGAGATTGAGACCCCCTTTCCCGGTTGAACAACCCTTTCATAGGAACCACCTAAGACCATGAGAAAATATAGTTATTTACATTATGACTCAGAACAGTAGAAAAATTATAGTTACGAAGTAGTAATGAAAAATAATTTTATTTTTTGGGATCACCACAACATGAGGAAATAGAGAACCACTGTTTTCGAATAAAACTTTTAGCCTTGAATCTTAATAATCAATACAGTGTAGCTTTTATGACACTTTTGAAATTTTACACTTAGTAGAATATTATAAACATTTCTATTACAGGTTTCTCATAATTATCTGTTAATTTGGATGTAGATTAGCAATTAGGTTGGCTGCTGCTGTATGTTGTTGGCCAAGCAATTTGAGCAGTGTGTAGGGAGGGCATTGTGTCTTTTGTCACAGAAATAAGTACTCATGGTTTAATCTCATTTCACAGAAACTGATCCTTCAGAACACAGTCCACTGAGTTGCTGAAGGATCTTTAAATGCAAATCCAATTATTGTTCTCACTTCCTCCCCTGTGCCTGACCTTTCAGGGACTCCTTTTCTATCTATAACATATAAAACTGTTCTTTCTGGAATTCAGACTGGTTACATTTTGGTCATCACCTGACTTTTTAAAACCTTCCTTTTCCTTAGAATGTGGTGCTTGGCAGATGCATACAAATTCAATTCTAGAAAGCTCTTGTGAACTCTTTTAGTGAACCAGGCTCACAGAAACTCTTATGTTACTATTAATTTGTTCAGGTAATTATTTAGGTTTGAAATAACATTTTTAGCACCTGCTTTTTATAGGATGTTCTTATGAGCTAGTTTTATACTATGTTTCTTAGGTTATATAATATCTAATATCTACATGTATAGTGATAACATGAGTTATAGATGAACATGTAGTCTTCATTTGTTAACTTAATTTGTATGATAACTATAATTTTAAAATTTTTTATTTAATGATAATTTCTCATTCTTCTTTTGGGTTTTTTTTTGTTTTGTTTTTTTTCTTTACATACTTAAAAAAACTAACTTGAGTGCTGGAGAGATGGCTCAGTGGTTAAGATTCATAGTGGCTTATAAATATCAATGTGTCCAGGTTTGGGGACCTGGTGGCCTCGTCTGATTTTGTTGAAGCAGGCAAAATATTCATGTACCTAAAATAAATCTAAAAAATTTTTTTAAAGGCTTAAAAATACTAATTTGAAAGTATGTTTTATTATAGTCTGGAAATTTCCATGGACTTCTTAATGCATCCCGTTATATAATTAAGATAATGAGGCCTTATGAAGCTCTCTGATTTCTACATTTTTAGCGCATGTTATGATTAGGAATATCAAATATCTCCTAAGATATCAAATCTTGTTGGGTGTGGTAATTTAGCCCTGTAATCCCAGTATTTGGACGATTGCCATGAGTTCAAGGCCATTCTTCAACTGCAGCATGGAGAACCTCGTTTAAAAATACACAAAAGAAGAAAGAATGAGGTCTTGTGTTAATTCTTTTATGGTTTTTTGTAGGTACAGCCATAGTGCCGAAGTTCAAGTTCGACTTCAGTTCCTGACCTGTGTGTTTTCAACCCTGGGATCCCCTGATCACTTCAGTAAGATTGGAGTTTCTCTTATATTTGTTTCTATGTCTGTATATGCATTTGCGTGTTAAAAATACATGAGATCAGTCCAGTTGTCAGTCTTGGTGGCAAGTACATTAACCTATCTACATGCTGGCATTATAGATTTAATTAAAACATTTTTGATAGACATTTCAAATAAAATCCCCATGGATTTTTTATAATAATTTTTAAGTATTTTTACATCAATCATTGAATGAACATGAACTATTAATATCTTTTGAGGACATTATTAAAATATAAGATTTACCACGATAAATTCTCTTTGTGGCTTCACAGCTTTCAAATGTGAGTTTTTCAAGGTGTTAAGTATGTATCTTAAAAATAAAACATTGGGAATAGCAGAAAATACCACCTTAGGGTAACTTCATCTTTCATCACTATTTTGTGGAATCCTGTAATTTTATTTAAAAATGGTCACGAATATTATACTTTAGGTTAATTTTTAAAAAAAATTTCTTGGGTATTAGGACTCTTCAGTCATATTTCAGGTAATTTAAGCTGCTTCATTGATATTTTCTTTTTTTAATTCCAAGTACAGATCAATTTTGTAGATTTAAGAATGGTGGCCAAATCTTCATATGGCTTTCTTACTTGGAGGTGGAACCATGATTCTGTTGCTCTCTCTCTCATCATGCTCTCTCTCTCAATCTCTCCATGTCAGACCAGCCTCATTCTGTTTAGTCCACAAGCTTTATATCTAATCCACAAGCTTTATATCGCTTTAGTTAAAATATAAAATAAAACAAGTGAAACCAAGACACTGTCCAGGCCCTTCCAGCCTGCCAAGTCCAGTCCCTCAGTTGTGGGTACCAATTGGAAGAGTAAGGAAATACCTGAATGGGATCCACCAAGTTCCATAAAACAAGTGTATGTAACTGAAGGGTCTGTCCTGGGTCTAGTAAGTCATCTTTACAAAAGAGGAAGAAAGGGGAGAAGGAAACCAAACAACACAACCTGAAGGAGAAAACCCAGAGTTCCAAATCAGCTTGGGAACTGTCCCACAGGGCAGCCCTGCAGCTCTAGAGCTGGGATCCTGCCACACAGCAGACTCCACAGGCAACAGAGTGAACACTCACCCACTCACTCAGACCTCTGTGGTACTTCAGCAGGGGTCTCACTTGTGGGCAAGCTTACAAACCTGTACAAGGTTGGAAGTATGATTTACGTGGGTGCTGGCATTCAAGAGAAAAGAGAAGAAAGAAAAAGAAAAGCAAAAAACAAGACAAACAACAAAAAAAACCTCTTGGGAGAGGCAAAAGGAACCACAAAAATGCTAACTATTCAAACCCCATTTTTCAAAAAAGAGATTTTTTTTTTTGGCTTAAAGTATTTCACTCTAAATGTCAATGGAAGAATGTCACTAATACACTAATACACCACGGACACCTTTGTAATGTGAATCCATGCGCGCGCGCCCCCCCCCCCACATAGTGAACTTCAACCTAGCAATTATTACAACAAATGTTACAGTCTAAAGCTCAAACACATTTGAACAATTTTGAAATTAAATTGAGTACAAACCAAATAAAATCTACAACATAATAAGCATGTTGGCCTAGGACTGTGGGGACACTTGAGCCTTCCGCATGAACTGCAGGGCCTTCTCCCGAAGGTGCCTCTCTAAGCCATCAAGTTGTCACCCTCAGATTCACTCTTAGTCTCCTTCTGGGGCTCTGGGGCTGCTGCAGGCTCTTCCTGTGCTGATGTGGTGACTGCAGCAGAAGCAGCTGCAGGAGCTGGGGTGGATATGGACACAGCCTTCTCCTTCTTGTGGTTTTTGTCCTCTTCCTCCTCCTCCTCTTCCTCCTCCTTCCTCCTTCCTCCCTCCTCCCTCTTTCTCTTCTTTTTCTCCCCCCCCCCTCTTGATCAGAATTCCTGGCAGGGGACGGGCTTGGTGTCGGCTTTTAGTCTTTTGGCTGGTACTGCAGGTGACCAGTTTGTGGGGTGACTGAGACTGCACAGGAGAGGGAGGTGCTGGAGGCTTTTTAGCTGCTGGTTCAGGAGATCAGAGACAGATCTGGAAGATGAAACCCTTCTTACAGACTGAGGGCTTGGTGAGGCAGCCTTTTTTATCTTTTTGGGCTCCAGAGTCCTGGAGACTTTTCTAATAGGCCTAGTACCTGCCTTATTTCTTAAACAGTATGTTTCATGTTTTAGTTAATAGTTATTTGCTGACCTGAGATGTGTCACCATTGCTCTTTAATTTCTTCACTGTGCTTGAGGTATACCATGTGTTTCTCTTGCTGTTTTAAGTCTGTAATTCCTTCATATTCATACTGTAAGAAGTACGCCTAACATAGGGATACCAGCTGATTTCAAAAGTAAAGCATCTTTTTTTATAGCATATTTATGTATATATAAGTGTTTTTTGCATAATATATAAAACGCAAGTGTGGCAACTCACCAGTATTGTGTTACTTGGCAAGTGCAGGCAGGTGAGGTAGAAGGCTAGAGTGAGCTGTGTAGCAAGGTCCTGTTTCACACTACTCACCTCTTAAATTTATAATGTACAAAATATGTTATTTCTGTTTAGGGTTAAGTTTAGAGCAAGTCGACATTTTATGGCACTGTTTAGTAGAAGATTCTGAGTGCTATGATGATGCTCTTCATTGGTTTTTAAATCAAGTTCGAAGTAAAGATCAACATGCAATGGGAATGGAGACCTATAAACATCTTTTCCTGGAGAAGGTAATTACATCTATCTTTTTTTTTTTTTTTGAGACAGGGTTTCTCTGTATAGCTCTGGCTGTCCTGGAACTCACTCCGTAGACCAGGCTGGCCTCGAACTCAGAAATCCGCCTGCCTGTGCCTCCCAAGTGCTGGGATTAAAGGCGTGAGCCACCACTGCCCGGCCTGGTAATTACATCTTTTATAATTTATTTATTTATAAATATAGTCTATTATTTATTCAAGAATTTGTAGTAATTAGAATTATATTTAAGTGTGGCAGTAACCATAAATGTTAATTTAAGAAATGGTTGTCCAGTTGTGAAATGTGTGCCCATAACAACATATATGAGACCCACATCTGTGAGTTTTCTTGAATTAAATTACTATAATTCCAGTCTGTCTTCTGGTGACTTCTGGCCAATTATAAGCTAAAACATTCATTTGTTAGCTATTAGATAAGTATAGTGGCGACAGTATCTATCTATGTTTCTCTTCACCAAAGTCATGCTGTAGGTAGTCATTTATTGTATAAACTATAACATAAACATGAGTGATGATAAGGCGTGTGTTGGATGTGACAGTACATTGTCTGTAATCTCAACATTTGAGAGGTGGAGGAAAGAGGATCAGGCATTCAACTGTCCAGCATAGCAAGTTGGAAGTCAGCCTGGGCTGCAGAGGACTGTGTCTCAAAAATAAAGGTTTTTTCCCTTTCTCATTTTTAAATGCTCTTTTTGTTTTGTTTTTTGTTTATTTCAAGACAGGGTTTCTGTGTAAACAGCTTTGGCTTGGAACTCACTCTGTAGACCAGGCCAATCTTGAACTCTCAGAGATCTGCCTGTCTCTGCTTCCCAAGTGCTGGGATTAAAGGCATGTGCCACTACTTCCTGGCTCTTAATTTTTTTAATGTTTTTGTTGTAGGTTAGAAAGGTTCTCTTAAACTCAGTGTCTCTGTGTCAGAGTATATACACATGAGTTTTAGTGTAAGGCACAAATAAAATGCCATTTATCATGCATTATTCACTTCAATGCAAACTACATTTAGTTTGATTATCTCATAAGTATATACAGTCAAGGTATTTAATAGATAACAAATTGTTTGGTGCTAGAAAGATGGTTCAGCGGTTAAGAGCACTGACTGCTCTTAACCTGAGCCACATGGTCTGCAATGGGATCAGATGCCCTCTTTTGGTGTGTCTAAATATAGCAACAGTGTACTCACATAAATAAATAAATCTTAAAAAACAAAACAAAAACAAATTTTTTATATTTACTTCCCCTAGTTCGGTTATATGTGTATTTAAATTTAATTTTCAGTATTCATATCTATGTGTATATTGAAAAATTCATATATCAAAAATTAGTCGTGTATATGAAACGTGTGTGTGTGTGTGTGTGTGTGTAGAAAATTGGTGCACACATCAGGCGGTACTTTATTTGAAGCATATATCTGTTCAGGCTTTGCATGTTAAATTATCCAAATGTTTATAGTCTTGTCAAGTCTAATCTGGTAATTTTAATTCTGTGTTGTCTTTAGTAAAATTAATCGTATATTTAATAAAATAAAATTTGTTAACATTTTTTCCTTAAGATGCCCCAGCTTAAACCTGAAACAATTAGCATGACTGGCTTAAACCTGTTTCAGCATCTTTGTAACTTGGCTAGATTGGCTACCAGTGCCTATGATGGTGGCTCAAACTCTGAGGTAATGCTTAGACTTATTTTTATACTTTAGAGTTATCAGATCAATTCTCTCCCCTCCCCTCCCCTCCCCTCCCCTCCCGTCCCCTCCCCTCCCCTCCCCTCTTCTTCTCTTTAATTTCTAAAGAGAGAGAACTGTGGTTTTGCTTCAAGAAAGCCTTGCTATATGCTCTGTGGTTTGGTTAGAAGGAGTGATTCCAGTTCTGTTATTCTCCTTGCAGATCTTGGAATTGTGTGACATTATTTACTTAATTTGCATGTGTACACACTTTTGTTCATGTGGAAGTCAGAGAATGGATTACAGGAGTCAACCTGCTTCTTCTACCACCCCTGGGGAATGTAAATCTGTCTACCAGATTTAGCTACAGGCTCTTTTTTACACTGAGCCATTTCACTGTCTCATACCGATTTGATATATTTGCTATATCTAAGCTTTTAGCTTCTCTTTATAGCAGTATATACTAATAAATAATATATGGTGATTTTTCTTCTCATATAATCCATATAGATCATTCATTATGATTAACTGACTGCACACTCCTATAAATTTGTAGTCTTATGTGCTTCTTCAAATTGGATGGTTGCAATGTATTTGAATGATTATCGTTGTTTTCTTATAATATAAACTGTCATTCAAAGGTATTTTTTGTTGCATATTCTTCTTGTTAATTAATTAGTACCTTTATTTTTATAGTTGTTTTATATCGGGAGAAAGTAGTTAATAATGCCTATAGTATAAAGAATAATTTTAGATCTAGTTGGTAGAATGGTCTCCCAGCAAGCACCAAACCCTTTGTTTCAATACCAGTTCCACATAAACCAAGCAGGCACAGTAATACACAACTCTAATTTCAGGATTTGGAAGGTGGAAACTGGAGGGTCAGGGATTTTGGTTACTCCCTTGCCCAATAGTAAGACAACATGAGATGTTATCTCATGGAGTAATAATTTTGCTTGATGGTAGTATGTGCTTTTCTATTTTTCAACTATTGCTTTAGTTTGTATTGTGATGGTAAGGCTTGTTAGGGTTTTTTCTTAACACTAGTATTAGTAAGATTAAATTTACTAATTTCAATATAATCACATAGATTTTATTTTCCTAATTAATAACTGTTCTGGTAGCTGATATTCACTCAGACTATAAGGTCATCCATTAGAAGATTGACTGTATCTCTGCCCATATTTTGAGAACTTTCACTTCAGTTATTTCTATGTAGCCTTTAGCAGAAACATTTCTTTAATTATCTCATAGTTAACATCACTGATTTGAACACTAATTTGTTTATTGTGTCTACTAAGTTATTTGTAACTCTATGAAAGTGGTCGCTTAATCAGTTTACCTTTGATGAAAAGCATTGAAGCATTATGCTAAATTATTCTTTTGTGACATGTGTCATATAATTGACGTTTTCATACTGTATAATTTATTAAACATCATATTGTTTTCTTGCATTATAACTAAATGCAATTGGCTTTAAGAGTTCTTCATTAACTGAGGAAATTGATAAGCTTTTGTTGATTATTATTTCATTAATGTCCATATAGTATAAATTGCTCTCCTAATACTTTATAAAATATTAAATTTAGTGTGTAATTCCATGTTTGGTATTTTAATCTAATAGTAATCTATCATCATTTAACAAAATTTTAAAAATGTTTTTCTTGAATTCTTAGCTGTGTGGTATGGACCAATTTTGGGGTATTGCATTAAGAGCACAATCAGGTGATGTCAGTCGAGCAGCTATTCAGTATATTAACTCCTACTATATTAATGGTAAGTAATTTGAAATAGTGTTTAAAAATTAAAATTTAATTTTGATACAATTCCAAGATTTATAAGTGTTTGTATACGTGTATGTGTGTGTGCAGTGTGTGTACAGTTTCTTAGAGACCAGAAAAGGGCATCAAGAGTTCTTGGAACTGCTGCTACAGATGGTCCATGTGGGTGCTGGGAATTGAACCCGGGTCCTCTGAATGAGCAGTCAGTAATCTTAATTGCGGAGCCATCTCCAGCCCGTGTTTCTTTTTCTGAGACTCAGTCTTGCTATTTATCCCAAATTGGCCTAGAATTCTCAGTCCTTCTTAAGTTTCCTTAGTGCTGGACTAACAGGCATGTACTGCTGAGGAGATTTGATTAAGCTTCAGTTTGGTTTATTTTCTTAGTACAGATAATAAAGATGTAAAAGTGCAATAAATATATATCTGGGTTTCAGGTAAAACGGGTTTGGAAAAGGAGCAAGAATTTATTAGTAAGTGCATGGAAAGTCTCATGATAGCGTCTAGCAGTCTTGAACAAGAGTCACACTCAAGTCTCACAGTTATAGAACGAGGATTGCTTATGCTGAAGACACATCTGGAAGCATTTAGGAGAAGGTAATTTTGTTTCACTGTACTATATGAATGAATTTCAGTATTCATATTGTTAACATGTCTAAATGTATTCTAAAAGTTTTTATTATGGGCATGTTGGAAACATATTTTACCCAAACTCAATGAATAGTAATGGAAATAGTTGCTATAGAAACTTAAGTGTCATTTTTCCATTGAACAGGCAATATAATTTCCTCATAAACAAACAGATTTTAAAATCTTTAGGGTCTCAGCACTTATGCATGAATAAGAAACTGGACGGAGTTTCATTTCTCCTGAAGTATTAATCATGACTGAAAGGCAGGAGCACAGACACTGAAACAAGTCACACTACAGCTTCCCGCAGCTTCATAGAATCTTTCATAATTTATCAAGTTGAATCATTTGTTTCATTTGCTGTTTTTTTTTCTTTCTGGACTAGGAGAGAGTATTTTAATTTTGAATTTCCATTTACCATGGAAACATGACCAAAAATTTCTGTGTTAATGAATATCTGTATAATTAATTTAGACATACCCTGTGTAATACAGAAATAAAGCACATTAACATTTATGAATATATCAACTGAAATGAAAGGTGAGTAGATAGTTTTAATTACAAAATTCTGTGTGTTAAAAGTCATTTAACAGTGAACATAATTGTAAAAATACTAAGAACTGTGTTGAAAATTTGTTAAAATTATAACTTCTTTCAACTTCAGATCTTAGTTTGATATTTATAAAATCACGCGCAGTTTATATTTTTAACATTTTATTGAACTGTAAGGAAATACTGAGTAAGCAAGATAACCGTACATGTTTACATGGTTTGGGGCACTGATGTAGTGCAAAATCCTTTTATGATTATAGTTTTTAGAAATTTACTTAATTCCTTGTGTTTTTAAAAGAATGTACAAGTGAACTCTTGAATATTTGCATCTGACACATCAGAGCCTCAGAATCTTTATTACTACTTTAGAAAAATAAAAATAAGCAAATATGGTGGTTTCATTCAAATTATTTAAAAAGTCCAACAAACTTGTATAACTCAAGCAGTACACTAAGATATCATGGGAAACAACAGTCTTTTGTAATGTTTTTTTATCTGACAGGCTTGCCATTAAAGATATACTAAATTATTTGTAAAATGGTGTGCTGTGAAGAACAGGAAACTGGCCTGTTAACACACATCCTTAGGTCTTGCACAATGTAACTTTCCCAGTACTTAGTTTATGTTTGCAAAGGTTTGGAAGTACTCTTCCTGAATTTCTGGTATTTAAGCCCCAGCATCCCATCTTACAGATCCTAGTTTTGCCCTATTGTGCTCTATCTTTCATATGTATCTTGGTTTATTTCATGTTAAGGTTAATATTGCTACTAAGTTATGTAAACTATGAATTGCATAAAATTGAATCAAAAAACCTATAGCAATAGCCTAAAAGTTGTATATTGCCTAGCAGATCTTACATAGTGTCCTTGTATATCAAGTGTTAAATGTATTTAGTGTTACAGATTTGAAATAATGCAACATATCTTGTTTGAAATAATGTTTGTATAATAGTGAGTAGTAATATCGTGAAGACATGGTTTAACCTCAGCAGTGTTTTTTATTCAAATATTTTTATTTCTCAAGGAGCAGTAGGCAGTATTTGGAAACTCCTTTCCTTTCCTTTCCTTTCCTTTCCTTTCCTTTCCTTTCCTTTCCTTTCCTTTCCTTCTTTCTTGTTTTTGTTTGGTTGTTTTTACTCATACCTAGGGGGACAATGTTGTATTGTCTGTGAATAGATAGAAACCAGGTATATTGGTAAACACTTCAGGGTATGTAAGATAGCCTATGGATTGCCTTCAAGAACAATGTAAATAATGGAGCTCAAAATGTCAGTGGAACCAAGATGGAATACTAAATTTGAAAATATGCAGTAGAATGCATTCTTTTATTAAATGTTGCTCAGTCATAGACCTCAGAATTTCACTTGTAGGATATAATTTCCATCCGTTTATTTTAGAACGTGGGATTAGCTTGCTTGCTTGCTTGCTTGCTTTCTTTCTTTCTTTCTTTCTTTCTTTCTTTCTTTCTTTCTTTCTTTCTCTCTCTCTTATAATTTAGGACCCCATCTCTTCTCATTCGCAACTGAAAAAAAAATTCAGAGAAAAGTATTTTAATATGTGTCATGCTAGCTGCCTTTTAGGGGACTGCTGGAGAGTCTTTTTAAGAGTGTATTTAAGGGCTGGAGGGATGGCTCAGTGGTTAAAGAGCACTGGCTGATCTTCCAGAGGACCCAGGTTCAATTCCCAGCACCCACATGGTAGCTCACAACTGCCTGTAACTCCAGTTCCAGGGGTTCTGACACCTTCGTGCTGACATACATGCAGGTAAAACACCAATGCACATAAAATAAAATAAATCATTAAAAAAAGGAATGTATTTTATTTTGTATCTATGAGTACTTTGCTTACATGTATATATGTCTTACCAGGTACATGCCAAGGTCCAAGAAAGTCATAGAGGTGTCAGATCCACTAGAACTGGAGTATTGCTGGTTACTAGCCTCCCTGTGGATGCTGGGAACTGAGCCCTGAGTTGTCTGGAAGAGCAATATCACTCTGGCCCACTAAAATTAGTTTTTTATTCTTATTTATTTTTGCATTCTTGGGTGAATCCAATGTCATATTCTGTGAATCTAATTTACATGATATTAATATATTCCCATATTTAACATATTTTTAGACTGTATGTATGTGTTTATCTGAGAGTATTAAAATCTTTTTTTCTTCTTTTGAATATAAAAATAACTTGGTATGTCATTATTCCATTAGTATTGAGTTCTGTTTTACTTTCCTCCTGCTTCTCTCCCCACTTTTTAAATAATTATTTTCATAATGGGATTTTCACCTTCAATAATTTTTTGGGAGTTTGTTTTAATTATGAATTCTTAGCTGTTTTTATTTAAGTTCAAGTTACCATGATGAATCTAAAATTTGTATAACTTAATCATTTTGCAAAATATTAAAAATTTTTGTAACATTAAAATGTTCAAAATGGTGTTTCTGTGTGTTGTTGTAGGTTTGCATATCATCTGAGACAGTGGCAAATTGAGGGCACTGGTATTAGTAGTCATTTGAAAGCACTGAGTGACAAACAGTCTTTGCCTCTAAGGGTTGTATGTCAGCCTGCTGGACTTCCTGACAAGGTATTTACAAGGTTTAATTTCTAAATTTGGTAACATTTCTCCTTTCAAATCTTAGATGTTTTGTTTGGGTGTTGTTAGTGATGTGTAATTGAGTACATCTCATATTTCAGATGACTATTGAAATGTATCCCAGTGACCAGGTAGCAGATCTTAGGGCTGAAGTAACTCATTGGTATGAAAACTTACAGAAAGAACAAATAAATCAGCAAGCTCAACTTCAGGAGTTTGGTCAAAGCAACCGAAAGGGAGAGTTTCCTGGTAAGTCTAGCACTTAACATATTTAGTACAGTTTCAGGCTTTGTTGTGTAACAACCGTCTTAGTCCTTCTTGTATTGCTCTAACATTTGCCTAAATTATAGGGTGTTTTGTTGTTGTTGGGTTTTTTGTTTTATTTTAATTTTGAAAATGGGATCTTTACTGTGGAGTCCCTGCTGACCTAGACTACACTGTATATCCCCAAACTGGACTCAGTTTCTCAGGAATTCTCCTGCCCATGCTTCTAAAATTCTAGGATTATACATGTGAACCAACCACACCTAGCCAGAGTATAAGCAACCTAAATCTGTTTCTCAATTGGCCTGCAAACGTAAGATCAGGATATAATGTATAAGATCAGAATTTGGTGAGGGCTGCTTTCTGCTTTCAGTACAATTCATTGAATGTTACTCTTTAACATTGCAGAAAGTAGAAGATCAAAAGGAAAGAAACTTATTTATTGTTTGTTCTAGACCTTTGTATAGATATTGATGCATTTGTAATGGTCTTGCCTTGATCTCCTAAACTGTTCCCCCATAATTATACCTCCAAACACCATTGCATGAAGAAATACATTTCTGTAACATTTTTGTTTGAGAACATAAACATTTAGACCATCATAGCAATTTTAGACCTTTAATGACTCAGTAGGTATTTCCCCTGATCCTTGGTGTCCTTGATGTTAGTTAGGTGTTTTTGTAACAGTGGCTTTAGGTGTTGTTTGCAAATATCATTTGTTTTTTACAGTATTCTTTTCAGGCTTTCTATAAATAAATTTTGTCTGTCTGTCATGTATGTTGAGTATGTGCATGCCATAGTGCACATGTAGAGGTCCAGGGACAAGTTGTAGGAACCAGTTTTTACCATGTGTGCTCTAGCGATCAGGCACAGCTCATCAGCCTGACCACAGTGCGTTTGCTCACCCACTTCTTTGTGGTGTCTCTCTTTAGGCTTCTTGGTTTGACCATAAAAATGATTTGGAAATTGATGTGATAAACACTTGAAATTGTTGACAACTGTTCTTGTCTATTTACTGCTGGTTGTCTAGTTTTCTCCCATCAGGCATTTGATCTAGAGGTTCTGGATAGGGATGCTTGATAACTGAAGGATGCATGTGCTTCAACAGCTGGAAAACTCTGAAATTTGAAACATTTTTGGACATAAGTGTTGTTCTGTGTGTATTTAGATGTGGAATACTAAAGTATATAAATTTGACTAAGGGATTCTTAATTTGGAGAGTGATAGAAGAGAGCTACATAAAGTGAACCCCTGTCCTGAACACAGACAGATGGACATACAAGCAAGTGTGCAAATGAGTAGGAGCCCCACATGTAATCATGGAGACATTCTTGGACGACTTACAGACTAAAATGGTTATATTATAAAGAATACTGTGTGAAATAAACATAAAATGTAAACTCTTGTCGCTCAGATTAAGAATGAGGTCATTTCTGGAGGCTCCCGTTTCTCTTTTTCTTAGTAAAGGGCTTTCCAGTGCCTTTGAACCCCCCTTACCTTTTGGATTGTTACTCTGAATATTTCTTATGGGTCTGCATACAGCATATGAATTAGAGTTACTTAAATTTTATTTGTATTATGGTTTGTTTGTTTAAGACAGAATCTCATTATATAGCCTTGTTAATTGACTGTGTAGACCAGGCTGGCCTCAGACTCAGAGAGATCCACCTACCTCTGCTTCCTGAGAGATGGGATTAAAGGTGTTCTCCATATTACCTGGCCTTAAAGTTATTTTAAAATATTTTTATTAGGCCTATTTATGTGTATATATTCTGTTGGGGTCTTTACCAGAGCATGCTTATGGAGGTCAGAGGACAACTTGTGAAGACCTGTTCTCCCTTTCAACCATGTTTGTTTCAGGTATTGAACTCAGAATGTCATGCTTATTAGCAAGCACTTTTATATACTGACCCCATGAACTAACAGTTTTATTTAAGATTTTTTTTTCTTTTTTGTGTCAGAATATTATTTTAAAGAGGTCTAAATTTTTTTTTCCTGCTTGATAGTCTGTGTATTACTCATCAAACTCAAAACTTGGAACAGTTTCTGTCTCAGTCTCATAAGTACTAGGGTAATAGGTATGAGCCACCATGTTTGGCATGATAGTTTTTTAAGGCAAGAAATCTTGCCAGAATTGTTAAAAACAATTCTTAGGCTAAAAAAAATGTCCTTTAGAGATCATGGTTCTAGCTCAGTGGTAAAGAACTTGTTTTGCACACCTGAGATCCTGGTTCAATGCCCAGGATGCCCACCTTTTTCAAAAGAAACCTTTGAAACCTAGCAAAGGCTACATGTTAGTTTAACTATATGGCATTTATACTCTAGCAAAGAAAATTGTCAGATTCAATATTAGTGTTAAAAATGAGTGTTTTCCTATATTAAATTTTCTTGGTATAATGTGAAAAGAAATTGACAACTTTTATTATCATTGTGGTTGTGACTATAGCCGATTTGGTATATAGCACTTCCCTAGGTTTTTCAAGGTCCTGTGTTTAATCCCTAGCCTTGCTACTACAATCAAAATAGAAATGTCGAGTGCCATTATGTAAAGAAATTGTCCTGTTTTACTCATTACTCTTGAAAATAATTGCTTTATACTCTAGAAATAGACTTTCTATCTTAGTGAAATTCAAGATTGGTGTTCAGCTAAGGGTAGAATTCCCGTTTCACATGAGAAAGGCTTGTGGTTTATCTCTGGAACTGTGGTCAATCAGTCACTCACTCACTCACATCAGATAAAATTAGAGTATGCCAACTGTGTGTTGTTATAATCCTATATGTAAGATGCTGTACCAGGGACCTTGACTTCATAGTGAGATCCTATTTAACTTAACTTATTTAATTTAAAAAACACTCTTTCATCCAATCACTTGGGAGGATGAGGTAGATTTATCTCAGATTTCAAGGTTAGTCTGGTCCACACAGAGAGCTGGAGTCTAACCTCGCTTACATTGTGAAATGCTTTCTCAAAACAGGCAAAGCATGGAGCGTGGTAGCTGAAGCACAGATTGGAAGTCGGGCGAGCTGGTGGGAACTGAATCAGGGGATAGATAAGCTGCAACGGACTCTTAGGCATTCTTAAATTACCTGTGCTAAATTTATTGAACAAACTTATTGGTCTTTTAATATTAGGTTATTGCATAATGTGATAGATCTTGGAGGGTGTATTTTATTTTTCTCTATACACATACTGGTAAAATGGTGGTTGTGCACAGTTGAGAAATACCGGTGTCTGGTTTGTTTTTGTTTTTGTTTTTTGTGCAGTGAATGCATTAAGGAATCTGAGTTCTCTGCATGTACTAGAGAAATGCTGTAAGTTCTGAGGTTCTTGCTGTCCTGTTATAATAATATAACTGTTATATTGTTAAGAAAATACAGGGATTGCTCTGATTATACTAGTGATAAAAAGATAACTTGTCTCTTTCACTACCTAGGTAATGAAAGACAATAGAGAACACTTAGGAAGCATGCTTGCTCTTACCTCTTCCTCTTGGGAGTTACATATTTAAGTTTAATGAACAGTGAATGTTTTGCTCTGTTGTATCATTGTTAGCAAATGACATTAACAGTTTACTTCCCTTTTCTGTTGTTTTCAAGGTGGCCTCATGGGCCCTGTCAGGATGATCTCCTCTGGACATGAATTAACAACAGACTATGATGAAAAAGCACTTCATGAACTTGGTTTTAAAGATATGCAGGTACATACATAAATTGTAATTTGAGTTTTATTTATGTTTCCCTGAAAGTTAATAATTGAAGTC
Source organism: Tokudaia tokunoshimensis (assembly GCA_036184795.1). Lineage (NCBI taxonomy): Eukaryota > Metazoa > Chordata > Mammalia > Rodentia > Muridae > Tokudaia > Tokudaia tokunoshimensis. Next base: position 93,506,961 of record BTHU01000014.1, read on the forward strand.
TGGTTAAATAGTTCTTAATAATGTACATTAAAATTATAAATGGAGTTATAGTATGCCTCAATTTTATTGTTTTCTTTCATTTTTTTAAATTGGATAGTTCCTTTTTTACATTTCAAATGTTATCCTCCCCCGCCCCCCCCCCCGCCCCAAACCCCCGTCCCATCTCTCCTCTCCCCTCCCCCTGCTTCTATGAGGGTGTTCCCCTATACTGGGGCATCAAGCCTTCATAGGACCAAGGGTCTCTCCTCCCATTGATGCCCGACAAGGCTATCTTCTGCTACATATTCATCTGGAGCCATGGGTCCCTCCATATGTACTTACTTCTTGCTTGGTGGTTTAGTCCCTGGGAGCTCTGATGTTGTTTTTTCCTGTGGGGCTGCAAACCCCTTCAGCTCCTTCAGTCCCTTCACTTAACTCCTCCATTGGGGACCCTGTGCTCCGTCCAGTGGTTAGCTCCAAGCTTCCGCCTCTGTATTTGTCAGGCTCTGGCAGAGCCTCTCAGGAGACAGCTATATCAGCAAGCACTTCTTGGCATACACCATAGTGTCTGGGTTTGGTGACTGTATATGGGATGGATCCCCAGGTGGGCCTATTCCTTTCTTTCTCTTTCTCTTGCTCTCTCTCTTTTGTAGATGGTATTTGTATCTTTGGGTGCACCAAGAAGAGAAAGAAAAGGAGAAGGTGTTCAACTGCCTGCATCTTGCCTCCCACCACCTCAAAAGGACAACATTCCGATGCTTTTGCTGTTACAAGAACCTCATTTAACTACTCTGTTTGATTTATTAGAAATGCTTGCTTCATTTAAACCACCGTCAGGAAAAGTGGCAGTCAGTGACAGTGAGGTAATGCTTGCATTGCTTTCCTGTAGAGTCTATCTTCCTATTGAGATGTTAAGAGACAATTTTCTAATCTCAAGATCGAAGCCTAGAAGCCTTTTTATTTGTTTAGTTTTTTGTTTCTCAGGACAAGGTTTCATGTGTAGCTCTGGCAGTCCTGGAATTCACAGAGACATCCTCCTGCCTCTGCCTCCCAAGTACTGGGATTACATGCCACCACCACCCAGCCTAGATAAATAAGGTTTTTTTTGGGTGGGTGGGGGAGGGAGGCTTGTTGTTTTGTTTGCTTAGGAATTACTTGATTGTTGGCTAATTGCAAACAAATTAATATATTTAAGCTTAATATGACCTAGGCATACTGTAAGAAAATTATTATTCACAAAATAATCAATTTTAGGGTTCATTGAATCAGTTGTGGTAGACAGATAGTGACATGCCTTATAAGTAAGCTAACATAAATATTTTTCAGAGAAAATATGTTTTAAGTACAAATACTGCCATCCAATTAATTAGGGGAACCCAAGTGAAAGAAAACCACATGTATGTTACTTGGTTTGGGGTGGTTTCTATGAGACCGTCCAGAATCTGAATTAGAATAAGAAGGAGCTAGCTATGAGGACGAGAAATGATCTGCGTGTAGCAGTCTCTCTGTTTTATTATTGCTGTGGATTGTTTGTTTTGATAGAAGTCACACTTGTGTTGTACAGTCTGAACTTGAACTCGGAGCCCTCCTGTCTGGACCTTTCCAGTGCTGTTACAGGTGTATTTCACACATCTGGTTGCAGTCGTTGTCTCACTTATCTGTTTACTTGCTTGTTGGTTGGTTGTGAGGCACAGCTTCACATTTCAACCTTGTGGCAATCCCAGCTGAGAATTAGCAATCTTACCTGGAAGTCATTTCTTAGAAGCACTTACTCAAGACAAGGTTAGAGCTAGTGGACAGGCATGGGGGAGTGAAGGGAGAGGGCTGGGACTGGAAAGGGAGGCAGACTGAACTCAAGGTTTCTGGGCATTGGGGACACTTCCCATGCTAACCAAAGTAGAGATAGAAGCATAGACTCTCTAGTTTTTTGTTTTAAATGAAGCGTGTTTGCTTGGCAAGGTCCAGAGGTCGTAAGGACTTAACACACTTGTCCAGGCAAGAATTGGAAGTGCTCTAGAATAGTGTGGCAAATGGTGGACAAAATGTGATGGAAGTTAGAAACACAGTCACCTTGTGGCAGATTTAAAAGAGGACAAAGTGAGTCTTTAGAATAGTATAGCTTGAGCTATTACTTTGATTCCATTTAAAATGAAGAACTTATGTTTGAATGCTATCAGTTGATAATGTCAAGGAAACAGCTTAATCCTGTGTACTTCTCTGCCTTCTCACTTCTTGTTTTGTACCTTAGGCTGACCTCCCAGCACAGTCTCCCCCTACCTTTTCTACTGAACAGTGAGACTACAGCACTCTCCACTGTGCCTGTTTAGAGTTTGTTTTTAATCCATTGGCTTTTATAATGACTATCTTAAGGTCTTTATTACTCATTTTTCTTTTTAAAAATTAAATTTTATTCATGTTATATCCCAATCACTCCCCCCAACCCCTGCCACCGCTCCCCGTCAACCGCTCACAGAATCCTTACCCCCTACCTCCTTTTTTTCTCTTCTGAGAAGGTGGAGACCTCCCTTTGGTACAAGAAGTTTCTGTGGAGCTAGTGCATCCTTTCCCACAAGGCCATAGAAGACCATATCCCTAGACAGCTTATGGGATAGCCCCCATCCAGTTGTTCAGGACCCATGTAAACAATAAGCTGCACATCTGCTATATATGTGCACCGATGCTGGTCCAGTCTGAGTATGCTCTTTGGTTGGTGATTCAGTCTCTGAGAGCACCAAGCATCCAAGTCAGTTGACTCTGTTGTTCTTTCTGTGTAGTTCCTATCCTCTTTGGGACCTTCACTTCCCCCCCCCCCAACTCTTCCATAAGGGTCCACTGGCTCCTTCCACTGTTGGGCTGTGGGTCTGTGCATCTCTTCCCATTGTGTGCTGTATGGAGCCTCACACAGGGGTTGGTCAGGGATTGGTGCTTGCCCTTGGGATGGATCTTAAGTTGGGCTTGTTACTGGCTAATCATTGCCTTAGGTTCTGCTTCATCCCCATTCCTTGCATTTCTTGTAGACTGGACAAATTTTGGGTTAAACGTTTTGCGGGTAAGGTTTGGTGTACTTGTGGCTCCACTTGGATTCCTGCCTGGCTACAGGAGGTGTCCTCTTCAGGTTATATATCCCCAAAGCCGTTTCTTATTACAAATAGTCATATTTTTCAGATTGTCAAAAAATGGTAGTAAACTCATGGCTTTCTTGTTATGTACGGCTATTTTGTTTGTTTTCTTTCTTTTGGAGATAGTGTTTCTCTGTCTATACCTAATGTCCTAGAATACAGTATGTAGATCGTGCCAGCCTTGAAGTCACAGAGATCTGCCTGGTCTACCTCCCGAGTGCAAGTTCTGGGATTGAAGACATGGGTCTCCACACCTGGCCTTCTTTCTATACAATATTGAAAGCAAACAGGAAGGAACAAAAATTTTCATATGTTGACAGAGATTCTTGATTGTTTTCAAATTGGTGATGAGAATGAGGAAAACCATTAATGGATTTTCTGAGATGTGAATGTCACTTTTGAAGTTTGAAGAATGTGAGCGAGCATAATTGAGATAAGGACAGAAAGAGAGGTTCTACCTTTACTGCATCTAGAATTGCATTGCTGCCATGGTGAGAATGGGAGGTCTTTCTCTGGGTAGTTCACAACAATGCTCAGGTGATGCCATGGAAGGATGTACTAGAGAAAACAGAGAACGAAGGTATACTCCACTACTTAAGACAGTAACAATCCTATATTTTTACTTGGGAACCTTCATCAAAGCTACAGTAGTCTTGATCAATAAGTAATCCATCAATCACAGAGTATACCTACCACTAACAATCTTCCATGAAATATTTGTTCTATCAATAAAGCATTTTTTATATGTTTTAGGCTACACTCATCCTGCCTTATATTGTAGGTCCTTTAAACTCATGACAGAATCCTAGTTGCATAATTTTGGATTTTTCTTCAAATCCATTTTTTATATTTAGAATAAAGTATCTCGGTGTGTATCTTTAATAATTTTTAATACCTTTAATATACTTATTTGTGTCTTTTTCTGTGCTTACTAAATCCACAAAGATCAGAGAACAACCTGTGAGAATCAGTTCTGTTCTTCCACAATGTATGTCCTTGGGTTCTAATTCAAATCATTAGGCTTGGTGGCATGTGCACAAGTACAGGCCGTGGGTTACCAGCCAAGTTATCTCACCAACTCTAGCTCTACGCTTCTCTTTCATCAACAGTTTAAAGAAATGGTGGTGAAGAAAGTGGACTCAATTTCTTTCAGTGTGTGTGTGTGTGTGTTGCATTCGTTTATTATAGTACAAATGTGGAGGTCAGAGAACAGTTTGCAAGAGTTGGTTCTCTGTGTGCATCATATAGATCCTGGGGATGAGACTTAAATCATAGTCCTTGGTGGTAAGCACCTTTACCTACCGTACCACCTCACCAGTTCTGAACTCCGATTATGGAGCTCTGTCACGTTGTACCCACCGAGTTAGAAGTATTACTCTGGGATCGCCTTAGTTTCTTCATCAGGGCTGTGAAAAGGAAAGTTTATTGTAGATTCCCTGTTTTAAAATTCGCTTGTTTTCAAAATTAGTCCATACACTTGTCATATTTATAGTGTCCCCATTAACAATTTCAGCCAAGGAATGAAAATTTCTAACATTAAGTTGGAACTCAGGTCCTCAGGCATGTTTATTTGCTAAGACAGTTTTTGCTGTTTTTTATTTAGATTTTTGATACTGGACCTCATGTGGACCAGGCTGCTTTCAAATTCAGTATGTAGCTGAGGCAGACCTTGAACTCTTTGTCCTTCTGCATAGTCTTCTCTCCCTCACACCCCACATCTCTAGACAGGGTACTACTAGATAACCCAACTTGACCTTAAACTAAAACTACTGCTTGTCCTCTTTCTCCTCCTCTTCTTCCTCCTCATCTTCCTCCTCCTCCTCCTCGTCCCTGGATGCTGGGAGTGTATAGGGATATACTGCAAAACTTTGCCATACCTTTTATATAATGAATTTATGCAAATATAGATGATGGTGTACTTATAGATCCTAGGAACAAACCAGCACATATAAAGAAGGGCTACTTTATACTAGCTTAGTAAAATGATTGTCATTAGATGTTTGTTGTTGCAGAATTTCTTTGGTATTCGATGCATTTCATTAACACTGGGAATTATGGTAATAGTAGTAGCAGGATAATAATTCACTTATACTCTATGGAAAATACCAGGGCAGTAGGTTTTATCTTTTTGCTATAAATTTCCTTCTGCAGTGCTGCCTTGCTTGGGCAGTGGATGAAAACTTGTTTTTTAATTGTGCTTTCGAAAACATCCGTTTTCTAGTCTTTGTTTTATTTGCTCACCTTATTCAACTTAAGTTTTATCAAATGATAATTGCAAAAGTCAGGTTCATTAAAGATTGTGCTTTCCTTTAATCTCTTCACAAATAGGTCAGAATTTAATTTAGTGAGCTTTTGTTGTACATAGAATGGTAATCTGCAAAGAAATAAGAAAGTGATATGGAAATTATGAACCAAATGTTTAAACTTCTATTTCAAATGTTCCTTGGGAGCAATAATCAGACAATATAAAAAATGTTGAGGGCCTGGGGAGATGGCAGAGCAGCTAAGAGCACTGACTGCTCTTCCCGAGGTCCTGACTTTGAACTCCCAGCACCCACATGTTGGCTCTGACCATAAAGGAATCTAATGCCCTCCTCTGTCCTGCAGGTGTGCATGCAGCACAGCTCTCATACATAAAAACAGACAAACAAAAGAAAATGGTGATGAGAAGTTGAAAAATTGCCACTTCCGCCTAATCATTTTCTTGAATACATTTACCCCGAAAAGCATAGTATTACATTTTCAGACTGTTTTAAAAGTGAGGATTGGAAATTTTCACAAAACAGTTTTTAAAATTGAAGTTAAATTTTTTATTTCTTCTGATTTATCTTGATAAAATAGTGTTCTTATTTTATGTAGAGTTTAAAATGTGAAGAACTTCATCTTCATGCAGAAAATCTATCAAGGCGTGTCTGGGAGTTGCTGATGCTTCTTCCTACTTGTCCAAACATGCTGATGGCATTCCAGAATATCTCAGATGAGCAGGTGAGCCCACCGGCTGTGTACCCTCACGGGCAGTGTTTGTGTGCATAGATACAAGGAGACTAGAGGTCCTTGTTGGATATCATCATCATTCCTCCTCCACCCGCCCTCCAGTGTTCTGCCTGAACTGATTAGGCTAAGTTGACCCTTGAGTGTGTCTGCTCCTATCTTTGCCCTCCCAATGTCAGTAGTACGGACATGTGACAGCCATGCTCAGCTCTTTCAAAAGGTGCTTGGGATCCAAACTCATCTTTATGTTTCTGTGGTACATGTTACTGATTGAGCCATCTCAGCAACCTCATTTTGCTAATTTTGTAGGAAAAAAGTTTCAGTTTAAATATCCATTTGTTTTTAAAGTTATGTAACATAATAAGTAAAATGCAAGCGATCTTTTGTTAAATTGTTCAGAAAAATAGGAGTTTGCCTTTTTATTTAAAGATCTTATTTATTATGTGTATGAGTGCTTTGCTTACTTGTATGTCTGTGCACCATACTGTGCCTGACTCTCCAGAATCCAGAAGAAGTTGTTAGCTCCCCTGGTACTAGAGTTACAGATGACTGTGAGCTGCCATTGAGTGCTAGCAATTGAGTCTGAGTCCTCTGCAAGAGCAATAAGTACTTTTAATTACTGAGCCATATCTCCAGCCCCAGAATAGTGTTTTTATTGATGAGGTTTCAAAAACCTTGTATGTTTTGAATATTTCTTTTTGACAACAAAACTAGTAAAATTGAGATAAATATAATGTAAGGAAGTGACATCCGTCAGACCTTGTTTTAGATTGTTATACAGATCCAGTGACAGAATTGAGAAAACAAAGCAACAGAATTTAGTACATAGTTAATGTTTCTTCTATAAATATCAGATTACATATAGAAATGTTGGATATCATTGTAGAATGCCTTTACAATGAAAGATTACTTTACAAAAAGATTTATGCTATTTTCTTTCAATTATATGTTCTTGAGAGTGTGTGTGTGTATGCACGTGAGTGAGGTCCCTATGGAAGCAGAAGAGGGTGTTGGATCCACAGGAACGGAAGTTATAAGTGGTTTTTAGCTACCTTACATTGATGCTGGGAATCACAAGAGCTGTATGTATTCTTAACCTCTTAGTCATCTTTTCATCCCCTCATTGGAGGCAGGGGCTTACTATGTAGCCCTGGTTGGCATGGAAACCATAGTTGTCCTTGATCTAAGAAAGATCTGCCTTTTTTTTGCCTAGTACTGAGATAAAAGGTGAATGCCTCCACACCTAGCCCAAGAATGCTTTTCAAAGCTACATAACAAGGGGTTTCTTTAAGGAAGATTTATTGCAAGACTCATATAATGAATACAAAAATAAATGGCTTATTGTTACATACCACTATCTGATTTGGCATGCATCATATGAATTCAGAACATCTGACTTCTTAAATTACTTGAATTGGAAAAGGATTTGCTCTAGAATGTGATTAGTGATCACTTCAGTAATAACATTTCAAAGCTACATATTATGAACATTAGTTCATATATTGATAGCAGGAACAGCAATTTTCTAATTTAATTCTTTTTTTCTGTGCTTTTTAATAAAATATTTTATTTTAGCAATGTTTAATGAATAATTTATGCTTTAAATATGCTGCCACTACCATTTCTGATCCTTGTCTTCTTATATTTGATGTTTTTAAAGTGTGCACTATTTGTGTCTCATGCTAGTATTCATTTTTATGAGTTTTAGGACTTTAGAGAATTATCTAGGAAGTTGTCTTGCTAAACTTGTTTTTCTTCTTGTAATTTAAGAGCAATGATGGACTTAATTGGAAGGAACTTCTCAAAATTAAGAGTGCTCATAAGTTGTTATACGCTCTTGAAATTATTGAAGCACTAGGAAAACCTAACAGAAGAATAAGAAGAGAGTCAACGGTAATTACAGATCCAGTATTATCATTAAAGACTTTACTCTTCCAGAATTCCAAATAATACTATTATTTCATCCTAGAAATTTTTTTCCTCCTGATAACCTTTCTTATTTATATTTTTCCCTTTCTCACAGGGAAGTTATAGTGATCTTTATCCAGATTCTGACGATTCAAGTGAAGATCAAGTGGAAAATAGTAAAAATTCCTGGACTTGCAAGGTTTGTTCATAATTGTTTTGTAAAAGATTGAGAAAAGTACTTTTTCAGTTCTATAAATCTTTATCTTAAGGATTTTTTAAAGATTTTAGTTTTATGTTTTTGAGTATTTGCTTGCATATATGTAGTTCTTGTGGAGGCTGATAGAAGCCTCTCCATATCCACTTGAAGTGGAGTTACAGATGAATATAACCCTTTCTGTAGGAACCTGATTTCCTTGAAATAGCCATATGTACTTTTAATAACTGAGCCTCGAAGGGAGGCAGAGAATTAGGTGCTGGGTGGGGAATGGTAGCGTGCGTGCATGGCTGAACATAATGTAAGGCAGACAGGAAGCTTTTCAGTTGCTTGAGGGATCTTCTAGGTAGTGACCTCTAAGTAGTCAGCTCCAGGGAAAGGAGGTGGGAAATGGCAGCTGCCCACTCAGATGCACTCCTTGTGCTTCACATGAGCCAGCTTCATGGTCTCCTGCCTGACGAGGCTGGGGTCTGTTTGAGACTGCCGTTAACTATGAGATAGCAAAGGAAGACGTTAGGGCTGGGGCTTGGAAGAACTGAGGTAATGAGCACCTGTCACCCGAGCCTAATGCTCTTAAAGACCTCTGAGCCCTATCCAGCAAGAGAGACTCAAAAGTGGAGGCCAGTGTCCAGGCCATGGGGGACAGGGTTGTTGTAAGTGGTCTCCAGTGGCCAGCAAGCACGTACAATGAGGGAGGTTGTGCCTTTGGTCTATTTGAAGAAACCATTGATGATATCCATGTGTGCAAAAGTGTCGGTGGCAAAGATGCCAGTTGTGTCACTGGAACCCAAGATGAAAAATTCGTTATTGGTGAAGCTCTAGGTGACAGCCTATGGTGGTTCATTTTCCTGGTCAGCTTGGTTGGATTTAGGATAACCTAGGAAACATAGTCCTTAGCATGCATGTGAGAGGATTTCCAAAGAGGCTGCAATGAGAATGGAAGACTTACCCCAAATGTGTGACACAATCCCTATAGATTGGTATCCTGAACTGAATAAAAACGTAAAAGGGGGAGAAGCCAGGGGTATATTTGTTTCTCTCTACTTCCTGACTGCAAATTCAGTGTGACCAGCTGCCTCCTCTTCCTACCACTGTGCCTTCTGTAGGAGAGAGACAGAGAGAGAAAGGGAGGGAGAGAGAGAATGAATGAATGAGAGAAAGGGGGAGAGAGAAAGAGTGAATGAATGAATGAATGAATGAGGGAGAATGTGAGAATATGCTTAGAGGCCAGTGGCTATCCTCTAGTGTCAACTTTACACATCCTCTGAAACAGGGTCTCATTGGCTTTGAACTCATCATTTAAGCTTACTGACTGGTCAGCAAACCCTAGGTATACTTTTGTCACAGTCTTCTCAATGCAGTGGACATAAGCACGTACCATTGTATTTTTGGGTGGGTTTTAAGTGTTGAATTTAGTTATGTACTTACAAGGTAAGGCTTTTACTGAGTGACCTATGTTGTCTTTAGTTCTGCCTAATTTAAAGTGCAGGTGAAAAAGTACATTTTTACCCTATATGATAGTAATGTTAAGTGAGATTATTTAATGCTTTTTTCCCCTAATTTTGAGCCTAATTCTTTTAGTACGGTGCCCATCCCATGCCACTGTCAGCGTTGTCTCCTCTCCTCTAACACACGCTGAAACTAGGACATCTTAGTATCTGAGGTTTTGTTGCTAAAATTAGAAGTCATGTTTATAAAGTATAACAAGACTTTTAAAAATAATTTCTGAAAAAATTTATATAGAAATTACTTTTAGCTAGGTGGTGGTAGCTCATACCTTTAATCACTTAGGAGGCAGAGGCAGGTGGATTTCTGAGTTAGCCTGATCTTCAGAGTGAGTTCCAGGACAGCCAGGGCTATACAGAGAAATCCTGTCTCAGTGCCCCTGCTAAATTAATTTTTACTTATAGACAGTAGGTTTTTTTTTAATAAAACACAAATTTTTTATAAATGTTTGCTTACTAAGTCAACAAAACAGATCATCATTATTCCATATAACTAATTTCCTCCTACCTTACTCTCCAAATTGCTTACAGTTTGTTGCTGCTGGCGGGCTTCAGCAGTTACTAGAAATTTTTAATTCTGCGATTCTAGAGCCTAAAGAGCAAGAATCATGGACTGTGGTAAGTGAACTCGTTTATAGTTACTAATTATAGTTGTTACCTTATTTCATTCACTTCTGTTTCATTGGCAACATAATTCACTACATACTTGATTGAGTTGACTCAGACATATAGTAGAAAGGAAAAGTTTTGACAAGTTGATAGAGGTTGAAAGTTTGTAACAGAATGAAGCAAAGAGGGGAGGTTATTTTTGGTGTACAAAGATGACTTAGAGGCTAAAAGGACTTGCCATGCAAGCCTGGTGAGCTCATGCACGGGACAGAAGAAAGAAGAGACTTCCACAGAGTTCATTTTTGTTGTTGTTGTTTTATTTTTGTTTCTGAGGCGCAGCCCTGCTGTTCTCAGACTCACTCAATAAAGAGGGTTGCATTTAACTCACAGAGGTTGCGTGCTTTTGCCTCCAGAGTGCTGGGATTAAAGGCATCTACCACCACTATATGACATACCAAAATTTGCTCATCTATTTGTTAATGGAACTCTGAAGAAGCTATGGATAGTCATACATAAGTTTTTGGGGTGCATATATATTTTTGGGTAAATTTCAGGAAATGAAATCACTAAATAACAATGTAAGTGAAAATTTAAATTTATTCAAAGCTGCCAAACTTTTTCAGTGAAGATCTACCGTAGAACATAAAGGAATTTCCTTACTCTACATCATTACTGGTAGTTGCTTGTGATCAAGAGTTAAAATTTGAGACGACTTTCAAGAGCTTGCTGACCGTAGAGTGTTCACTGGTTCATAGAGTCTTTGCTTATCTTGTATGAGTCCCAGGGGTTCATCTCCACATCTGCAAGAGCTTTTAAGACTTTGTTTTTCCTTTTTTCAGCTATGCATATGGCGGTTGCTGTTCTTGTGTATATTGATGGGCTTTATTATTTGCTTCTTTTAGACATGGTTTTATTTTGTAGTTCAGGCTGATCTTGCAGTTTCATTTTGTTGATTCAGCTTCCTATGTTTTGGAGCCTCCATGCCTGGCTTGACAGAATCTTTTTAGAGACAGGAGATGTAAATCTGGACATAGTTGTGGATGTTCTTAAACTCCTGTATTTACCTCTCTAGTGCTGGGACTATGGTTGTGCACTAACATACTTGTTTTTATGCTATATTGGGAGTTCACCTCTGGAATTCGTGCATGCTAAACAAGCACTCTTCTTCTAACAGCTACATACTGAGTCTTAAACAATATTTTCCCTCATTTATTTATTCATTATTCATTTATTTAGTTTGTGTATGTTACATGGTCATGCTTGTGCCTGGGCATGCTCATGGAAATTCTCTCCTTCTACATTGTGGGTCCTAGGGATTGAATTCAGGTCATCAGAGTTGGCATCAAGCACCTTTATGCATTGGGCCTATTCCAGCATCCCAAAAGTATCTTTTAAGAGGTGTTTTTAATTTCACTGAAAATTATATTTGATTTCAGAAATATGTATTGCAAGGTCAGAATGATTTTTCCTTCTATAATTTTTCTTTTTCTTTTTTTTCTTTTCTTTTTTGTTTTGTTTTTCGAGACAGGGTTTCTCTATGTAGCCCTGGCTGTCCTGGAACTCACTCTGTAGACCAGGCTGGCCTCGAACTCAGAAATCCGCCTGCCTCTGCCTCCCAAGTGCTGGGATTAAAGGCGTGCACCACCACTGCCCGGCCTATAATTTTTCTTATGTGTGGTGGAGGTTTGTATGGATGTGTATGTTACATGCATGTGTGTCTGTTGGTAGGCTCTCTAAGGTACCTGATGTGATGGAGGCCAGACGTTAACTTCAGGTGACTGTTGCTGTTCATACTAGCTTTTGACTCACTGTATCTTGAGCTCACTATTTCATCGAGTTGGTTGGAAAGGAAGAGGACTCAGCATCCTCTACAGCCCCACTCCATGGGTGTGCTATACCATGTAATTATACATATAGTTGCTCTATATTCTCATCCGTTATATTGATGAACATTTGAAGTTTAGTAACAAGGTATTGCTATTACTGAGGGAAGGATGCTTTATGTAGGTGTTAATGGATCCAAACTCAGTGTCTCTTGTTTGCACAAGAAGCACTTTATTCATCCTACCTTCTTTCTAGCCCTCTATTCTGTTTTGTAGTTCTCTTTGATATTTATAGTGTTGTTATATTGCATTTTGAATTAGCTTCTATATGTGAAAGATAAGATTGAATTAGTTTATTTTCTCATATAACTCCTAATTTTACTAACACCATTTGTTGAAACTATTTCTCTTTTTTATTAGAATTGTATTGATGAGAATTTGAAGTTTAGTAATATGGCATTACTATTACTGAGGGAAGGATGCTTTTTTTCTGGTAGATAGATATAAGTACCACTTAGCACTGGAATCAGGAGAATAGGAGGCCAAGGATTGTTGTAGTGAAATATCTGAAAGTATCTTCTCTTGTATGTAAGTGATATTCCAATTTACTTGTTTAAAAGAAAGTTTTTGAGTTGTTATTAGAGCTTAAAATTCATTGTAAACTTTATTTTTCCATACTGTCTATTTTACTGAATATTTACCTTAAATACATTTGTAATAAATGAATGAATTTCAGTTAAAATATCCTTTGGAGTATTTGGAATTCTGTAGTCTGAAAATATCAGGCCTGGCCTACATGGCAAGTTTAGGCCAGTCAGATCTTTGCAGCATATATTTCTAAAATTCCTGTTAGCTTCTATTAAGAACATTTTATAATAGTTCGGTGGGAAGTAATATGTCATTTCTAACTTACTATATTCATACCCTTTTACAGTTTATATTTAAAAAATAAATTAAAATAATAATAGTAATAGCTTTTGAATGTGATATTTTCTATAGTGACTAATGTATTTCCGCTTGAGTCCATGGCAAGAGTCATGGCCTGCAGTGAAAATGGTGCAGATCAGAGTGAAAAGGACACCTTAATTTTTTTAATTAGCAACTTCAGCTTTGTGCATTGTATGTAGGATTACATACATTTCTGCCTGTGAAGAGGAGTTTGTTGGAGTATTTTATGTTCCTTTTTTACTCTTTATTCCTTGGAAGTTAGGAGGAGGTTTGAGACGCAGTTTCTTTGTGTGACCATAGCTGTTCTAGAACTATCTGTAGTCCAGACTGATCTTGAACTCTAAGAGATCTGCCTGCTTCTGTCTCCTGAGTGCTAAGATCAAAGGCATGCACCCCCACTACCTAGCATCACTCTTTTTTCTTATTGGATGGAAAGTGTATCCATTGTGTGTGCTCAGCTAAAAGCTCAGTTTACTTAGGAACCAATGAATCCAGAGGTCAGTGACCATTTGCCAATATTTGTATTACAGATTGCTTGTTTTCTCCCTAGTGGGCTACATATAATCTGCCCCTCTCAGTTAAGCATAGGCATTGAGTTATGAATTCTAGATGGAGAGGCAACACTTGAAACTGTGATGCTGTGGCTAACAGGGGAGTGGTTGAAGGAGCTTTCCATTCCATAAGAAAAGAGTGTGATGCTAGGTGTTGGGGAAGATCTCTTAGAGTTCAAGATCAGTATGGTCTACAGATAGTTCTAGAACAGCTAATGCCACACAAAGAAACCCCGTCTCAAGCCTTCTCCTACCTCCCAAGGAATAAAGAGTAAAAAAGGAACATAAAATAAGGTAAAAAAAGGAGCATAATTGTTCATAGGAAAGCTGACTTTGTTTCTCATTCACAGTGGCAGCTGGATTGCCTTGCTTGCTTGCTGAAATTAATCTGCCAGTTTGCAGTAGATCCCTCTGATTTGGATTTAGCTTATCATGATGTTTTTGCCTGGTCTGGCATAGCTGAAAGCCATAGGAAAAGAACCTGGCCTGGGAAATCAAGAAAGGCTGCTGGTGATCATGCCAAGAGTCTTCATATACCACGATTAACAGAGGTAAAGTTTGGAAATTAACATTAAATTGTTCTAATGAATTCTGCTTAAGTTTTGAGAAAGCATGTGGTTTGGTTTTTATAAAGTTAAGAAATATACTAATACATCATTGATTACTATGATACTACCTATCAACCAGTGTCATAATTTGACATTGTAATGATGTTTTGGTAATAGTTTTCAGTTCTTCATTTAACGGGAATGCACAGTGTACCATTTTAATATGGTATCTAACCTTACAGTTACATGTACTGTTAGAACTTTATGATGTGCATTCTGAGTGTATCAGAGTTCATTCAGAAATACATATTTCAACAGAGGAAATGTACTAGAAGATGAATTTCATATATGTGTGATGAAGTGCCCAAAATCTAAAATGGAGTCCTAAAGGAAGCCAGCCAAAGAACCAGTCATCACTCCTATAGCTAGATGAAGATCATTGTTGGAGTTTTAAGGAGTTAGAAGCTTATTAGAGTGAACCAGTTGAACTAGATTTAGCAAAATGAGTCCTTTAAAAGCTGAAGACTGAGATTACAGAGATGTTTAGAGGTTAAGAGCATCTTACTCTGTTTCCAGAAGACTTTTATTTAGTTCAGTACCCCCCACCACATAGCTCATAACTCTGGCTCCAGGATGATGATCTAATGTTGTACTCTGGCCTCTTTGAGTACCTGCATCCATGTACACACACACACACACACAATTTAAACGGTGAAGTCTTATCTCTTCTGCCCCAAAACCTCTGGAGCAATATTCAAAAACAAGGAAGTCCACTATCTAGTGTAACAGGTTATATTAGGAACCCAGATGTCAAAAGAAGAATTTTGCCTTTTGGAGATACAGAAAAATAGTATAAAAATGAGCACATCTTTCAGCATAAACAGAGCTCATGGACCAGGTCTGGTGACATACATCTAGGATCCTAGCACTTCAGAGGCAAAGACAGGTAGATCTCTGAATGTTCAACCCAGCCAGAGTTAATAGGGAGATCCTGTCTTGAGAATGAGAGACAGAGACAGAAATAGATCATTTTGACTATGTATTCTTTGTTCAGATAATCAAATGTATACCCCTCATCATCTCTGTTTGTGACTGGGGAAGTAGAAAGAGACTAAGATGAGTTTTTATTGAAATCTCTTCCTCATTCTGTCACCCCTTGAGCGGCACACTTCATCTGATACCTGCCACAACACAACACAACACAACACACGAGAGTAAAGAACTGGTATGATGAGGTGGTAAACATAAGATTTAGGAACTGTTGGTATAACTGGGAACCTAAACTATGTTTCGCTTTTGAATTGTTAGAGATTACATTTGAAAATTCACCTCTCCTAGTATTGCAAATTATTTACATCTCTTAAATATGAAAGGTTCCATGGATTTGAGATACATTCAAAAGTGTTAACTAGTGGAAGATAGTACTTGGTAATTTCTTCAATGTTTCTATTATGTTTTTATCAGATGAAACCTTCCACATTGTAATATAATCAAATCGATGAAATTCTTTTTACTAACTCTTGAAATAATTTCCTTTTTGCCAACGTGTATACATGTGCACCTGATAAGTGCTTGGTGACCAAGGAGGCCAGAAAAAGTCATTGGATCACAGTTATGAGCTTCCATGTGGGTTCTGGGATCTAAACCTGTGTCCTCTTCAAAAACAGCAAGTGCTCTTAATGCTGAGCCATCTCTCTAAATAATTTTTTTATTTATTGATGTTTATTAGTGATTTACTTTTTTATATTTGAATACTAAATATATGTAAGTATTGATGTAAAATACACTTAGGGAGATTTATAGTGATTTGTTTTTAAAATATAGCAACTACATGGCTATAAAAATAATTTAGATTATACAAATCCTTCATCTAGTCAAATATACCTGCCATTTATAATATATACACACTTTGTTCAGAGATTTTGGTTAGGTATTATACAGTTAGGAAACATGTATTTCTATATTTATTAACTTATTTACCGAACAATTGTAGCTTACTATGCACAAAAGAAGTAAAACTTTCTGCTCATGATTTTAGGGGAGGTGGGGGAATGAAAGTACATTTGGTATTTTGCTCTATTCAAAGATTTTTTTTTTCTCCCTTGATGTTTTTGTTTTTAAAGGTGTTTCTTGTGCTTGTCCAAGGTACCAGTTTGATTCAGCGACTTATGTCTGTTGCTTATACATATGATAACCTGGCTCCTAGGTATGCATTTTTGTGTTATATATGTATGTATATGCACTTCTTAAGGTTCATTGTGAACTGGGCATGGTGGCAGTCTCCTTTAATCTTAGTATTGTGGAGGCAGAGGCAAGTGGATTCTTCACTTTGGGGCTAGAGAGATGACTGAGTAGAAATGCTTACTTTTGTAAGCATGAGAATCTGAGTCCAACTGCCAAGCATTATATAAAAGCCAGATGATTAGGTATGTTCTTGTAATTCTAGAGATGATGTGCGTCAGGGATAGGATCATCCCCAGAGTTCAGCCAGTCTGCTCAACTTGGCAAGACCCAGTTTTAGTAAAAGAGAGACCCCCTTCTTAAAGATGAGGTGGAGAATGATAGAAGGTACTTGGCAACCCCTGACCTGGTTGAATGTATATCATATACATTAACCACTTCATTTTGAAGAAGATTTTAATATAAAAGTTACTAGGATTTTATAATGTATTGCCCTACTTTTTCATATAGAGTTACATATCTTGTTAACATTTGTCAAACACATATTCGTGAGTATTTCTGTGTATGTTTATAAATTCTATTGAGTTTTATGAATGTTAGTTATAGATATTATGACTATGTAGAACTATTTTGATATTTGTCTCTTAAAATCAAGATTTTTTTTTTTAATGACCAGACTTTTTTTTTTTATTGTGGATGTGTATAGATGTGTACTAGTGATGGCTGATGTTATCAGTAGAGATTTGAAGAAAATTTCTAGTCTCCTGGGATTGAAATTACAGGTGGTTGTAATGTGTGTGCTAGGAAGAGTGGAATTTGATTCCAACATTCATTCCTGGAAGCCCACAGTTGCCTATAACTCTAGGTTCAGGGTATATA
Organism: Tokudaia tokunoshimensis; assembly: GCA_036184795.1. Classification (NCBI taxonomy): domain Eukaryota; kingdom Metazoa; phylum Chordata; class Mammalia; order Rodentia; family Muridae; genus Tokudaia; species Tokudaia tokunoshimensis. The sequence continues at coordinate 93,524,216 of BTHU01000014.1, forward strand.
CTAACCTATTCTGACCTCCATGGGTACAAGTGTGTACACACACACACAGTCTTAAAGATAAATCCTCAAACAGTTTTTATGTATTCAGTTAATGGCCCCTACTAGATTGTCTCATTAGATTGATTTTTTTTTTTTTTAAGATTAGTGCTAGGTCCCAGACAAGCATTTTATGATAAGCTAGATCCTAAGACTCCTGTTAATTGGATAAGTTCATGCTGATGCTAGAACCAGGTGTGTGTGTCTTACTTTTCTGCTCTCCACCATCCTCTCTGAGACAGGATATCTGGAGCTCTGCCTGCCCCTGTTCCCCAGTGGTGGAACTACAGAGAGATGCAGCCATGCTTTAGGTCTTACTTGGGTGCTCGGGATTTGAACTCAGATATTCGTGCTGCACAGCAGTGGCTGTTAGCCGTTGAGCCATCTTTGTAGTCCTAGTCCTTTAATACTTTGGATAATTTGTTCTTGGTTCAGCATCATGTGATGCCATTAGTTGTCATAATTCTTCCCTTTTTTGTAAATAGAGATACTTTCTCACCCTTTTCATAATGTTGACATTTTAGTAGTACAGACCCATTTTATTTTTGTTTTTGTTTTTTCGAAACATGATCTTGCCAGGTCTGCCTTCCTTCAACCTTGCAGTTCTCCTGCCTCAGAATCTAGAATTCTGAGAATCCAGGCATATGCCCATTATGCCCAATTTGGGCCAGAAAACCAAAAGGGCAGTTCTAGAACGTTTTTCAGTTTGGTTCTTACATTTTTAGTAGTAATGCTCCAGAAGTGACATGTTTTTCGTAGTACATTCTGTTGATGTCATTTGCTATTGATGATACTAATTTTAAGAGTTAATCTGGCTTCCTATTCTGCTCAAAACTTCCTTTTTTAATAAGCTGTCAGTGTGAAGACATTCTGAAGTTATAAGCCTACTGCTTCCCATAAAACCTCAATTGACTTGAGCTTTTATCAATAATTTTTTCTTGAATAAATGTTAGTATAATCTCTGCTAAATATTGATTTTTCCTAATTATTAGAATTTCTTCAATATCGTTGAATGACCCATTATATAAGGAGATGCACTTTTTAATGTTATTCATCTAGTTTAGTATTTGTTTGGACTCATGGATTTTAAATATTTATGTAAAATTCTTTAATGTCATTATTCCTTTTTCTCAAATTATGCAAGCTACCTTACAGAAGCCACTTGAAATGTGTCGTTCTCGTCCTCGTCATTTGAGGATAAATGCCCCATCTTATACAATGTCTCTGTAGTATATTGTAGGTCTGTCTGTTTGTCTTGTATATCATCTCGGTCCCCTCCCCACAGATTTTTCAAAATTTTCCACATATGTTTGAGTGCCTGCAAGTAAGTGTGTGTGTGTGTGTGTGTGTGTGTGTGTGTGTGTGTGTGTGTGTGTGTGTGTAATTGATTTGAGAGCTGGGGAGATGCCATAGTCATTTTTGAAAGAAACTTTACTTCTGCTTGGCAGAAAAGTTGAAATTTTGGATGTTTGGTATTTTCATTGTCTGTGGTTTTTCCATAGATGGAACTAGATTTGTGTATGTAAAACTAAAAAAGCTAGCAAGATGACTCATCAGTTAAAGCACTTGCTACTTTATAATTAGGACCAGTGTTCAGATTTCAGCACCCACTTCACGGGGCATCCCTGCACACCTGCTCTAGATCACTGACGGGACAGAGGTAGGAAGGCCTCTGGAGCTTCTTGGCTTATATCCTAGCCCAATATATCTGAACCCTGTGTTGACAGATTCTACCTCGAAAGAATATGTGGAAAGTGGTAGAAGATATCTTACAGGGTTTTTTTTTTGTTTGTTTTGGTTTTTTTTGCCTATGCATCTGAATAAGCATGCATCATACCTGCACACTCATTCCTCAGTCTTTGTCTCTGTCTCTGTTTACTTACGCCCCATACCCCTAAAACACAAATGAACTGGAGCACCAGCAGTACACAACATAGTAACGCATGGAATCTGCATAAGTAAATTCTCAGTGTATGGTTTGAACAAGCAACAACATCCCATTTATTTATACTACTTTAGAAAATTTGAAATATAGAAAATATTAATACAGAATTTGAAATAAAGAAATAGGTTTGGCCTGGTGGTGATGGTTGTAGCACATAACTTTAAATTCCACCACTAGGGAGGTAGAGGCAGGTGGATCTCTGAGTTTCAGGACAACCTGGGCTACATAGGCTACCTTGTTCAGAAAAACCACCACCACCACCACCAAATAAAAGGGGTGGGGGAAACAAAAAAAAGGGGGGTGGTTAATATATGGGGACCTAGTTTTATGTTTCATTGTCATAAATTATATTAAAGTGTAATAATTTTAAATTTTTCATAGTGTTTTATTAGACTGAACTTTGTTGTACACAAAGAGTACATACAAAGTTGATGCAATTCATTCTAAAAGAAAACATTAAAAGGCTTATTGTAATCTTTTGATACTACTTCTCTTGATTTCTTGTCTTGAATTCTGTGCTGTAATGTTTTCTAAAGCCGTCACCTAAGGAACCAGAATGAACCTTTTACCAGTTACTAAAATTTTCCTAATGCAAACAAATACAGATTACTCTTGAGTTAAATAAAGTATGAGTTTATAAAAACTAAACATGAGGGTCAAGTCTGTGGGTGCACTTCCATAATGCCAGCTACTGTGGAAACTGAGCCACAGTAATTATGAGGTCAACACAGGCCTGAGCTGCATTTGAGGATCCTGTTTTTATAAAGCAAACAAGGATCAACAGGATGGTTCAGGGAGTACTTGCCCCCTAGCAATTGAAGGTATGACACACATACACACAATGATTATATCACGTTTGTTGTTGATATATTAATGTATCTCTTTTTTTAATGTATAAGTGAGTTTAGAAATTAATTTTGGGTGCCAATAAGATAGCCGAGAGGGATTATAAAGGTACCAGGCCATTTAGAACCCAGATAGCAGAAGTAGTGAAACCCACCAGTCAGCCAAGCTAGGCCAAATTCTCCTGCCTTGGCTTCTTGATTGACTGAAATTACTGGTCTGCAGCACCAGCTTCTTTCATTTTTATTTAACTTTGAAATACAGTTTTGTTTTTGTCTTGTTTTTGGTATCAAGAATGAAACCCAGGGTTTTTTATATGCTACTATGTGCTAGGGAAAGAATTGTGGTACAGTGATGCTTTAATCTTGTTTGTTACCGTTACTGTTTTTGGAGTTTTTTTGTTTTGTTTGTTTTACCAGTGAACCATACATCAGATCAAAGAGTTTATTATTGGGTTGTTTGTTTGCTTGCTTTTTTTGTTTTGTTTTGGGGGAGTGTCTTGAAATAGTCCTAGCTGTCCTGGAACTTACTCTGTAGGTCAGGCTGACCTCAATCTCATAAAGATCTTTATCTGCCTCGGCCTCCCAAGCACTGGGATCAAAGGCATGCACTGCCCCCATCACCCGACCCAATTATTGTATTTTTATTAACATAATTATTTTGCTGTGTAATAGCCCTTAAAACTTATTCCTCATCTCTGAAGTTTCTTACTTTTTTAACAACAACCCCCTATATTATCCTATCATCTGAAAACTATCTTGTTGCTTTCCCAAGAATTTCACTTACTAGTAGTTTTAAAAATAAGTGACAATCAGAGTCTGATTATGTAAATTTCTTAAGTCTATTTGGAGTGAATTTATATAAACTGTAAGAAATATATAGTAATTATTTTACTACATTGCCAAGTTTAATTAGGAGTGATATCATATTTTTGTTTTACAGAGTGTTGAAAGCTCAGTCTGATCACAGGTCTAGACATGAAGGTAAGAGCTCAACAAAGTGTATTTTGGGTTTTTAAATATAATTTTTAAGGAACGTGTGTAAGAGCCATTTTTAAACACTCTGTATTTAATCCAGAGCATTGTGTATTTATAACACAAACCATATCATGCCTTTACTTTCTTTCAGTGTCCCATTATTCAATGTGGCTCTTGGTGAGCTGGGCTCACTGCTGCTCTTTAGTCAAGTCTAGTCTTGCCGATAGTGATCATTTACAAGATTGGCTAAAAAAGCTGACCCTCCTTATTCCTGAGGTAAGAGAAAAGGAAAGGTTGGTGCTTCTCCTTCTACAAGTTTTTGTATTATTAGCATTGCTAATTGAACAAGATCAAATAATGGTGAAGGAATGTTCATGATTCGGTTAATCATTTTCATTATTTACCATTTAGATACAGAATCTGATAAACTAAAAAGTGTAAAATTTACTCATTCCTATTTGTCTCTTTAAGTTGTGTTCTGTTCTGGATGTTCCAGGTGGCCAGATCTGGATTGTTCACTTGGAATCTCTGAAGTGATTTAAATACTTTTAAAGTTGCTTGTGGTTCTAAAATGTTTTTATGTTGTAAATAACAGTATTATGAAAAACCTTTAATCCTATTTATTTTTCTATCTTTATATTTTTATATTTGGTTGTGTTTTATAGCCATAATTATTTCTTTTAAAATAAAGTAGACATATCCTGAATACTTTACATGATTATATGTTGTTTACAATACATTGCTAGGGCTGGTGATGTAGGTCAGCACTGCTTGCCTTACATGTGCCAGGCTCGGTGTTCATTCCTCAGCAAAACAAAAGGCTTTGAAAGAAGTCAGCCATCCTCAGCCATACTCACCTGTGTTCTCAGCACGTGGAAGTGTCTGCAAGAGGATAAGGAGTGCCAGACTAGCATTCGGGCCACCTCAGGCAACAGAAAAGTTTCATTTCAAACAGACAACATTTCTACTGACATTATTCCCCTTCTCTCTTCTTTATTTTCTCTCTTCATTTCTTTTATCCCCTTTACTTTTTTTCCCTTTTCCTACATACACAAGTGCTCCTCTCCTTTCTGCTTAACATCTCTCCCTCCATCCTCAGTGCCGGGGCGCAAACCCAAGGCCTTATGTATACATGTGGGGCAGCTGCTCTTATGATCCATTATGTGTTTTATACTCCCAGGATTCCTCTCCCCACTCCTCCTCAGAAAAGGTCTCATGTAGCCTAGTTTGGTATCAAGATTGATAATGCAATTTAGAATAAGTTTAATCTTTTGAGACAGTCTGGCCCTCTACCTTACTGAGTAGCTGAGCATTGTATTCCAGTGCTGGGGTTTCGGTGTGCTTTACTGTTTGTTACCTGATTGATAAAATGCTGGGAATTGAAATTGGGGAGCCAAACTAAAGCAAACTCATCAACTGAGCTATTTACCTAGCCTCTGAATAGTCTTTTAGTACTCAAGCCTGCCTCTGTTTTTTCCTTCAGACTGCAGTTCGCCATGAATCTTGCAATGGTCTCTATAAGCTATCTCTGTCAGGCCTAGATGGAGGAGACTCAATCCATCGATCTTTCCTTCTTTTGGCTGCCTCAACATTGTTGAAATTCCTTCCTGATGCTCAAGCACTCAAACCTCTAAGGGTAAGATTTTACCTTGTTGCAAATTTGTTATTGTGTACTGTATCTTTGTTACCTCATGAACTCCTAATTCTCCCCTCCCTGCCCTGGAATGCTGGGAATGTAAGTGCACACCAATATGCCTCTTACCACCCTCAGGTCAGCACTCTAGCCACGGACAGCATCCATGTGATTGCATTTCAGCTCTGAATTGTCTGTCGTGGGCATGCAGTTTGGAGATACTGTTTGTCCCTACAGAGCTGAAAAATTATGGAGAACCCTTCTTTACTCATTTGATTTTTTTTTTTAATTTTTTTTGTTTTACTTAGTAGGACACTTAATAAAAGGTCCATCAGTAAAGTATTTAAAAATAATTTACAAAAATATACACTAGCATTTTCATATTTTCCTATGATTATACCTTTTTCATAAAATTGGAGATTGTTTTTCTTTTCTTGTTTTTGTTTTATTTCTTTTTTGAGACATTGCTTTATTCTGTCTTCAGATTGAATTTGGATTAAAGTTGATATTTTATTTTTCCTTATCTCCTGATTTTATGATTTTACAGAATTCACCAGGCATTTACTCTGCTTAGTGTCTGTATATTATTTAGTTGTTTAGGCATTTAATTTCATAAAGTTTGTACTTGCTTAAATATATTAATACTTTTAAAAGTGATTTTACAAGGTAAAATTTGTTTTAATAGATAGATGATTATGAAGAAGAACCACTGTTAAAACCTGGATGTAAGGAATATTTTTGGTTGTTATGCAAGTTAGTGGACAACATACACATAAAGGACGCTAGTCAGGTATGTTCATGGAAAACCTCTTTGGTTGTTACTGTGCAGCAGATACCCAAGTCACGCACAGGGCTTTATTTGTCCTTTTAACTGAGGGCATCTTTATTCATCTCTAAGTAGCAGGTCCTGTCCTAACTTTCTTGTTACATTATTCCCTTGTGTTCTGCCCTAGTTCCTTTCTTTTTTTTTATTTTGACTTTAAATCTTCATTTATATGTACTTCTGACCAATCTAAGATTTGCAAAATCTTATTCTCTGGAGCAGTGGTTCTCAGCCTGTGGGTCAAGACCCATTTGGGAGTCACATATCAATTGTCTTTCATATCAGATATTTACATTTTGATTCATAACCATATCAGAATTAAACTGATGAAGTAGCAACAAAATAATTTTATACCTGGGGGTCACTAGAACATGAGGGCTTGTAGGAAAGGGTGGTAGCATTAGGAATGTTGAGAACCACTCCAGTTACAGGTGGTGGTGGTATCCCTCCTCACTGTAGGCCTGGGGCCAAACTTTTGTCCTCTAGAAGAACATCAAGCATACTTCACCCTGAGCCATTTCTCCAGCCATGTTCTTTTGAACAAGTAAGTGCTTGGATTAAAGATTTGCCCCACCACATCCAGCTACAAATAAATGTTTAAAACAAATGCATTATGAAGATAAATTTGCCACATAGCGTTTACATTTTCCTCCTTATATAAATTAGTTAAAGTGGAAATGTATCTATGTTAATTCTGAATAGGTGAAACTGACATAAGGAGGATCAATTTTGATATTTGGGAACTATTTTCTCTTAACTTTTGCATACATATGAAAATACAAATGGAAGTATAGTATATAGTCATAAAAAATAGTCTGAAATATTTATATTCTCTGGTTTTTAGTTTTACAAGAAACTTTTTAAAGCATTTTTTATTTGGGAAGTAATTACAAAATTAATATTGAACAAGTTTTAAGTTATTTAATTACTCCTTTTTTTTAAAGTATATTATAGAGTTTATTCAGGTTATGGTGAAGGGAGTTAAGAGGGTAGTAGAGACAGAGAGAGAAAGTAGAGAAATATAGGCTGGCCATGAACATGTGGAGAGAGGGGGAAGGGAATAGGAAAAAAGGGGGGGGGGAAGGGAAGAGCCCAAGAGGGCAAGAGAGCAACAAGAGAGTTACTACTTTTTAAAGTAGTGATACCAGATAAAAAAATTTTCTTTCAAATCTGGCATTACCCATTTACTTATGCTAATGAAGTAGATATAATTCTTGTCAAAGTAATTTTCCCTCTTAAAGCTCTGGTTTCTTTGAGTATTCTTGGATTATGTTTAGTCTGTGAAATCTGGTTTAATTTTTTTTTTCAGATATAAAATTAAAGCTGGTAGAAACTAACTGCAATGGTTAGATTATCGTTAAAGCGTGGGTCAAAGATAATGACAATAGAAAAAAAAGGAGGGGATAGTACACTGTGGTACTATCATCACTAGCCCATGTGTAAATTGTATCTTGATAAATGAAGTCAAGAAAAAAAAAACTCTAGTATCTTGTCAGGTATTTACTGTTCCACTATAATTACTACAATGGCTATGATAATCTAGCTTTTGGTTTTTTTTTTTTTTTTTTTTGGTTTCCTGTGTGCCCAGATTTAGGGCATGACCCACCACTGCCCTTTTTAATGGACTTGATGCACTTGAAAGTATAGGTTTTAAAAGTAATAATTAATAAATAAACAACAAAAGCTTAGCAGTGGTGACACACGCCTACAATCCAAGCACTTGGGAGGCAGAGGCAGGCAGATTTCTGAGTTCGAGGCCAGCCTGGTCTACAGAGTGAGTTCCAGGACAGCTAGGGCTATACAGGGAAAAAAGAAAAAAAGTATAGGTTTTGGGGTTTATTTGTTTTTGACACTATGTAGATGAATATGTAAATCGAGTTTATAACTTAATTTGTAGTATAACTTTTATTATATATAATGAAATAATTTATAGTTTTCTAATTTGTGATATTTCAAACAAAAAATTTGTATTTGAATTCTGTATTTTCTTTTTGCCTTAAGACAACACTCCTCGATTTAGATGCTTTGGCAAGACATTTGGCTGACTGTATTCGCAGGTAAAAATCTAATGCAGAATTAAAAATTACATTATTGAACAAAGATAAAAGAATACCTTTATTTTATCTTTTTCTTGTATTTTCTCACAGTAGAGAGATCCTGGACCACCTAGATGGCAGTATAGAAGATGATGGGCTTTCGGGGCTCCTGAGGCTCGCAACAAGTGTTATTAAACACAAACCACCCTTCAAATTCTCAAGAGAAGGACAGGTATGCTTTAAAATACCTGTATGAATTATAATTGAAGCTTCTTTTTATATTGTATGTGTGCTCTCTTATGTTTTACAATATATTCGAGCCATGTCTGCTAGAAATTGATGACAGACTCTGAATAAATTAACAGTGAAAATAGAAAGGTTAGCATATATGTTTAGAATGTAAAAACAAACTTTAATTTCTGTTACTTAGGGGAATGTCTACTTTGATGATTCCTATGGGAAAACATTCTTATACATGTTTTCTCTTGTGCACTAATGTCTTCACATCGTAGAATCGATTAGTGATAATCATTCCAACTATAATGGCTTCACCCTGCTTTCCTATTTTGTTTTTAAATTTTATTCATTTATTCTTTTATTTATTTATTTAATGTATGTGACTTCACTGTAGCTGTCCTCCGACACACTTCAAGAGGGTATCAGATCTTACTACAGATGCTTGTGAGGCGCCATTTGGTTGCTGGGATTTGAACCTCATGCTTTCATACTTTTAAGACCTCCTTGAAATGTATCTTGAATATTTACAGCTTCTAATTACTGTCATTGGCACTTTTCTCATCTCCTGCAGTGAGGAAATGACTTTTTATTTGAGCAGCTGTTGTCTTGGGGTTACTACTGTGTTTTAAACAGTTAGCAAGAGTACCATGACTTGTCTATATATGTGTGTGTGTTATTTATATATGTGTGTGTTTTATATGTATGAATATGTATAGTGTAAGAAATATTGTTTACATAATGTTTATAGTGGGAAGAGTTATGTTTTGATAATTTTTTGTTGCTTTGAAACTGTCTTGAGATAGCCAAGGTTGTCTTTGGATACTATATCTATAGTTTACTCTATGTAGCGCAGGATGATTTTGAACTCCTGGTCCTCCTGCCTCTTCCTCCTAAGAGCTGGCATTGCAAGCATGCAGTACTGGACATTTTCAATTTATTTTATATTACACTGTGATTTAGTACCAAAACTGTTTTTAATATTGAGCCGTGGTAGCGAATACCTTTAATCCCAGCATTCAGGAGGTAGAGGCAGGTGGTTCTTTGTGAGTTCAAGGTCAATCTGCTCTATATAGTGAATCCTAGAACAGCCAGACCTACAAAAAGAGCCTGTCTCAGAAAAACAAAAACAACACAAAACAAAAAATATTCTGTCAGGTTTGTGTAAGTTCTTTTGTGAAGAATAAAGGTAGATTCAGAATAAAGAAATCAAAATGGCTCGGTATTTCGGGCAAAATGTTTTGATCATAGGCTTTAAGTAAAAATCACTATACAAATGAACTCGTTTTCCTTTGAGATATGAGATGTTTGGCAAAGATAGTTTATTGTTAATGTGTCCCCCTCCCCCCCTTCCCTTTCTCCCCTTTTCTCTGGCCCCGCCCACTCTGGCCACGTTTGCTCCAGCCATAGGTTCTTTATTTATTTCTCAATATGGATGGTTGTAAGCAACCATGTGGTTGATGGGATTTGAACTCATGACCTCCGAAAGATTCTTAACTGTTAAGCTATGTCACCACAGCCCTCATTTTTAGTTTTTTATTAGCCAATTCATACTTGCTATTGAAACGTTTGGTTACCAGTGCAGCTGAACAAGTTGTTTTGGGTCTCTGTGACAGTAATCTCAGTACTGAATCCTTAAATAGATAAAAATAAGATTATTTCATCTTTGTGTCATTAAATAATTTTATTTAGTAGCCAATCTTGTCTTCTTTTGCAAATCTAGAAAGTATGATTTACATTCTTTGGAAGTAGTAAGATAGAAGGAGAAAACATCCTAGTGGTAAACATTTTAAGATGTTTTGGTTTTAGTTGTTTTTATTCCTGTGTGTTGAGTTTCCAGTATATCCCTGGTGAGTGATTTGTCAGGACTCACAGGGCTTAACAGTGGACTCATGGCTAGTTTTTGTTATAGTGGAAATGAACATGGTTCAACTTGGCCATTGTGGTTTCTATGACTGATTATATGTCCTACCTTTCCAGTTGCTGATATTCAAGATTCCTAAAAGTAAAACAGATGTTTAAAATAAACTGCATGCAGTTTGATACAGTGAGCCACTTCTGCCATTTAGGGCAAGTTTGATATTCATGTAGGGAACTGATTACAAGTCAGGTTTTTCAGGCTGCAATGAAATGCCAGTTGTACTGAAGAGGGGTGATATTTGAATTTTAATATGTATAGTTTTTCTGCTCAGTACCCTATGAGGGGTAATTTACCACAGGGTAAATAACAGTAGTTATGTTTGGGATGTGTAAGAGGTAAATAGGTAAAGCCTAAGAGAGGATAGTTAGAAAAGAACAAGTGACTTGAAGTCTCCTTAGCTGAGGTGCTTTCACAACAAGGCTTTGCCCATGTCTCCTGGAGCAACATTTATCAGATTCAGTGGGTCATTCAGAAAGAAAAGAGAAAGCAATGGTGATACAATTTTAACCTGCACTTGGGAAGCAGAGACAGGTGAATCTCTGAGTTTGAGGACAGCCAGGGCTACACAGAGAAACCCTGCCTCATAAAAAGCAAGAGAGATGGGCTGGGAGGAGAGGGAGGGAGGGAGGAAGAGAGGAAAGAAGGTGAGCTTGGGAAGAGCACATGTAGCAAGATTAATAGATATTAGGTAGGTATGGTAGAGAGGGAAGTAAGGTGGATGCAGTCACAATACATTCTACACTTTCATGCAGTTCTCAGAGAAGTAATCAACAGCTTTTTTTGTAGAAGAATGAGTGAAAAGATAACCTGGGTATACTCTTCTTTTGGGCATGCCATAGCTTCCCTTCAAGAACATAGCTTTCTATTTGTATTTAAGCCTAGATTAAAATGTTCTTAATGAACATCTTCAACTCTGCTTTATAACCAAAATGGAACATAATACATAGATTGAATTTAGGACAAAAACCTGTTGTAAATTAAGATATGAAAACTAATTCCATTAAAACAATTCAGGTCCCTCTCACTGTAAACCTTGTTTCTTCAGTTTACAAAATTAAGAAGATAGTGGGAAAGAGGTTCACGTCTTTCATCCAAACTGGCATCTGCCACAGCAAGCTTCTTAATGTTTCTGCTTTTTTTTTGCATGGCTGGTACTCAGGGTGGGTGAGGTGCTTCTGTTCTTGTTGGTTACCAGATGGAGAAGCATCTCTAGGACTTGGCAAATAGGGAATTCCAAGGCCTTATTAGAATACCTTGGTAATTTACAAATGAAAATAATAGCACTGTAAGGATAGATAGGAAATTTGAAGTGGGGAGAAACTAAAAGATGGATGCATTCCATTCTGTTTTCTTCAAGAGAAAGAACATTGGTAAGATTTTAAAATGATGATTTATGATACTGCTATACACTGTTGTTTGATATCTTAGTAAATTATAGTTAGTCCATTATCCAATTTGGTTTTTTTTTTGTGTCATTATGTTTGGAATATAATTGGTATCATGTTTAGATAACATACTTGCTTTCTTCTTACCTCCTAGGAATTTTTAAGAGATATCTTCAATCTTCTGTTCTTGTTGCCCAGTCTAAAGGACCGACGGCAGCCAAAGTGCAAATCACACTCTTCCAGAGCCGCTGCTTATGATTTATTGGTAGAGATGGTAAAAGGCTCTGTAGAGAACTACAGGCTAATACACAACTGGGTTATGGCACAGCACATGCAGTGTAAGCACTGGTCTTTTTCTTAAATCTTTATAAACTGAATGTAGAAATGAAAAATTGAAGGACATTAATTAAAGAATCACCTTTTACACACTTTGTTATACACCTTGTCGATAGAATAGTCAGCATTTGACTTTACTAGAAAAATGTAGAAAACCTTTATTTATTTTAAATATTTAGGCTTTCTTTGTATAAAATAATATAATACCAAGTAAAATAATTCTTTAACTGTTATCTGAATTTTTATTTAAATTTAAAATGATTTTTAATAGTTAATACTTTAAATTATAATTCTACACATACTAATTAGGTAATCAGTAGAGGTAGTAGCTGCCAATCAAAGCAAGATTGTTTAAGTTTGTTTGGGCATCTTCTCCCTTTTTAATCAGCAGCCCATGCACCTTATAAGTGGGACTACTGGCCTCATGAGGATGTGCGTGCTGAGTGCCGGTTTGTCGGCCTGACTAACCTTGGAGCGACCTGTTACTTGGCTTCCACTATTCAGCAGCTTTATATGATTCCAGAGGCAAGGCAGGCTGTCTTCACTGCTAAGGTAGAGTTTCCAGGCTGCAAACCAAAGCTTAAATAGTTTTCATAAATTATAATTAGTTTGATATAATAATAATATATTGTTTAATATCCAGAATATATGGGAAAAGAAATTTTTGTTGTCTTGGCTAACTATTTTAGTGTATTTAATTTTATTTACACTATTTGTAGTTTCATTACGTGGTATAATTTATTTCTCAAAAGACAATGTAGTTTTTGGGCTTTATGTGCTTAGTATGCATAGTTAATATTGTATTTCAGTAAAAATGAGCACATATTTATTTTTTTAACTTCATTTATTTGCTTATTTGTTTATTCACTTTACATCCCAATTGTAACCCCTCCTTCTGTTCTCCCAGTTGTACCTTATATATAAATCCTTTCCACTCTCTGACTGGAGGACTACTTTGAGTACCACCTCACCCTAGGACGTCTAGTCCCAACAGGACTAAGCATCTCCTCTCCCACTAAGGTCCAACCAGGCAGTCCAGTTAGGGGAAGGGTTTCTAATAGCAGGCAGCAGAGTCAGCTGCACATCTTCTATAAGTGTGCAGGGCCTAGGTCTAGCCTCTGCCTGCTCTTTCGTTTGCAGTTCAGTCTCTGTGAGCCCCCATGGGCCTAGTTAGCTCTCTAGGTCTTCTGGTGTCCTCGATACCACAGGCTCTCACTCTTGCCCCTCTCTTCCATAAGATTCCCCGAGCTCTGCCTGATGTTTGGCTGTGGGTCTCTGCGTCTGTTTCCATCTCTTGCTGGATGAAGCCTCTCAGGGGACATTTATTTTAGTCTCCTGTCTGCAAGAATAGATTATTAGTAATAATGTCAGGGGTTGGCTCTCTCACTTTTTTATTTTTATTTTTATTTTTTTTAAGACACGGTTTCTCAGTGCAGCCCTGGCAGTCCTGGAACTCACTCTGGGACCAGTCTGGCCTCGAACTGGCAGAGATCCACCTGCTTCTGCCTTCTCAGTGCTGGTATCAGAGGTGTGCACCACCACTGCCAGTTATAAAACCAGTACTTATCAAAGAATCATGTTTTCAGTGATTTTTTTTTTAACCCCTCTAGATAATGACTTGGTCATACATTTTGGTGCTTTTTTTATTCGTGTTAAAAAATACTTTAAAGTTTCAGAGCTGTTGCCAGTTACCATTAACAGAAAGTAACATTTTCAGTTATAAACTTAACGTGGGCTAATTATAGAGGTGGTTAGCACTTTCTGTTCTTCCAAAGGACAAATGGGTCACTTCCCACCCTCCATGTCAGGGTACTCATAGCCATCTGTAATTCTAGCTCCCAGATATAGTCACATACAACTGAATGAATGAATGAATGAATGAATGATTTTTTAAAAACTGAATTGCAATCTATATAACATTTTGTAGTTTTAAAATTTCCTTACTTAGTTGAGCGTGGAAGTATGCACCTTAAACTCAGAAATTGGGGAGGCTGACATGGGCAGATCTTTGAGTTGTGTTTAGCCTAGTCTACTTTGATGAGTTACAGGGCACCCATGACTACATGGCTTCTTTTCTTTCAAAAAAGAAAACTGAGTTATTTCATTTTTAGGAAAAGTTGTCCTGTGTTTTTTTCTAGGCTGATCTCATTGGGTAGCACTTTGCATATATTAGATCTGTTACAGTTTGGAAATTTATATTTCAAATGACTTCTCATAGTCTCAAATATTAGGCCTGTCATATTGAAAATATACATACTCTGTTTTTTTCCAATTTGTTAATCCCCTTTATTCAAGCCTTTTTCAATCATACACACACGCACGCACGCAGGACAGATTTCTCTCTTTTTAATCCATACTTTGTAACCTTAACAAGCTCTTAAACAGCAAAACCATGTTACTTTTATTTCTCACAAGATTGACACAAATAGCTGGTGTATCATTCTGAGAAAATGATAGTTAATAGTTATGATGCTCTCAGGAGCTTCAGAATTAGTTAATAATGTGTAATGGTAGTGATTCCTACCGTATAGGTTTATTTCAATACTTAAATTGAAATTTAGTCTCATTTACTCAGTGTTTGACTTGTATTTGAATTTCTCCTAAAAGAGAACTAACTCTCCACCAGACATGGTGGCCAACACTATGACTCCAGCACATGAGAGGTCTTGGTAGGAGTTCTGCAAGCTTCAGGCTGTGGTAGTAAGTGTTCTGTTGTTATAGACACCATGTCCAGCTCTTAGAAAAGGAAGCATTTAATTGGGGCTTGCTTACAATCTCAGAGCTTTAAATTCATTATTCTTAAGGCAGGGTTCATAGTGGCACACAGCCAGACCTGGTAGCTGAGAGAGAAAATTGTATATCTGGATTTCAGGAAGATAGAGCAACACTGGGCCTGGCTTAGTTTTTTTGAAACCTCAAAAACCCACCTCTAAAGACACTTCTCCAACAAGTCCAAACCTCCTAATCCTTTCTCAAATAGTGCCACTCCCTAAGCATTCAAACAGATGTGGGGCCATTATTACTCAAAGCACTGCACAGGCTAGGCGAAACAACTTGAGGACTTGCCTTTTTTTTAAGGGAAAGGATGACTGATTAGGTAAAGCACTTGGTTGTGGAAGCTAAAAGATTCTGAATTTGACCCCTAGCACTCATGTAAACAGCCAAGTATCTAGTGCCTATTGTGATCCCAGTGTAGGAACAGCAGCTAAAAGGCAGTCCTGAAGTTTGCTGACCAACCAGTCTAGCCAACGAACAGGAGGTCCCAGTGGGAGACAATGTGTCTAAAAATAAGACAGCTCCTGAGGTCCACACTGGAGGGTGACTTCTGGAGTCCTTGCATATGCCTGCAGCACACACAAATTAATAAACTTAAAAAATAGATACAATCAATTAAGTATAGCCAGATTTTCCAGTCATGGATTGTAGTATTTTGATGTTTAGATTGTTTAAAAAGTCATGAACAATTTTCTTCCTTAGGATTGAACTATTGTTCCAGGAATAAATATGATATGAGTAATTAATACTGAAATGTAATTTATAATTTGAGTTTACTCTATTAGGGAATTTACATACTTGAAGTGCTTTTCTTGTTTATGAATAATGTATGTGATCTAGAAAAAAAGATCTCTTTATATTCAATTTTCCATCATAATGGCCATCACTGTATTTATTGTAATGGAAAAATACCCTGATTTTTCTAAGATGTAATAAAAGGGTGAAATGTGAGTTGTTTCCTTCCATATAGCTGAAAGGATGAAGAAGTGTATTCAGAACATTGTATGTCTACGGGGATGTCCCACATGAAGAGGTGTAGTATTCAGCGCATTGTAGGTCTATGGGATGTCCTCATGCCGCCTTTACTGTTTTCACTGTTTCCTCTTGACTTTCAGTATTCAGAAGATATGAAGCATAAGACAACTCTTCTGGAACTTCAGAAAATGTTTACATATTTAATGGTATGTTTGAAAAATGTGCAGAATAACTAATTAGGTTATTTTTTATGATAGTGACTATAAATATTATACTGTCTCTGTTAGACTTACTGTTATCTCTCTTCTTTGTTTCTAGCAATCACAACTGAGTTACTGTTCTCTTAATTTGCCCTTCATTTCTAGTGTTTTTCCTGTCACTTGTCTTAGTTATATTCTTTTGCTACACGGAAATCACTATGACCAAAAACAAGTTGCAAAGGAAACGGTTTATTTGGCTTACACTTCCACAGCAAAATGTTTATCACCAAAGGAAGTCAGGACAAGAACTCCAAACAGAGCAGGATCCTGGAAGCAGGAGCTGATGTAGAGGCCATGAAGTGTGCTGCTTACTGGCTTGCTCCTCATAGCTTGCTCAGCCTGCTTTCTTGTAGAACCCAGGACGACAGGCTAGAGATGGCCCTACCCACAACGGACTCATCAATCATTAATTAAGAAAATGCCGTACAGGCTTGCATACAGCCAGGTTACAGAGATGTTTTCTCAATTAAGGTTTTCTCCTCTCAGCTGATTTTAGCTCAAGTTGAGTTGACGTAAAACCAGGGAGCACACTGGTTTAACTCTTTTATGCAGACTGACTGACTGACTGACTGTCTGTCCGTCCGTCCGTCCGTCCCTCCCTTTTAAGTCTTATCTCCACACTGGAAAAAGTAATGGATCATTTTACAAAAGCTAGATTGGGCTGGAGAGAAGGCTCAGTCGTTAAGAGCACTGACTGCTCTTCCAGAGGTCCTGAGTTCAATTCCCAGCAACCACATGGTGGCTCCCAACCATCTGTAATGGGATCCGGTGCCCTCTTTCTGGTGTGCCTGAAGAAAGCTACAGTCTGAAGATGAGCAATAGTGTACTCATATACACAAGATAATAAATAAATCTTTAAAAAACAAAACAAAACAAAACGTCTGGTCTTCCAGAGGATCTGGGTTCTGTTCGCAGCTTCCACATGCAGCTCACAACTCTCTTAACCAGATCCAGGGGACCTGACGTCCTTTTCTGGCCTCTTTAGGCACAGACTCCATACAAAATTTTCCATGCAGAAAACTCCATACAAAGAAAATAAAACTTATAAAAATAAAAAGACCAAGATAGATGTTTTTGATATTGGTACCTCACTTAAAGCTATGTAGTTATTACTGTGTTTGTGGGGTTCTGTCCCCCGCCACTCACCTCAGTCACAGTTGCTTGTAAATCCAGCTTTTTCTTCCCTTGTTATGCAGATGCTACATGCTCACCCGCACAGTTTGAAATATAAAATGAATTTTATGGTATTTCTTTTCACTTATTTTCTTGAGATTATAGTTTAATTACATTTCTCCTGTTCCTTTTCCACCTCTAAACCTTTCCATATATCACTCCCTGTTCTCTTTCAAACACACGGTCTTTTTTCCCCCCACCAATTGTTATTGTGTGTGTATCTATACATATATATTCTTAAATATAACCTGTTCAGGACATAGAATGTTTCTTGTATCTATTATGTTTTGAGAGATGACAGGATAGTTTAGCAGTGGACAAGCAGATAGACTTATTCATGATAGGAAATATTTTTAAAACATTGAATTCTTTTTTTTTTTTTTTTTTGGTCTTATTCATGCTACTTAACCAGCTTCACCCCTGATAACATTAAGGCCTTTGAAGCCCATTACCTAGTTGTTTTTCTACTTGTATGGTTATTGGCATAAGGTTCTTCAGAACTCTTCTCTATTTTCTTCCTATTGTCTAATCAACTAGAAGTCTTAGAGTCAACAAAATATTTGTCAGTTTCCATGTTTCTCTTCTACTTCTGTTACTAAAGTTTTACCTGTAGTCTCAGACTGAAAAAATGTGTTTTCTTTTCCTAAGCAAATAGAAACTAGTTTGTTTGATGCTGATTTTTAATGTTGCCTCATTCTGGGGACAGGGTGTTGCTGTGTATGTGGGTCTTTTACCCAGCTGTCTGCACATTGGGAATATAGGCGTATCATACTGTGCCCTGGTTTTTATTTTTTATTTTCAGAGAGATGGAGCGTATTTGAAGTGACAGAATCAGACCTACTGTTTAAACTACCCCTCCCTACCAAGTAAGGTTTCTCTGTGTAGCCCTGGCTGCCCTGGAACGAGCTGTCGAGCAGGGTGGCCTCAAACTCAGAAGTATTTCTGCCTCTGCCTTCTGAGTTCTGGGGTTAACATTGTGCCATCATATCTAAACTCTAATCTGAATTGCTTTTAATAAAATTTAGTAAAGTTCAGTGTACAGAAACTTTTGGCTTGCAAAAGTTTATTTTAAGCTTTATAATTAAAATGTGAATTTCAATGGTAATTTCATACGGTGAGTTTATTATCTCAACACCTGGAGCATTAAACTAAAAATACCATTCAACTCAGACAAAATGAATGGCGTATCTGGAAAAATTGTCTTCAGCTGCATATAGTGGAGTATTCCTCCAGCCCTAGCATACAGGAGTCTGAAATAGAGGCAGTTAGTTATTTTGCAGGCTGCCTGGGCTATACAGTGAAATCTTGGGGGGGGGGTGCATGTGTGTCTGTCTGTCTGTGGTGTCGGGCAGAAATCTTCCTCACTTGCTTTGTTGTTTTGAGTTTGGATTTTATCTTATTTTCTGTGGGGGCAGAGATTTTTGATGTTGTTTTGGTGTTTTGTTTTGTTTTTTTAATTGTTTGACTTTTGTTCTTACATCTTTGAGCTAGGAGGTTCCCTCATAAACCCAGGAGGTTCCAATTCTCTGGCCTTTGATTCCTGGTCTTCTAAGTGCTAGGATCATGGCCTTTTCCGGCCTGTGTTATTGTTGTTGGTTCTGGCCGTTTCCTCCTTGTCACCCCTTCCTCCTTGTCCTGCGCAGGAGAGCGAGTGCAAAGCCTACAACCCGAGGCCCTTCTGTAAGACATACACAATGGACAAGCAGCCCCTGAACACGGGCGAGCAAAAGGACATGACAGAGTTTTTTACAGACCTCATCACTAAGGTGGAAGAGATGTCTCCAGAACTGGTTAGTGCCAGAACACTGGAAATCTGTTTGAAATTTATATAACTTTGAATTTCAATTACTGACTTTGATTTGTTTTATATTAAAGAAAAATACTGTCAAAAGCCTGTTTGGAGGTGTTATTACAAACAATGTTGTTTCCTTGGTAAGTATATCTGTTTATTGTTGTTTTATAATGTTTTTTTTTGGGGGGGGAGCTCATAATAAATTGCTAATTTTTGCTTGTTGATCATCCAGGATTGTGAACATGTTAGTCAAACTGCTGAAGAGTTTTATACTGTGAGGTGCCAGGTGGCAGACATGAAGAATATTTATGTGAGTGATACTGTACATAACTTAAGCTTGTCTATACTTTATACACACACACACAAACACATATACAAACAAATTTGTGGTCATGTGAAGAAATAGATGTTTTCATGTATTTTCTTTCATGTTTTGCTTTTTAGTACTAAAGATAGACCACATAATTGGTTATTTCCCAGTAAAAGTGTTAATAATTTTTTAAAACTTAGATTTTATATGAGGAAAAAAATAGTTTAATTTGACATTGCTGTTTATAAAAAAGGAAATTGATTTTCTTTATGCATTCTTACCAATTGCATGTTGTAAATGATGTCACCTTCCCCATGTTGGCTTACACAGGAGTCTCTGGATGAAGTCACTATTAAAGACACCTTAGAAGGGGACAACATGTACACCTGTTCTCACTGCGGGAAGAAAGTCCGAGCGGAAAAGAGGTGTGCTGCTTTCAGTGTCATTTTTATCATTTTGATAAATTGCCCAATGGAATTAAAAGACAAACTAAGGATAGTATATAGACTTTTGATAACAACTGTATATTAATGTGATATAATTAACATGGATAAAGAGTAAACTATAGTGATTCAGGTAATATTAGCTGTTTAGAGCTCAATATCACTTAGTAATGTTTATTATTCAGTGAAGTTTAATTTAACATACACAGTAGGGTAGAAATTGGAAATTTCTAAACTTCCAGCTGTCTGGGTTTTCTCAGGAGAGACATGAAAGATAAGGGTAGTGATCATACCTGTCTATATGCACTGACTCAGTTGTCAGATTTATTGAGTGGTTTCTAGATAATAATACAGAATTTTTTAGTTTGGAAGTACTTTAACATGACTAAATTTAGTCAATAAAATGTGGTAAATTACTTTCATCATCATCATCATCATCATTATTATTATTATCAAAATTGTTTTCCATTCAACAATTGAAGATGTGGTTTCACAGAAAGATCAGTTACTTCTCTAATATTGGTCTCTAAGACAGCAGATTCAGATGAACAGATACTGAGGAACAGCTAATGTGTGCTGAACCTGAGCTCTCTCTGCCTGGAACTGTTTTGCAAGCAGTTGCCTCTTGACTGGATTTTGGAAGGAGTTCTGAGTGGAAGCTAGAATTGGGCATTGTTCTTTGAGTTTAAAAGTACTAAGTTTCTATAGGACTTTGAAAGTGGTTCTTAACCCTTGCACTACTATTTTGGATTACTTGTGTTTTCAAGCATTCATCATAAACCCTTCTCCTTGGATTACAGTTCTTAGAGAATTTCTTGGAAAATCATAGTCTAACATTCCTCAAGTGTAAAACAAAAAACATAACTGGGCCTGGGGAGATGGCTTAATAAGCAGTTCACAACCATCTGTAACTCCAGCTCCAGGGAACTTCTGAGGACACTCTCATTCACACACACACACACACACACACACACACACACACAAGCAAACTATTAAAAAAAAAAAAAAGATGAGCAAAAGTAAGGATTGAAGAGACAGCTCAGCATTCAAGAGCACTTTGTTCTTCTAGAGGACCTAACTTCAGTTTTTAGCACCTGCATCCTTTAGTTCAACACTAGAACCCAACAAAACACTGAATATGGTAGTATGCATCTGTCATCTTGGTACGCCTAAAGCAAGATAGGAGAAGGAGACAAATCATCAACAAGGGGAGAAAAGCAAACAGACGCCTGAAAGTTGTCTCTGACTTTCATACACATATGCATACATACACAGAAAAACAAATTTTTAAAAACTGGACTGGGAAGATGGCTCAATGGGTTTACTGTGTAAGCAAGTGTGTCTAAGTTTGGACCACCAGCACCTTCATGAAAAACCAACATGGGTATATGCATCTGCATCCCAAGTGCTGTAAAGCTGAAGTAGGAAGATGCCAACAGGTCTAGGTTCAGCGAGAGACCCTTTCTTTAACAAAACCAAAAAATGTAAAGGGAGTCTCTTCCCAAGACCTACCACCCATGTTTGATATTTGGGATACACATTGTGGAAGTCGGAGACCTCCTCTGACTGCCTCTCCCATGTGACAAATGCTCTCCACACACATAAACAAGAGTGTGCACATATGTGCAGAAACACTAATACAACTAATTAATAAACATTTAAGCTATTAAACACAATGGAGAACAATAGATGTTTCCTACCATCAACCCCTGGCCTCTCATAGATGCCTGCATGGATGAGCGCTCGTCCCCCTCCCTACCCTACCCCATCCTTTCCGCAGTAGAAAATATGTGACTTACAATATTGCTACTTTAAGTTGATTATTAAAGTAGATGTAGCACAAATACAAATAGATCTAAGGTATTTTTGAAATAAAATATGTAATAAATTTGTCTCTCTTGACCTCTCAGGGCTTGTTTTAAGAAATTACCTCGTATTCTGAGTTTCAATACTATGAGGTATACATTTAATATGGTCACGATGATGAAAGAGAAAGTGAATACGCACTTTTCCTTCCCTTTACGTTTGGATATGACTCCCTATACAGAAGATTTTCTAATGGGGAAGAGTGACAGGAAAGAAGGTAAGTTCGTTTTCTCAGGTCTCTGTTATTGACAGCCTCTGTTAACATAGAAATTGTATGAATGGAGAAGAGTTAATGCTACTTTTCAACTACATGATTCTAGAAATCAAATAAAATCCTATTAAAAGTATTTTTTATATGTGTCCATGCTCTGTCTGCATGTATGTGTAGCACATACATACAGTGTCTACAAAGTCCAGAAGAGGGCATTAGATTCCCTGCAACTGGAGTTACAGATGGTTGTGATCCAAGATTTGGTTGTTGGGAATTCAACCAGGTCTTGTGGAAAAGCTGACAGTGTTCTTAACTGCTGAGCCATCTTTCCATTCCAGAAAGGAAATTTTTTTTTTTAATGACAATGTACTATATTTACTCACTTAGCTAATATTTAGACTCTTCAAGGACCATGGTCTGGGTATTTTTTTCTAGTTACTATTTATGCCCTTGGAGAACTAAGGTTGTGGTAAATTTCACTAAACTTGAAATTGTAATATATTGCCAAATATAATGATTGTCACTTGTCTTTAGGAATTAAAACTTTGGTGAGAAAGTATTACTTAAGCTGAGATGTAGAGTAAAAGCGCCTGAGAAGAAGGAATTCTATGTTCTTGAGTACAAGTGTAGTAGAATGATTAATAAGACAAAAAAAGTCACAATAGTTTTTGGCTTTGAACCATGTTAGCAATTTGTCCTTTGCTTATTATTTGTTAGATGAGTGATAGATTGGTTTGTTTTGTTTGTTTTGTTTTTTTAAGACGGTGTTTCTATGTGTTAGCTCTGCCTGTCCTGGAACTCACTCTTGTAGACTAGACTGCACTTGAATCTGCCTGCCTCTGCCTCCTGAGTGCTTAGATCAAAAGTATAGGTTAGATTTTTAATCCAAGAAATTCTACAATAGAAATCTGTTAGGAAAGGTTATTTTCAGATGGGGTGAAGAATAATGGAAAGTGTAGAGTGTGGCCATTCTTGTAAACCACACTGAAGACAGTGTTTAGCTCTAAGACGCAAGTTACAACAATAGGCCGAAGTTTCTGGACACAGGCATCTGTGCATGCTTGCATTCTACCCATCCATCACCAGATCCTAGAGTTCATGATTGGATGAATCAGTGAATTCTTGAATCGTCCCTTTGCAGTGTAGACTATTCTTAAAGCAACAGCAGTCAAATAGTGACAAAGCCACTTAACTTTTGGTAGAAGTGGGAACCAGACATGGTGATACAATCTTTAAATCTCAGCATTCAGGAGGGAGAGGCAGAGGCAGAGGCAGGCAGAGCTCTGAGTTTGAGGCCAAGTCTACAAAATGAGTTCCAGAACAACCAGGGCTACACAGAGAAAACCTGTCTTGAAAAATCAAAAATGGGAAGAAAAAAAAGTTGAAGCAGGAAGCTAGATTTTAGTGAATTAAGTAACAATGACCACCAAACTAAAGTTTATTGGTGTGTATCTCAAGGACCACTGGGGCTTTTGTGTTTGTTTTTTTATGTTTGTTTTGTTTTTGTGGGGTTTTTTTTTTTTTTTCTGGGGTGGTTGTTTTTTGTTTTGTTTTGTTTTTTGTTTTAGAACAGGGCCTTACTATATATAGCCCTGGCTACACTTGCTATATAAACCAGGTTGGCCTAAAACAGATTCACCTGCTTCTACCTCCCTAATGCTGGGATTGAAGGCTTGCAGCACCATATCTGGCCCAGCACAGGGCTCCTTAAGGGCGTGGGTTAAGAAGGTAGAAAAGGATAACCTCTCTTGCCTCTTACATTTCCATATAACACCAAGTTCTTTGTTCTATAGTGAGGGCTAAGGTAATGTTGTATTTAAAATTCAGTGAATCAAGAAGCCTATCCTAACTTTAGGAAAGAGAATCCAGTTTAATCTTTAACTCCAGTGCCTAGCATTTTAATGAATATATAGTAAACATTTAGCCTCAAAGAATGGGAAATGAGGAATGTAAACAATGAGTTATAGTCTATTTCTTGTCAGATCAACTAATTTCTTTGCTTAGTGTCTGCTGTTATCTTTTGGTTTTAAAATGCTTCAGATTAGAATGCCTTTATTTCTACAGACATAAGACTTCTATGCTATCAATATAGTGCTTAGCATAAGACTAAAAAGACTAAGGCCTTTTTAGGTCTTGTATTTTTAGCTGATGGTAAAAATAAAATTGGAGAAAAAAAACTATTTTAAAGGGTTTGTTAGATTAAACAAGTGTTTTTATGTTGGTGCTGTATATAAACTAAAAATGGTTAATTTTTCTTAATTATATAATATGTTCCTTGTATCAGTAAGCTATGGCCTAGCAAATAGTTTTTATATACATATTTTATATATAAAGTTTTATTCCTTTTTCTGTTGATAAAATACCTCATAAAACATAATCTTAAAATGACATTGTTAAAATGATGTGTTTTCAAAATGATTGTCTGTCATTATGTCATGTAAATTATTTTAGGTTTCAAAGATGTTGGTGATCATTCAAAAGACACAGAGAGCTATGAGTATGACTTGATCGGAGTGACTGTTCACACAGGAACAGCAGACGGCGGGCACTATTATAGTTTCATCAGAGATATAGTCAATCCACATGCTTACAAGAACAATAAGTGGTGAGTTTTTGTGTTTTTCTTTTAAAAAAAGTATCCCAGTTTTAAGAATATAAGTTTATGATAGTTCTTCTGATGAATTCTTGGTTTCATGGGAACTTTCTATGAAATTAGGCAAAATATTAAATCCCTTTTTCTTATATATGTCTCTTGTCATTATGGGTAGGCAGATGGATCTGTGGTTGCATAGAAGCAGACTTTTATGTTGGTCACAGAGATCCAGTTCAGGTTGTCATGCTTGACACCAAGTACCTATCCTGCCGAACCACCCTGGTGGGCCACAAAAGGAAGCTTTTTAGTTCAAGGCAACTTTCAGATGCACCAGAAGAGGGCACCGGATCCCATTACAGATGGTTGTGAGCTACCTTGTGGTTGCTGGGAATTGATCTCAGGACCTCTGGAAGAGCAGTCAGTGCTCTTAACCACCGAGCCATCTCTCCAGCCCTCAAGGCAACTTTCAAAAGAATAGAAATCAGTCCTTAAGTTTGTGGATGGGTCTAAAATTTTGAGAATTCAATATATGCCTTCCTCTGATAAATGAGCTTTTTGTTAACAATCATAGGAAATTCATAGACAAAATTGTTCCCTTCAAATCTGGTTCACTTTTGAGGAGCTGTTTACTGAATGCCTTCTGTTGAGTGGGTATAGAGTACTTGCTTTGTGTGCTATGTAGAAGTTACCTGCACCTGTCCTGTTTGCTCTCCTTACCTTACTCCTTCCACGTGAGGATCAGTCACTTGACGACAGTGACTGTTTTTGGCCTTTCGATGTCTTTAGGAAGTACTCTGTGTACAGGGACTATGAGTCTGACTAGGCCTTCTTGTAAATTGTTGGAAATAGTGCTTTGAACAAAGCACACAGCTGCTGTCATTGGTCTGCATGCGGTTTTCAGAATAGGTACATTTAGCTCTTGATCTGATTCTTTCACGCATCATTGCCAAAAGTGTCCCTTTTAAAAATATATCATCCCACCCTTCTTTCCTCCTTCCAACCTCGTCCATATGCTTTTTTATCTACTTGGATTTATATCCATGAGAATATTGAATTGTTTTGCTCATGTATTTTAAAATGATGTCTATATCTTTTAATCATTTGTCATTATGTTTGATTTTAAGCACAATTTTATTTTTGGTATTATCCAATAATTATTGAATCTGTAAGATTGTGAGAGTGCATGTGCACTAGGTACAGATCCCACATATGTGGGTCCCCAAATCAGACACGTTTGATTTTTAAAGTGTTTTTGGTTGTTAAAAATTACACTGCCAATTTCTAGATCAGAGTTATAAAAATAAGAACTATTTTAATTTACCTCATCAACTAATTTGACTAATACACCTAAGTCTTTCTTTTGAAGTAATAAGCCCTGTGTATGCACAGGGATGTCCAGAACATGTGCATTTGATCAGTATCATCTGCTCTATTGTAGGTACCTTTTTAATGATGCTGAGGTGAAGCCTTTTGACTCTGCTCAGCTTGCCTCTGAGTGCTTTGGTGGTGAGATGACGGTAAGTTTGATTTAGAAATTGTGTTTTTTTTACTTTCTAGTGAATTATAAAATTCAACAGCATATTCATCTTGTTACATCTGCTACTAATTTAATCTAAGATTTATATGTTCCATGTTTGATGTAGATACTGAGCACTAAGAAATGTTTAAAAGGTGTTATTTCTACCTTCAACCCTAGATTTATTTAAAAAAAAAAACAAGATGAAAAAAATTAAATCATAAGATAGAAATCGAATTATAGAGTTAGAATAATTATGATTGAACACACTAGTTATTCAAAACGTCTGTGAGATTAGAACAAAAAGAATTTACCCTTTACTGAAATAATCTGTAAAACCTTAATACAAGGAAGTTGATTTCCAATTATTTGTAACCAGCAACTTAGGCCACACCAGTTATATAATAAAAGAACAGTGTCTTTGTTGAGCCACTGATGAGTGTTACTGGAGTCTAGCTCAGTGTTAGTGCAGCTGCCTAGGATATGCGAGGATTTGGGGTTGGATCTCAGTACTTACTACAAAATGAAGGATCAGCCCGACATATAATTATATTTCATTCTTGGTTCTGGACATGATGATGTACACATTTAATCCCAGGCATAGGTATTTGGATGTCTCTTGAGTTCAAGGCCAACCTGTTTTATATAATGAGTTCCAGTGAGATCCTATATACAAAAAAAGAAAAGAACAAAAAATAAAATGTTGAGTTTTAAAAGGAAATATTAGAAACCAGTTTAAATTCATAAATAAGGCATAGGATTTTTTTTAAAAAATCAAAAACTATGATTATTATGAAATAACTTTGTACATAGGATCTTTTTTAACAAAGGCTTTCTTTTTTTGTTTAAAGATTTATTTATTTATTTAATGTATATGAGTACAGCATTGTGCTCTCCTCAGACACACCAGAAGAGGGCATCAGATTTCATTACAGATGGTTGTGAGCCACCGTGTGGTTGCTGGGACTTGAACTCAGGACCTCTGGAAAGGCAGTTGGTGCTCCAAACCACTGAGCCATCTCTCCAGCCCAACATAGACTTTCTTAATACTTCTTGTTTACAATCTGGGAGCAATAATATGCTTACAATTTGGAAATGTGTTAGAAAGAGAACAATGTCTGAATAGGATTCTGTGTCTAAACCAGACGCATCTCCACATGTTATTTCTAGAACGTTTCCTAATTTTTTTTTGAAGACAGTGAAGAAAATAATATTACAAATTTCTTCCTTCAGCCGAAAGGTTTGCAAATTTCTGATCTCTTTTTCTCAGATATTTTTTGAAAAGTACCTTGAATACTTTGAGTCTTTGTTTTCAAGAACATTTGCCTCTGACTCTTAACCATCATCATTAATTTATGCTTAATACAGCAAGGCTGATTGATTCTCTTTAAAAATTCTCTTCATTTCTTGTACTACGTACACCTCTGGCTCTTCAGACTTACTGATAGACTCTTCTTTTCCCTATAATCAGAGGTAGTCTTAATGCTCTTAGAAGCCTTGCGGCGCCCTCTGCATATATTTCATGGACAGGGTAGCCTATCCTTGTCTCATAGTACACCTTGTACTCAGATCTTGGTGGCTTTCTACAGTGTGTTTCTCTTCTGCTGTTCAATGTTGCTTTTTTTTTTTTTTAATTTGTCATGTCATTTCTTTCCCATGAGTTGTCATTCTTCATGTCATGAGTTGGATTCTTCACATATATACTGACATGTCCGTTTTATCTGCAAAACCTTAGAGTTCTCAGATTCAAAATTTTGATTTTCAAAGATTGAGGGAAATAGTTAAGTATCATGGGAATTTTTTTTTTTTAACCTGGATAATTTTATTTAGTTTTGAGAAACTAGGCAGGAGGAAAACTATAATTCTTGGCAGCTGTAAGAAGGAAGGTCCAGAAGACAGAAAGTCATGCCTTTTGGATTAGGGTCTGCAGTAGAGTTCTACAATTAGTTAGCAGGGTGTGACAGATGTTCAGAGGAAACAGGATCTGGCCAAGCATTCTTAACATTTTGGCTAATATCCAAAGTCTAGATATGGAGGAAAAAATGTATTCTTTTAAGTCAAAGAGATATATTTATGAGTAATTTTAGCTATCTTAGCCAAAATGTTGGTGAAAATATACATACTTGATTTGTATTTTCATTTAACCATATTTAGAAAAATTTGGCTCATACCAACTATTTTGCTATTTTCTGTATGTTTTGTTTTGTTTTCCTTGTAAAAATAATATTTTCTATCATAATTTTATAGTATTCAGCATCTTAAAACATTTGCACAATGATGTTAGTATATATTAGCTAAATTTGTGAAGTATATAGGACTTTCTTTGAATAGGTGCTGTACCCTAAACAATGACTTTGTTTGTGCTGGGCAACCACTTTAATACTGTGATATACCTGTACTGAGTGAGTGGTTTTGTTACTGTGTGTGTGTGTGTGTGTGTCTGTCTGTCTGTCTTTGTGCGTCTGTGTGCACACACATGCGCACACCCATGATACTGTGTACTAAATGGGCCTTATACATATTAGGGAAGTGCTCTCCCACTGAACTACATCCCCTGAACATGTATATAGGGTTTCTATGAATGTACTGGTGTTTTGAAGTTATTTACAAGGTTACTTTGAAAGTTTATGTAGATATTTATGATATGATGTTTATACTTTTTTTTTCTGCAGACAAAAACCTATGATTCAGTTACAGATAAATTCATGGACTTCTCCTTTGAAAAGGTGATCATTCTTTTCATATGTAATAATTTAACAATGTTATATATTATTTAATTTATTATACTTTGTTAAAAATTAAACTATGTTTTCTTCTTGCTTCATAAAGACACATAGTGCATATATGCTGTTTTATAAACGCATGGAACCAGAAGAAGAAAACGGCAGAGAATACAAATTTGATGTTTCATCAGAGTTACTAGAGGTAAACATTACTTTGATTTTAGCAATAGTTTACATTACATTAGGTGTTTGTGCAAGAAATACTTCAGTATAAAAGCAAGTAGTGCAGCATCAATATCTGTAATGCCAATTAGATCTTAGCATACTTACAAAAATGTTATAACAGGCTAGAAAGGCAAGTAGAGATAGTTGAATACTTTTAATGGAGAATTAAAGTGGTATTTACTTTGACAATGAATGTACTCACTAAATATGGCAGTGTGTGCCTAGAATACTAAGTTTGTTCAGAGGACTGCTGTGGTTTTAAGAATGCTTACAATATTAGCGCCTCCTTTAAAGTTAAAAAAGGAAACATTCTTCCATTTTGAAATCTTAAATTTCAAAATGTATGTAGAAATGTAAGGCTAATCAAAATAGCAATGGCAGTATTTCTAACAGAAGATTGTTTTTATAATTTATTGAGTTTGGGGCACATGTTTAGAATGCTCAAGACACCCACTACCAAAAGATACTGTGTGACAAAGGCTGGGGGCTGGGTCAGAGCTTTCTAAGAAATAACAGGACAGAAAAATAGCAGCATACTAATCAAAAAATGTTGTTTGTTTAGTGTCTAATTGAAATCTACAACAGAATTTTTATTTTCAAATTTTAAATTCTGTCTTTATCAAAATATAGCATGCCATTTCTTATGTATTTGCTCTTTAGACATGACTTTAGAGCTTATGCTTCAAAATCTTTATGAATAATGTTAAATACTTGTGACCACAGAGGTAGTCAGGTAAATAACATTGTAAAAGAGCAGGTTGTCAGGCTGAAGCAATGGCTAAGTGGTTAAGAGCACTTGTTGCTCCTACAGAGGACCTGGGTTTGGCTCCCAGCACCCTTGTGATAGCTAATAGACCCCAGTATCTCTACTTGTAGGAGTTGCAACCCCTTTGTCCTCCATAGGCAGGAAGTGCACTCCTGTTATACCTATGTATACACTGGTACACTCATGCACATCCCCCCCCCCCAAAAAAAATACCAAAAATGGGTAGAGTTAGTAACCACCTCTCTTTTAAGATTAGTATATTTTTTAAATTTCATGTGTGTGCTGTGCCTGCATCTGTGTGTGTCTGGTGCCTGTGGAGGTCAGCAGGCCACAGTGGCTCCTGCAACTGTATTTACGGATGCTTATGAGGCAGTCGGTGTTCCTCATACAACAAGTGCTCCGAATGGCTGAGACAGGCCTTAAACTCTAGTAACTACTTTATATTAATTACAGTTGGAAGAAAAAAAGGAACGTGAATTTTAATGCATATTTTCTGGTAAATTTGTAAGTTTTTAGGCTATACCTTTTCTTGTTAAATAAAAATATTGGTAAAATATATTAAACTGCTT
This sequence comes from Tokudaia tokunoshimensis, assembly GCA_036184795.1. Lineage (NCBI taxonomy): Eukaryota > Metazoa > Chordata > Mammalia > Rodentia > Muridae > Tokudaia > Tokudaia tokunoshimensis. The sequence continues at coordinate 93,554,582 of BTHU01000014.1, forward strand.
TCTGATAAATGCCAACTTTTTTTTTCTCCAGTGGATTTGGCATGATAATATGCAATTTTTACAAGACAAAAACATTTTTGAACACACTTATTTTGGGTAAGTTTGGGTAAATTTAGTCTTTTTTTTTTTTTCTCTAAGTCTTGTGTAAGAATTTAATTAACTCTTTTTAAATTCCAGGTTCATGTGGCAGCTGTGCAGTTGTGTCCCAAGCACATTACCAGACCCTAAAGCTGTGTCCCTGATGACAGCAAAGGTGAGGATGGCTCAGATGGCTTTGTCAGACTCCCGCTCTTCAGTGATGCAGTCCTTCACGCTTAATCGTATCTTTTTTTTTTTTTTTTAACAGTTAAGCACTTCCTTTGTTTTAGAGACATTCATTCATTCAAAAGAGAAGGTATGTGTTTTCTCTGGATTTTTGTACCTATCATCATCATCATCATCAACAAAAACTACAACAGTTTTCGTGTTTGTTATCATTGACATAAAGTCCATATCTTGACTATTTTTTATTTTCCTTTTTAAGCCAACAATGCTTCAGTGGATTGAACTACTGACCAAACAGTTTAATAATAGTCAAGCAGCCTGTGAGGTAAGGTTACAACCAACATTTCACAGTTTAAGATTCTCTAATTTGAAGCTTGAAACTTGGTTTTTTTTTTAATTAGATAAAACCAAAATATTGTTTTTATGTTATGAATCTCATGTAAGTTGTTTTTAATATTTGATCACTTAGAAAGTAACAGCTTCTATTTCAAACCTATTATAAAGATCAGGTTAATACTAAATTAATTCGTTTCATAATCTTTGTCCTCTAGTTTCAGTTTCAGTGTGAACCTGCAGAATTATAACATGCACACAGGTGGGAGAAACAGAATAATCATGAGTCAAGGCCAATCTGGGCTGCAGATGGATACATCATATATATACACACAACAACGAGAGAGGAGAGAGAGAGAGAGAGAGAGAGAGAATGAGAATATAGTAGAGCAAGTTAGAGTTCAAGGCTTGCCTGAGTCATGTAGTGAGACCTGGCCTTGCATTAAGGTCAGTGATAGTTCACATCTATTCATAGACTCCTTCACAGACTTCATAGAAAGATGTCTTTCTCTGCCCTTTCAGTACTTCAGTACTGGGGTTACAGGTGTGCAACACCTTGCCTAGTGGATGCTTCTTTTTTTTTGTTTTTTGTTTTGTTTTTTTTTTTGTTTTGTTTTTTTGTTTTGTTTTTCTCAAGACAGAGTTTCTCTGTGTAGCCCTGGCTGTCCTGGAACTCACTGTGTAGACCAGGCTGGCCTCGAACTCAGAAATCCTCCTGCCTCTGCCTCTCAAGTGCTGGGTTTTTTTCTCTATGTAATTATGTAAACTTAAATGCAAAAAAAAACCTCTCAAGTGCCTTTGTACAACAACTAAGACCATCTGTTATTGCTGGATCATAGATTCTACCTTGAGTATTGTAATACAGCATTACATGTATAGGGTAAATTCATTCTTGTGCCAAATGGATCTGTTAGTTTTCCTTAAATTAAAAAACTTATTCATTGAATGTTTAAACATTATTTTAGAGTCATGTTTCATATATCAAAAACTTAATCAGAGGTAGAGAGATGGCTCAGTTGTTAAGAGCACTGACTGCTTTTCCTTAGGTCCCGAGTTCAATATACTCACACACACACACACACACACACCAAATTTTTAAAAAGGCTATATATGTCCTGGTAGATCAATTTATACCCACTTCTATTTCCTCCCTATTATAAGAAAATTGTGTCCCTTAGAGATAATTTACTAATGGGTAATGATAACTGAAGTTATCTTAACACAATCATTGATTAAAAACAAAGAAGTATAATTCTTCCTAGTAATGCAAGATTTGGGATTTTTTTTTTTCAGGCATGGAAAATAGTGGCACAGTGGCTAACAGATGAAATTAGTTGAAGAGTTTTGCTTTCTTATATTTTATAATTTTAGCTTGTAGCCTTGTAAAACAAAAATCTGATCAGTAGAAGTTGCATAAAATTTTTAAGTAACATATGGGGAAAAACCAGAATGAAATGTTGCCTGCTACACAGCTTCCACAAAGAGTAATTTTCAGTTTCTAAGCATTCTCTGACACCATCTTTCAGAGGATATGCTTATAGAGCATACTCAAAAATATCACGTGGTTTGGTTTGGTTTGCTTTGGTTTTGGTATTTTGAGACAGGGTTTCTCTATGTAATTCTGGCTATCTTTGAATATCAGTAGATCAACATGGCCTTGAGCTCAGAGATCTGCCTGCCCCTGCCTCTCAAGTGCTGAGATTAAAGATGTGTGCTTCATATTTTTAATAATAAATATTCAGTATATTTGTTTAGCAGATGAGAACTTTTAAAAACCACAGTTCAATTTCTACAAATAAAATTAAGTTGTGCTATTAGTTTTCTCTGTTGCCAACAAGCTGCTTTCAGTTGGTTTGAATGGCTGGACAAGGTTTGCATTTAAGTTTCTCTGTATTGTCACAGTTTCTTTCTGACTCCATGCCACTTTCTACTCCTTTAAGTACCTCAGATTGTCTTCTTGTTCAGTAATGGAGTCATGTCTCTGGAGTCCTATATTGAAGATTTAAGATTTTGTAACAATTAGACAAGCTATTTTAGTAAGAAGCTAAAGTAATGAAATTATCAAGTAAATATCTTCATCTGTGGCTTGTGTCATTTTACTTAACAAGTGTTTGAATATTAAATCACGTTATATTTTCTTACAGTGGTTTTTAGACCGCATGGCTGATGATGACTGGTGGCCAATGCAGATACTAATTAAGTGTCCCAATCAAATTGTGAGACAGGTAAGGAAAGATCTTTAAGAAGAGAGGAGACTTTCAGTTTATTCATAAATTGGCCTATAAATGGCATTGAAAATAATTTGCAAAGCTCTGACTCTTATCATTAAAAGTCATTTGCTTTTGTTTACGTCAACTCTTTTAGCACAACTGCCACCATGAAGTGACAGGAACTTTTTTCCTTTGTACAACAACTAAGACCATCTGTTATTGCTGGATCATAGATTCTACCTTGAGTATTGTAATACAGCATTACATGTATAGGGTAAATTCATTCTTGTGCCAAATGGATCTGTTAGTTTTCCTTAAATTAAAAAACTTATTCATTGAATGTTTAAACATTATTTTAGAGTCATGTTTCATATATCAAAAACTTAATCAGAGGTAGAGAGATGGCTCAGTTGTTAAGAGCACTGACTGCTTTTCCTTAGGTCCCGAGTTCAATTCCCAGTACCTACATGGTGGCTCACAACCATCTTTAATGGCATCCGATTCCCTCTTCTAGTGTGTCTGAAGACAGTGACAGTGTACTCATTATGGCACTTAGCAATTGTTATTGAAGGACAATTCTTTTGTTGGGGGTATTATCAATATTCTTTCTAAATGAGCTATATAACTAGTATAGTCCTAAGAGAATTCTTATACTTTAAAAGTCACCCAAAACTGAATTGTAAACTTTCAATTGTTCATAGTATATTCAATAGCCACTGTACAATATTGAGACATCCATTACCTCCTAGAGAATCTCTGGTGGCTTTCCCCATGTTAGCCTCTTAACTGCTATTCTCCTCATCTCTATGGATTGTTGTCTTCTCAACATTTGCATAGAGTCATGGTGATCTCTTTTGTGAATGGCTGCTTTGACTTAATCCTTTTAAGATTTGTCCATGTTAGAAGGTATGTCTGGAACCGGATACAGTGTCTTATGCCTCTAATCCCGACATTCAGGAGGCTTAGGAAGATTACCATCAGTTTGAGAGCAGTGAGACCTGTTTTTAACATACAGGACCTGTTTTTAACATACAGGAAAAAGAAAATAACCTATCCATACTTCATCTTCCCCTCCCCCCAGCTAATATTCCCTTGACTAGATTAAAACATTTTGTTGATTCATTAGTAGAATATTTGAGATTTCTGCTTTTCATTTACTTTACTGAAGCAGAGTCTGACTGTATAACTACCTGTTCTGGAACTCACTAGGTAGATAAACCAGGCTAGCTTGGAACTTGCAGCAGTCCTCCTGTGTCAGGCGATAGAATGCCAGTGTTGTAGGGCGTGGCCCTCCATTAGCTTTATTTCTACTTTCTGACTATTTTGGATGCAGATACGGCTATCTGCCTATAAGGTTTTGTTCTGACCTGCATTTTAATTTTGTTTTGGTATATATTTAAAAGTGGAATTTGGTATATATTTAAAACAGGTTACTTAGTCATTCTTGTATTTTAACATTTTTCATTCTACCAGAGTCTGCAGCACCAATTTCTGTTAATGGGTATATGTGGGTTTCAGTTTCATTGTGTATTCTGCACCACATATACACCAGCTGAGTTGGTTTCGTAAAGATTTAGAGTTTTATATCTATGCTAATGAGACCAGTTGAGTTTTCTCTCTTAGCATAAAGTTGAATTTTTAAAAATAATTTTCTATGGCTGGGAATTATACTCTGGACCTTTGTGCATACTGAAATTCACTCCACTGTTGAACTGTGTTCCATACTGTTGTTGTTTAAATAGGTCTTACTATATTTGAAAACATCACAGAATTGCTTCAAACATGTGGTGCTCATGCTCCCACTTCCTGTGTGCTATATATACTATAGGTGTGTGCTAGACACCTCTAAATCTGTTACGTCTGTTACCTAATGTGAGTTTCTCCTTTAAAGATGTTCCAGCGTTTATGTATCCATGTGATTCAGAGACTGAGACCTGTGCATGCTCATCTCTATCTACAACCAGGAATGGAAGACGGGTAAGAAGTCCTTTTACAACCAAGTCTTTTGAAGTATCTATAAGGCGATATTTGGAATATAAAAATTTGTCTCTAATAATATATCCCAAGAAAGACTTTTTGAAATTTTTACCTGAGTGCATCTTTAAGATATTGAACCTACTAACTTTTTTTTTAAGATTCATTTAATTCCAATAGTGAGAGCATAACTACTTACATCATCGAAATTGGTATTTGCTTCACAGAATTAAAAAATTGGATGTTTAAAAATTGTTGTAGCATGTTGGCACACACCTTTAATCCCAGGCCATCCAGGGCCACACAGCCAGACTCTGTCACAAAAACAAAACAAAACAAAAAAGTAGTTTTCATCCAAGACAATATATGTCTGCGTGTTTATTGTGTTCTCTGAGTTATATTTGTTTTTATTTTCAGGTCAGATGATATGGACGCCTCAGTAGAAGATATTGGTGGCCGTTCATGTGTTACTCGATTTGTTAGAACACTGTTGTTAATTATGGAACACGGTGTAAAACCTCACAGCAAACATCTTACTGAGTATTTTGCTTTCCTTTATGAATTTGCCAAAATGGGTGAAGAAGAGGTAAGGCTAATTCTTGTTTGATTGTTTTTGTTTTGAATTACATACCCTTTTAACATTTCCAATTTGTTTTTTATTTAAAATTTTAAATTGCTTATTTTTAGAGCCAGTTTCTACTTTCACTGCAAGCCATATCTACAATGGTCCATTTCTATATGGGAACCAAAGGACCTGAAAATGTAAGTCCAGTTTTGTTATGTGTGTGTCAGTGCAGTAGGGGCCATGCTTCTAATAGTTAACATCATGGAAGATCATGACAAATCCTAGAAACGCTTAAAGTCCCTTCGTCTTTTTATGTCTGGTATCATTAAGGGTCCTAGATTTATTGGTCTTGCTGCTATTATTTTAGTGCATATATGGAGTAGTAGAACAAACTGAGTGTTAAGTCATTTCGTCGGTAAGTCTGAGACAAAGCAGACTGTGCTCATGCTGTAGCTACAGCTTCACTACAGGGTCTTCGAAGTAACATGTTGTTTTCACTTCTGGTTTGGATTGTCACAATTTAAGCTCCTACTCTTTAGTTTTTTAGAGTCTTCTGAACGTTTTTGTAGCTGATAAATTTAATAATAACATATAGATGGATTTTGTCTGTGACAAGTACATTTCATGATCTGTGTGCAGTATGACATTCAACCCTACTTATAGCCCTAAAAGAGAAGTATAGTTTTTATGTCTGTAATACAGATGAAGCAACTGAAACTTAGAGAAGTTCACTTGTTTTAGATCAGTGAAACCCAGACTGTTAATTGAAAAGTCTCTTAAAAAAAACACAATGCAGTCTCTTAAAGTATATGACTTGGTTTTAATATAATTCCAGCCTATATAGCTGTTGTGTTGACAGCAGTGGCAGCTGTTGCTGCATCTCTCCTCTCCCTGCCTCTGTTCTTTCCTTCTTTGAGACAGAATCTTATGTATCCTAAACTCAGACTTCATAATCTATTGCCTTAGCCAACTGAGTACCACCATTCCTAACAGTCTCTTGAGTTTTAGAGCCCATATGCTTATCTCTACTTAGATTATCTAGAAACTACAAATTAAGATGTCTTTTGTATGTGTTACTGATGTTTTTACTCACAGGAAATACTGTTTTATCAGAGGTTTCTTTTTTTTTTAAAAATCTCGATTAATTATCTAAAGCACTTGATTCCAGTAAAACAAATGTTAGTAAAGTGTCTGTCTTAATTAGGGTTTTATTGCTGTGAACAGACATCATGACCAAGGCAACTCTTATAAGGACAACATTTAATTGGGGCTGGCTTACAGGTTCAGAGATTCGGTCCATTGTCATCAAGGTAGGAACATGGCAGAATCCAGGCAGGCAAAGCGCTGCAAGAGCTGAGAGTCCTACTTCTTCACCTGAAGGTAGCTTGGAGAAGACTGGCTTCCAGGCAGTTAGGACAAGGGTCTTATAGCCCACACCTACTCCAACAAGGCCACACCTCCCTATAGTGCCACTCCCTGGGCCAAGCATATACAAATCATCACAGGGTCTATCTAACATAAATGCTTTTTAGAACTGTTGCTTTGTATTGTTCCTTCTGCTTACAGAAAACTGTCCTGATTGTCACTCAGGCTGTGTCAGGTTAAGGTCTAACCTTGGAATGATTTTAGCTAGAACATGCTCCTGCCATGTTTTTCTAATAGTTATACTAAAACAAGTTGGCTGTTTCCAATATGTTATTAAAACTAATCACACATTAAAATTGAATTTTGTTCTGATTAGCCTCAAGTTGAAGTATTGTCAGAGGAAGAAGGGGAAGAAGAGGAGGAAGAAGAAGACATCCTCTCTCTGGCAGAAGAAAAGTACAGGCCTGCTGCCCTTGAAAAGATGATAGCTTTAGTTGCTCTTTTGGTTGAACAGTCTCGCTCAGAAAGGTGAAATGTTTCAACATTCAAAATGCTTACAGCGCGTTTGGCTTTATTTTTATACATAATTGTTCTATCACTATTCGGTTTTTATTACATAAATCTTTTAAAATAATAATATCGCTTCAACTCTTGTGGCTCACGAATTTCAGTCTTTTCTATCTAACTCGTCTGAGTCGTACTAGAAGCAGTTATTGAAGGAATCTAAGTAAAGTATCTGGCAAAATTAAATGGACATTCATTCTTTACCCCAGCAACTATACTTCCAGGGATCTGCCCCCAAATCAGAAAGATATTTATTGAGAGGCAATTAATAAAAAAACATTTCTAGTATCCAAAAGGTGGAGATAGCCAAATGTTCTTCAGAATGGGACTAATCTTTGACAAATTAAGGAATTGATTCAGTCCCCAGTAGTTGTCTGTCTGCCTGTTTGTTTGTTTGGGTTTTTTTTTTTTTAATGAAATGTGGAGTTCATCTGTGTTACCATATAGAAATCTTTATTATACACACATCTTCCCTTTTCCTCTTCTCCTTTCAAAACACAAGGTAGAGAAGATTGTATATATTTGCAACGTTTAGGCAAAGGGAAGTTAAGAAAGAGAATGTATGTGTATATAGCCAATCTTCATTATGCATTTCCTGTTTACAAAGTCACATACTTGCTCAACTTATCTGTAATGCTAAAAAGTCAATACCTGAGGAGCTTTCACAGTTATTACCCACAGACACGTATGTATTCAGAATGGTGAAAAAATGGAGTTTCGTGGCACATGCTTTCCCAGCTGAGGTCAAACAAGGCAGTGATCTGCTGTCTTGTGTTGCATTTCATGTTGTAAACAAATGTACTTTTTATGATGTATGCCACATTTAAAAAATATTTGTGCTTTTCCTTTGGTTATGTCACTGTTTAAATGGTTCCTAAGAATAGTACTGAAGTGCTGTTTAGTGTTCCTGAGCTTAAGAAAGGTTGTGATGTCCCTCAGAGTGGAAATGAATACAATAGATACATTTCATTCAGGTGTGAGTTCCAATGCTGTTTGGCTGTAAGTTCAATTTTAATTAATTAATCATACATATTAACTAAGGTGTCATTAAGCAGAAACACCTGTAAAATATGGCAATGTATTATTACTCAGCTGATAAATATATGTCAACATGTCCACAGGGACCTAGGTCTGTGCTTTATTTCCATAGCAATGATGATTTGGTTTTTGGTAATTCATTGTACCATTTTATAGAGTGTGACTACTCAAATATCAAGAATTAGCTATAAATCAAATCATCAGTTAATAATATGGTCTTGAGAGAAAACAAGGTGGAAGGCACAGAAATGGAAGGTTGACAAAACCAAATGTTTTTGTTTTGTAGCTTTAGTTTTTGAATCCTGTAAATGTTTTGTATAATTATAAGTATATAAGAAGCAGTATTTTAAAGTCAAAGTGGAGGTGATACAGCACTGCAGAGGAATTAAAGAACATGTTAACTGTCAGTTTTCAACAGGATGTACACAAAGGAGAAGTAATTGCAAAATTATTTTAAGCTGTCTTAATAATCATGTTGTTACTAATATAAGTAGAATTATTCTGGAAGTATGATGTGTCCAGGTACTGGGCAAGAAGTGAGTGAGATTCTTGGAATGGTTTTATTTATTTGTTTGTTTGTTTGTTTGTTTATTTTGTTTTTGAGAAGCACAGAGACTAAACAGACTATTCTGGGGTTCATGTTTAAAGGACTCAACAGTGTACTTTTAGGAGTTTCTGTTGCTTTTGTGTTGGACAAGGTACACATCAAAAGTAAGAATAACTGTGCTGGAATGTAAAACACATCAAGATGCTTACACTGATAATCTCAGAATGGTACCAGAAAAGAAAACTTGAAAAACTTGTTGGCAACGTTTGAAATATACTGAGACATGAAATCTTTCTTTTGAAAACTGATAAAAGGAAATGGTGTAAAGATATGTTTATCTTACTGCAAGAAATAAACGTTCATGTCAACTGAGTGGCGAATGATACATCGATAACAGATGTTTCAACTAATAAATGAGCAAGGAGTGTTGGAATTAGAAAATCACTATTTGTGACCCTAAATGAGATAATGCTTCCAAGGTCATCCCTGGTGGAACCCCTTCTGTATGTGTCTCCCTGAGGAAAGTCCACATCACAACCTACAAAATATCCTTGATTAAAAAGTGAAGCCTAAATCTGATCAAGTCTTTAGATCTGTCTACTATTTTACAGGAACAGAGGAATGTGCTTAAAACAACACCATCAGGATTCATTTAGCAAAACATATATATTGGAATTGCTACAGGACAAACAAGCTGCTTTCTTCAAAGGATAAATGGCAGTAAAGTTCCAAGGGAAACCAGTAGCTTAAACATTTTAAGGACATTAAAAGCAATTGTAACAAAAGACTTTGATTTAGATCCAGATTGAAGCAAATTAAGTATAAAATTTTTAGATACTGTAGGAAATTTGTACACTAATAATGTAAGATAGAAAAGACTTGTTGCCTTACCTTAGGCGTGAATAATGGTATTGTGGTTATATTTTTTGAAATTTACCTGAGATGATGTATTGAGATTTATGGATTAAATGGTAAAAACAACCAAACACCTGGAATTTGCCTCACCATAATGCATATTGAATGACTGGTGGTAAAAGTAAAACAGGATTAGCTCCGCTTTGAGTGAATTTGAACCTGAGTGATGGGATACTTGACACTCCCCTATATTTTAAAAATACACCTGAATTTTTATATACGTTAAACATATTTCCTTTAAATTATACAGTAAAACTAATATTCCTTAGGATTTCAGAAAAAAACAGCTGTCAAAATAAAATTAGACCCATTTTATCATTTAATATATTAATTTTATCGATTTAATGAAATGGAAATACGGTAGACTCAGTGTTCCGTGGTCCAATTTTAGCAAAGAAATATAGCCATCCAACCCTTTCCTCTTCCCAGTTTTATGGTGGCAGGTTGATGTGGTTGTATAGTCTTGGCAGGTTCATGCATGTCATGCTGTTGATAGCTGAACACTAGTGCACATGGAAAAGATTTATTCCCACTAATATTTTCTTTTAGGCATTTGACATTGTCACAGACTGACATGGCTGCATTGACAGGAGGAAAGGTAATACCTTTACTGAGATTGAACAATTCACTCATTCTAAAAATGATATAATAGTTCTTAAACAAACAACTTGTGTTTTTAACAGGGATTTCCCTTCTTATTTCAACATATTCGTGATGGCATCAATATAAGACAAACTTGTAATCTAATTTTTAGCCTATGTCGGTACAACAATCGACTTGCAGAACATGTAAGTACTGAAAGGAATCTTCAATTTTTTTGATAATTTTAAAGGTAATATTCTAAAATCCTACTTTTTCTGTTTCAGATTGTGTCTATGCTTTTCACTTCAATAGCAAAGTTGACACCTGAGGTATGTAAGCGTTTGCTAATAGGTATATAATTTGAACTGTTAATTCTACTTTTATTGCAAATACAGTTTTCCAACTTAATATGAATATATACATGTAAATTCTATATACCAGAGTGCTACTTATATGCCATCCTTCAATGTAGTTTGGTTTAAAGCATGTATCATAAACTATGCAGAACTCGGTGTATGTGAAGGGTAAATGGAAGTAGGAGTATATGCATGTCTGTAGTAGATGGAAACCATTTAGCAATCCCAGGACTCAGGAGGCAGATACTATCTCATCCTCCACCCCAAAGAAAGAAAAGGTCATTTTTCATAAAATAGATGCATACAGTTTCTTTTTATTACATGTTAAAAAATCGAAGTAAGTGATTTTGGGGGGATCAGAAATTGCAAAAGCAATAATACAAAGTTTTCAGTAGAACATACTTGTTTCATTACCATAATTTACTGATTTTTTTCTATTAGACAGGAAAAATGAATTCCAGAGATTGCTTTTACAGCATTGAACTGTAGTGAATAACATACCGTGTACTTGAAAAGTGCTATGGGATTAGATAGTATTTTCATTACAAAACAAGATAAATAAGTGAGATAACAACATGCATTAATGAGCTATATTTAGCCATCGAGTGCAGAGAATTTCAAAATATAAAGAACATTTAGTTTTCAATTTATAAACAAAAACCTTGAATTACTTTTTTGCTAAGTTCATTTGACATCCAGAAAAAAAGTATTCAGTATTGCTTCTATGTAGTTGGTTGTATGTTCTAACTGATCTGACAGTAGTTTTATGGTAGTTCAAGTTCATAGGTAGGAGTGCTGTCTAAGCTCTGCAGCTCAGATTTAAATCAGAGCAGATTTAAATGAGGCTGATAGAGATGTGTTTCAATAAAGATGTGTGTCTTACAGGCAGCCAATCCTTTCTTTAAACTGTTGACCATGCTAATGGAATTTGCTGGCGGGCCTCCAGGAATGCCTCCCTTTGCATCTTACATTCTGCAGAGGGTATGGGAGGTAAGGCTTGAAGGACATGTTCCAGTCTTCCCTGAATTTACCTGTGTTTGTTTGTTTCTTTCTTTAATTTTTCTTCCTTTTTTTTTTTTAAACTAAGGGTAATTTTACTTATAGCATAACAAAATATAGCACAATTGAGTGGAAGGTTCAGATACCTCCCACTGACCTCTACCCTCTTGAAGTTTCCTTTCTTATACTGCTTCCACCATCTTACATTTCTCTTCTTACTTGAATCAATGGCTTCAAGTAATAGCAAGTTGTCATAAAGAATAATTTTCCTCAAGGAAAATTCCATAAAGCCACTAGAATTCCTAGAAATATAAACTAGGTATTGTTAGCAGTTGACAAAGATAATAGAAGAAATGCTAAAACCACTTGTTCTAGAGTCATTGCTGTGCTAACAGATTTTTTGTGATGATTAGAAAAGTTCAAGGCCCAGCCTAAGAAAACCTTTTGCCAAAGGGCCAAATGCTGCCACCACACATTCCTTTTGGGACAATTCTCCTGTGCTGTTGTAACCTAACGGCCATTCGTGCAGCAATAAATAATAAGCTTTTCCAAATCAAATGACAGTTTGGCCTGTAGTCCAAAGATCACCAACCACTACTCTCCCATGAGGAGAATCTTCATAGCAATCCATTTACATTTGCATGAAATAGTATAGTTAGAGTCAGGAATAGACAGATGAGAAACTCTAGATAATTAAAGGGGTTTTCTCTTCCCTGTAAGTGCTCGGGATAAAATTCAAAATTTAGTTTATGCAATTCTACCACTGTGCCATATCACCAACCAAGATACGTTTAAGTAAATTAATAATCTTAGCAAGTCCTTTGGAATCCCGTTTTCGTTCTGCATTATTTTAAATTTTGTAAACTAGCAACAGATTTTTTTGAGCTTTTCTTGCTACTTACAAGTAAATATATTCAGTATAGTAGGAAAACATAGGTAAAACTTTCGTGAAGACTCTAGTTTAAAGGAAAAAAAATATGGGCTGGAGAAATAGCCTAGTAGTTTAGAGCATTTGTTGCTCTTGAAAAGGACCCAGGTTCAAATCTCAGCACCTATGCACCCACATGGCAACCTACAGCCATTCATATAACTCTAGTTTCAATGGAGCTGACAACCTCTTCTAACTTCCTCAGAAACAGGCACACAAGTGGGGCACATTTATGCATGTAGCAAAATACCAATAAAAAAAAAGTTAATAAATAAATACTTAATGGCATATACCAAAAGCAAGAATCAAATTCTCATTCAGTTTACTGCATGTCGTATTTTTTTCATTTCATTTATAGGTTATTGAATACAATCCTTCTCAGTGTCTGGACTGGTTGGCAGTACAGACACCCCGAAATAAGCTGGCACACAGCTGGGTCCTCCAGAATATGGAAAATTGGGTCGAGCGGTTTCTTTTGGCACACAATTATCCTAGAGTCAGGACTTGTAAGTCAAATGTTTAAAATTTAGCTAATTATTCATTGCTCAAATTTTTAATTTGTTTTACTGCTTGTTGGTTCGATTTTTAGGGTTTTGGGAGAGTGGGGGTAACCCAATGATAATGCCTGTTAGTACGTAAAGCTCTAAGAGGTAACATAAAAGACCAGGGTGTAGGTGGGTGTGTGCGCGTGGTGTGTGTTTTTTAATACTTGAAAATCTTACCACTGAGTATCCATGATATTTTGTGTTTTGTTTTTTAAGTATTACTAAAGAAAGTATAAGATGAGAAATTTCTTTCTTAAAAGTAACTCTTGATTCCAGGACAGCCAGAGCTACGTAGTAAGACCCTGTCTTGAAAAACAAACAATAAAATTAACTCTTGAGAATGTTAAGATTAAAATAGTAATTAAGACAGAAATCATGGATGTAATTATGAGTTAATATACTACGTCTTTTGTGATTAAGCCATTGGAGAATGAACCGACATTGTTAGAAGACAATTAGACATACAGAAAAAAGACATTGCATGAGACAGGAAATTGTTTATTAGTAAACATAATGTATTTACTTTTTTATAGTTCAAACAAATGAAAATTAACATTAATTTTTAGAATGTCATCAGTCAGTGACATGCTGTTTCTCCACTGAGACGACTTTACCTTAGTGACAAACACTAGTATACATTTGTTGTTTTTTTCTAAACATCATTTCCCAATAAAATACAGATTCTGAGAGAACAGACAGATTTTAAGGACAGACAATAATCAGAATAAACTGGTGCTTTGAGGATCAGTGCAGTGCCTTAAAGTGAAGAAATACGCTAAACGATGTGGCTGTGTCAGAGGCACACTGTTGCGAAAGCCTAAACAATTTCTGTAAGATATATAATGCTCTGTGTTTTATTTAACCCAGAGTATAAAATATTTTCATGTTCATACTGATGCCCAGCACTCAGGTGGTGTTCACAACACCTGTGACTTCACTTCTGCACTCTTGTGTCCTTGGTCGACATGAGCACGCAGTTCAACAAATGAGGATGAACAGGTTTGTAAGGAGACTACTGAATTGTTTGTGCATACTCCTCAAGAGGTGGACCCCACCTTCTCCTTGAGAGGAGCTCAGTGACACTGGAGGAGTAGAATGAGGAGATAGGACCACCAGGCAGGTGCTCAAGGTTAACATCAGAAAGCCCACTTGAAGGGTGATGCTGCAGTCTCGACTCTTCTAACTCCTCATGTCTGAGCCAGACCATCATAGACATAAAATAAACTCAGTGTGAGACATTCTTTGAACTGCCTGACCAGCACTTAGAACCATCAAAGTATTGAACCCAAGGAATCTGAGATACAGATCCAAGAAGAGTGGAAAGAAATGTCATAGTTGAATGCTATGTGTCCAGGCAGGGTCCTGGAGCAGAACTAGTGAAAAGCATGGAGGGAACACTGATTTTGTATTTGCCTTTGTTAGTTCCTTATTCATCATAATCTAGCATAATAACAGTAGATGTTAGCTGTGTGGGTCTTAATGGGGATTGTGTATTTTCTGTCTGAAGTCACAGGTTCATTGCGAGAAAGATCTTTCAGTGGAGGTTACCCATGCATTCGCATGGCTCCTCTGCCCAGGGTTGTGCTTCCCCTGTACACATTTTATTTAACCCCACAATCCCTTTTGAGTTTTTTTAGCCAGATGTTACACTGATGTTCATGATAGTACTATGGAAATGACATAGTAGCGATACTGTAATGTTATTACTCTCACAAAAATGGCCATGGCTGCTTGTTTCACGATCCTTTAAAAAAATATGCTCCCTCCCTCTAATGTTTGTAATGCCGTTTCAGAACTTGCATATAAGTCTTTTATCCAAAGTATCCAGTGACATTACTTTAACTTGCTCAGCGAGGGTTCTGACATGGATAGATGTACCTGTACTCCTATAATCTCAGTGACAGGGGCAGAAGAATTACTCTTAAAATACCAGTTGAGCAGCATAGCAAATAGTCATGGCTTTTAAGAAAACAAAAATCCTTTAGTTAGGAAGCAAATTGTTAGTTACCATTTTAAAAATTTTATCAGTTAAATCTAGAAAAAGTGTTTTTAATATTAGGGTCTAAATATTTGAAAAGTTTGAATGTATTTTAAAGTAACAATTCACATAACATAAATGAAAAACTAAAGGACTTACAAAAACTATAAAATAACAAACACAACTGGATGTTATAAAACAAAAATTGACTTGCCAAGTATTAGAATCGTTAAGGACTTGGGCAAGGCATGGAGAGGCACACTGACAGTGTGAGTCTTTGGGATCAGGCAGGCAGAGGTCTAAATTCAAGGACACCCTGATTTACAGAGTGATTTCAGGCAGCCAGAGCTCCATAGTAAGATCCTGTCTCAAAACAAAACACCACAGAAGGGGGTGGAGAAGGGGCTTAGTAGTGCTCTTCCAGAGGTCCTGAGTTCAATTCCCAGCAACCACACACTGCTCACAACCATCTGTAATGGGATCTGATGCCCTCTTCTGGCTTGCAGACAGAGCACTCATCATTTAGATATATTTTAGCCAGGTGTGGTAGTGCACACCTTTAATCCCACCACTTGGGAAATAGAGGCAGGTGGATTTCTCTGAGTTTGAAGCCAGCCTCGTCTATGCAGTGGTTCCAGGGCTGCTAGGGACACTTGAAGAAATCCAGTCTGGAAATACAGAAAACTAACTCCCACCCACCCACCAAAAAAAAATCAAAAACTTACTATGTAGCAGTAGAAGTAGATTTCTTCTAAGTTTCATAGTATGAAACAAGACCTGGTATCCAGCCTAGTTTTTAACTTAGGCAAATGGACTCACCTAATAAGTTAGTAGTCGCCGAACAGTAATCATGAGCTTGATGATAATCATAAGCAAAAGGCAGGACTCTCTTAGAACAGCCTTTAGAAGGTGTTTTTGTTTTTTGGCAAGGAAGAA
This sequence comes from Tokudaia tokunoshimensis, assembly GCA_036184795.1. Lineage (NCBI taxonomy): Eukaryota > Metazoa > Chordata > Mammalia > Rodentia > Muridae > Tokudaia > Tokudaia tokunoshimensis. The sequence goes on from BTHU01000014.1 coordinate 93,570,681, forward strand.
GGGCTAACAGTTTTATTGAGAAGCAGTTCCCCTAAGCAGGCAAGAATCTTGAGTGAGTTACGTTAGACTTTTAAAAGGCTTCTAGTTAGTAGTACCTTTAATCTCCCTTCAAAAAGGGATGGGACTCTCAAAAGTTAAATATTCTGTTGGTGGCATGCATATATATATATATATATATATATATACACACACACACACTTTTTTCTTATATATTTGTATTTTTATCTTTATAACTTGTGTTTGTTATATGGCACTATCTTTAAATTACAAATAATTTACTAGGACGTTTTCTCTTTATTGAATCATACTATTTCTTCAGAAAAAATAAATTCTGTGGTGGGAAAATTCTACATTGTGGCTGGGAGGAGATAATTAGAAGGAGTTGAAGGCTAGCTTGTGTAGCAGTTTCTGTAGTGGTGATTATTGCTGCCACTTAAGTATAGCAGTGGTAGAATGGAAGTTTCTACCCTACTACCCTTTGGGAATCTTTCTTCTGGACAGAAGGTAAATCAGAAGGGTATTTAAAAGATGTCATGTCCCTTAGTTTTTATTCACTTTTATTAATAAAGGGAAGAGTGGTTTTGTGTTTAATAACTGCTCTTCAGTCTACTAAAATCATTCAAGGATCTGACAGTTTTGTTTTACATTTTATAGCTGCAGCTTATCTTCTGGTGTCCCTTATACCAAGCAATTCATTCCGCCAGATGTTCCGGTCAACAAGGTCTTTGCACATCCCAACCCGTGACCTTCCACTCAGTCCAGACACAACAGTAGTCCTACATCAGGTCTACAACGTGCTCCTTGGTTTGCTCTCAAGAGCCAAACTTTATGTTGATGCTGCTGTTCACGGCACTACAAAGCTAGTGCCCTATCTTAGCTTTATGACTTACTGTTTAATTTCCAAAACTGAGAAGCTGATGTTTTCCACATATTTCATGGATTTGTGGAACCTTTTCCAGCCTAAACTTTCTGAGCCAGCAATAGCTACAAATCACAATAAACAGGCTTTGCTTTCATTTTGGTACAATGTGTGTGCTGACTGTCCAGAGAATATCCGCCTTATTGTTCAAAACCCAGTGGTAACCAAGAACATTGCCTTCAATTACATCCTTGCTGACCATGATGATCAGGATGTGGTGCTTTTTAACCGCGGGATGCTGCCTGCCTACTATGGCATTCTGAGGCTCTGCTGTGAGCAATCACCTGCATTTACTCGACAACTAGCTTCTCATCAGAACATCCAGTGGGCCTTTAAGAATCTTACACCACATGCCAGCCAATACCCTGGAGTAAGTACAGTTTATACTTTTAATATCTGTTTCCTGTATTTGGTTAGCAATATATTTTCTTTCATTTAAGAAATGACAAAATATCGAATAGTCTATCTTTACTCATTCACCTATTTTCTCTTTCAGTGCTGGGACTCGAATCCAGGCTCATGTACATGCTAGGCATGTGCTTGGCAACTGAGCTACATTTCCCCCTCCCAACCTTCTTTTTCTTTTCGTAAATATTTTTCTTTAAAATTTTATGTGTATGTGTGTTTTGTCTCTGCAACACATGTAATCCTGATGTCCACTGAGGTCAGAGGGGCGCAGAATTTCCTGGTACTGGCATTGTAGATGATCAGAAGCTGCCACGGGGATGCTGGGAATTAAACCTAGTGCCCTTAACCTCTGTGCCGTCTCTCCAGACCCATCTCAAACATTTATAAAGTTTTAAATGTTTGCTTTCTTAGATACCCTCATATAATGCGTTATATAATCTACAAAATAAGGCATTATATTTTCTTACGCTGATGTTAAAATTTTGTTACCAGTGGCACATATTGTATATTGTTTTCTTGTTTTAACTTTTGTTTGGCAATGCTGGGGAACAGACTCAGGACCTTGGCCATCCAAGCAAATTCTACCAACCCAAATTCATGTTCTGTAAATTCATCTTCAATCTATATGTACTGAAAAAATCAAGACAACTTTATGGAGTTATTATTTTATAATTGGGTATGCTAGAAACATAGCTCCACAGTAACTCCAGCTACAGAGTATCTTGGGGAAAAAAGTATCTGATACTATTACCCTCCACAGGAACTCCCACACACATGCATAAAGATGCACATAATTAAGCAGAATTTAAAAATGTTAATTAGATATTTGTTATCAAGGTCTACATGTTTTGCTAAGGTATGAGCTGCACAGTAATTTATAGAAGTATTCCATAGTGTTATTTCTCCTCCCTATCGCAGATGGATGATGCATTAGCTTACATACACATACAGTTCCAATCTGATCTCCTTTTCAGAAAATTTGTAAGTTTCTTATTACATTTAGGGAATATTATGCAACATTATAACTCCTGGTTTGCATTTGCTACATCCCACTTTTGTTTGTTCCTGTTAAACTGTCCTTTGTTAGCGTAAACTGTTCTTGTTGGCTGTATAGTACATTTAGAATTTCTTACCCAGAGAGAATAGCATAATTTCCAATTCAGAAAATTAGAGTGCTTGTAATGGAAGAAAGAAAATACGTTCATTTTTTTCAAGACCAAAAATTTCAAAGCTAAGGCTGGAAAATGAAGAAGGATTCGAGTGTCTGTCATAGGCTGAAGGGATCATGATAGTATTTATTTTTACTTAGTTTCCATCACAGTTTACATAAATGACATTTAACTTAGTTACTGTGATATCTAGGGTTACTTAAGCCAGGTAAGAGTTGCCTGTCTCCATGAGCTGGTTCTTTGTTCTTGACCTTGGTCAGATGTAGAGCAATTTTTCCTTCTCTCTTCTCTTCTCTTCTCTTCTCTTCTCTTCTCTTCTCTTCTCTTCTCTTCTCTTCTCTTCTCTTCTCTTCTCTCTCTTTTTTTTTTTTTTTTTTGAGACAGTGTTTCTCTGTATAGCCCTGGATGTCCTGGAACTCAGAACTTTACCTGCCTCTGCCTCCCAAGTCCTGGGATTAAAGGCATGTGCCACCACTGCTCGGCTTTTCTCCTCTTCCTTCCTTCCTTCCTGATTTATTTGTTTGTTTATGTAATTACACTGTAGCTGTCTTTAGACACGACAGAAGAGGGAGTCAGATCTCATTTAGGATGGTTGTGAGCCACCATGTGGGTGCTGGGATTTAAACTCAGGACCTTCAGAAGAGCAGTCGGTGCTCTTAACCACTGAGCCATCTCTCCAGCCATCTGTCTGTCTTATATTCCTCCCTCCCTCCCTCCCTCCCTCCCTCCCTCCCTCCCTCCCTCCCTCCCTCCCTCCTTTCTTTCTTTCTTTCTTTCTTTCTTTCTTTCTTTCTTTCTTTCTTTCTTTCTTTCTGGTAGAACTTAACTATTAGGAATTTTCATGAAAATTATGTTGTAAAATTTTAAAGTTATACATTTTAATTCATTAATAACTATATTAAAGCTCAACTGTTACCTCATATTTATATAACCACAACTGAGGATTTCCTATATTTTATCACTAACAGTTAATTTAGAATAATGTTCTAAATGTTGGTACAAGGTGTGTCTCAGAAACAGCCTTAATTCAACCTTTATTTAAGTGTTCACAATCCTTGAGACAAAGTGAGTGAGATGCTTTCAAGGGTAAAGCCATTTGCCCAAAGTGACAAATGCCCTGGGACCCACACAGTGGAAGGAAAGAAGCAACTTCTGAAAGCTGTCCTCAGACCTCCATACACATGCACCCTGCTTCCTCTTCTCCAATAAAAATGTTATAAAAGTATAGCCTGTCACTAGATACACCATTGAATTTAAAATGCTAGTATTTTAAACAGCATTAAGACTTTTATCTATTTAGAATCTTGATGAATTTTAGTTTAATGACCATACAGCCATGCCTAGCATGGGGCTTAGGTGCCTCATGCAGCTTGCATTCACTCCAGGATAGTCTTGAGTACTGCCCAGTACAAAATCATGAACAAGTTTAAAATATAATGTTTTTGTTTAACTTGATTACATGTCTGAGATAAGAGCTTTATTGATGACAATATCATGCAATAATATTAAAGGCTAGACACGCAATAGTATATAATCCAATTTAAGTAGATTGTATTACTGACTTTCTCATCACTGGTTTCTATAGTAGTGAAATTAATTTATGATTTTAGTTGGCTAATGAGTTTTAGTAGTTGGCTAATGAATATTCACTTAGAAATGGGGAACAGAAATTCTAAAATGTCAAAAGGTTAAAAGATCACCATTTTACATATTTGCCTCTTTTAGGCTGTGGAAGAACTGTTTAACTTGATGCAGCTATTTATAGCTCAAAGGCCAGACATGCGAGAAGAAGAATTAGAAGATATTAAGCAGTTTAAGAAAACAACCATAAGCTGTTACTTACGTTGCTTAGACGGCCGCTCTTGTTGGACTACTTTAATAAGGTAAAAAAAGATACACTTTGACCTTTTTTTGGTTGGTTTTCCAAGTAAGAATATGAAACCTTTCCTTTTGACACTAAAGGAGAAATAATTTATATTATTTATAACTAAATGTTTGTTCTTTTAAAGTTTTATTATTTTAAATACAATCTTAAGTAACCCTTTTGTTGGCCTTTTACTGTGCACAGTGTAGCTACGGATGATCTTGAACTTGTGATCCTTGTGCCTCCACATCCTATGTTCTGTCTTGCCACTGTGTTTAGTGTTGGGATCAAAGCTGAAGTTTGAACGTCCTATCTGTGGAAGTTTTCATTCAGACTCATGTTTGGGTCTAGAGACCTTGGGAAATGGCTTTTGCATCTTAAGATGAGTCTGCTTGTTAATGTCTTCCATTTTTCTCAGATCTATTTGGCTTTATAGGAATTAGCAAAAATAATAGAACTATCTATGCAATAAATTGTTCCTAACTATAGAACTGACTGAAGGACTTAGACAATAACTGCTGCAAATTACATTTTCCTTTCTTTACCTATGGAAATTAAATTTTTCTCAACATGTTGTATTGCTGAGCATGTAGAAGAATGGAGGACTAGGGGAGTCCTTTAGTGGGCACAGTTTTGTGTGTGATTTCATTATAATACTAAACTAATGAACCCAAGAAAACATTAGATTATCTCTCCAAGAACACTTTTGTATTTGAATCTTAGGTGGTCTCCAAAATGAAATAAGCACTTTTGCCAAATCCATTTAAAGGAACTTTCTTAAATGCTTGGTCTTCAGTTCAATAAAGTTGATTGTTTGCAGCTTTTTCCATTTAAGTTCGGAGTTTTGCTGCTTGTTAAGTAAAGACAGGAGGCATCCAGTGGAGGTGGAAGGATCTGCAGTTCTTTGCAGAAATGCTTCGCTACCAAGCAGAGTGAGCTCTGAGCACGCAGTAACTCAGTATGGTCATGACTTACTTTTAAGGTTTTCAGGTTTGTTCATGTGTCTCTCCCATATCCTCTTCATGTTACCCTTCCCAAAACTGATAAATGCTTTTGGAATATAGTATAATTTACTATTATACAGAACTTAACCCAGAGTGCTTAAAAGTAGGAATGTTTGTGTTTTCAGAGGATTTTTTAAAACTTTGGCCAGTTTGCAAAACTTTATTAGCTGCATATCATGATCTGGAAATGTAAAGTGTCCCATAAGTGAGTGCCAACTGCTGGGTCAGTAATCTTGAAATCTCAAGAGTGTTTCAGATTTCAAGTTTGGATGGCTTATTCTGTCCTGTATTACTAAGAAATCGAGTACATGCCAGGTCAGGACGTCAGTGCAGGATTCCACAAAAGAGAGGCTACATAATACAATCTCTCAAAAATTAAAACCAACAGATGTAGCCAGTTTATTTTATATGAGTAGGAAAGCCAGAAGCTTAAGCCAGTTAGACATCTGTGTCTGTGTCTTTGTCAACACTAGACTGTTCTGTTCAAACTGGATTTCCTCTCTTCTTCTAGTGCCTTCAGAATACTATTAGAATCTGATGAAGACAGACTTCTTGTAGTGTTTAATCGAGGGTTAATCCTGATGACTGAGGTAAATACTAGTTGCCTTTTACTGTGAATGTATCTCATTTCCAAGAGTTCCTACTGCATGTATATAAAGAATTTATGCTGAACTGTCTCACACATTGCAGGATTTTACTTAAATAAGTTAGTCCTCACTTTATATTTATTTAGGTTTATTTAACTAGTTTTAGTTATTTTACTTAGTAAATAAAAATGAAATGTGTTTTGTAATCAAGGGTACACGTTATTTCCCAAGAGTTTCTTATTTGGCAGAATAGAGACAGAGCACTGCAATGGTTCCACAAGACTAATGCCTGTAGTTAATTCTTCCCATAATTCTTAGTTCACAAGGATGAGATGACGTAAAGCTACCAGAAGTACGTTGTACTCTTTAGTCTTGTGCTGGAGATAAGATAAAATTGAACACTCAGTACTACATGAATTAAGACATACTATTGCTTTTTGTTTTTGTTTTTAATTAATGGTATTATAGAGTAGGAACTGAATAAGAAACTACACTTTGAAGAATTTGGACTTTTGCAGTGGTTCATGGGGAACATTCAAATAGATTACTTCCTGAGCGCAAAGGCAAGAAATCTTTGAGTCTGATTGAAATGTCTACTCTTTGCTAAGTACTGCACTAGGCAAAAGAATACCAGTTAACAAAACATTCAATTCCTGGTCTGCCAGTTTACAAGTTAAATAGTACAATAATTGGAATTTTTTAAAAATATGACTAAATTATCTTTTTATGCTAAAATGTTTATATAAAATACAGCTCTGAAGGAAAAGAACCTTTAAAATAAGTTTCCTTTATTAAAAGGACTGGAGTCTAAGGAAATGGTTCAGTCAATAAAGTTGTTATGAAAGCATGAGGACCTGACTCCAGCACCCACATAAAACCAGGCAGCATGCCCCTCACCCCAGCACTGGGAAGCTGGAGAAAAGAAGATCCTTGGAGTTTGCTATTTAGCCAGTCTAGCAGAACATGCAAGCTCCAGGGTCTGTGAGAGACTATGTCCAAAACAACAAAAATAAGCAAACAAAAAACAAAATAAAAAGAAACTAAGTAAGCAAGTAGGTAAGTACAGGAGTATGGGGTGTCTCAGTTGGTAAAGTACTTTCCACAAGCCACTAAGGACGGAGAGAGAGCCCTGATCTGCAAATTGTCCTTTACCTGTCTAGGTACACTGGGTGAGCATATGCGCGCACACACGTTTTGAAGAAGATTTCTTTATAAAGGTAGAGAGTAATTGAAGATAGCGCCTGGCATGCACACACATACATGCACTTTCCATTCTTAGACCACACATACAGAACAGCTAAATGGAGAAACCTAACTCAGAAAAAAAGTAACATTTGCTTGGTATACATATATTCCCACATATAATCTGAGTCTGAAAATGCCTTTTAGAAGATAAGAATTTCATTTTTGTCTACAATAAAAATGAAATTAAAGGTTTTTAAATTTTTATTTCCTAAATCACTTGTAGTCTTTCAACACATTGCACATGATGTATCACGAAGCTACGGCTTGCCATGTGACTGGAGACTTAGTAGAGCTGCTGTCAATATTCCTTTCGGTTTTGAAGTCTACACGCCCATATCTTCAGAGAAAAGGTTTGGTCATGTGTACTTTTTATTTTTTTACCATTTTGCTGCCATTAAAGAATTTGTTTTTCAAATGAGAGGCCTCAGAAAAGTTGACTTTCTAGTTTCTGAGCCAATTGTTCCTGAGCTAGTTAGTATTGTACAATGTTTATCATGATCTCATAAAGAGGGAATGGAATGTTCTTATATATTTTATTTATACCTACTTAAAAACAATAGGCAAGCATAGTATAAGAATCAAGATTTAGGAGACTGGAAAAGCTTCCCCACAACAATAAGTTGAATTTTTTTGTTTTAACCTTCATGTCCCAAAATAAGTCACTTTTAGTGTCAGTAGAAATAAGTATAAAATATTTATTTATATAAATACAAACTTCATGATTCTAGGAAATGCAATGTATATATATGCCTTATATACCACCTGCAGTCTCGGTAACTTGAAAAGCTGAGACAGCAAGTCCCTAGAGCTTCAGAATTCAAGACAAGCCTGGGGAAGATCATATGACCTCATCTTAACAAAGTGGAATAGAATTGTCACAAAACCAATTTCTTTAGGAAGTCTAGCATGTTTCATGTCATTGACATGGATTAATGTGGGTAAAGGCTCTTTCCACCCAGTCCTGATGAGTAAACTCTGAAATCCCCACAGAAAGGTGGGAGGAGAGACCCAGTTCCACGGATTGTCCTGTGACTTTTACACGTGTACCATGGCACATGTTGTCCAGTCCTCTTCCACCCTTACCATGCACACGCACAACAAATAATAGTAATTTTGTACAATAAAAAAGATGTAATATGTTTAGCACACACCTACAATCCTCACCCTCAGGAGGGTGACCCAGGAGAACTGAAAGTTCCAGGCCAGCCTGGGCTATATATAGCAAGAGCTAGTCTCTTCTTCTTCTTGTCCCACCTCCACCCTGCTCCAGCCAAAAAGAAGAGCAGGATTAATGTAGTAATCTAATAATCTCATGAAATTAATCACTTAGCTTTCACCAAAACATTTTTTATGTAATTAATTTGAAACTCTTGATGGAGACTTAGTAGAGCTGCTGTCAATATTCCTTTCGGTTTTGTGTTTTTATCACAACAAAAGAAAAACTAGGGGGAACTGTGATTATTCAAAAGTCTATTTATATTTGCTTTTATATTTGCAGATGTGAAACAGGCATTAATCCAGTGGCAGGAGAGAATTGAATTTGCCCATAAACTTCTAACCCTTCTTAATTCTTATAGTCCTCCAGAATTAAGAAATGCTTGCATAGGTAAGTTACTTGAAAAATAAAAACTGTAGACCAATATTTCTTTTGTTTGTTTGTTTGTTTGGCTTTTTGGTTTGTTTTTTATTTATATATATTGTGATACTAGATTTATAGTGTATGAAAGACAATGATACTTGTCTGGGTAACTCACACAGACTAGCAGGACCCAAGAAAAACAAGTTACTTTTTAATATGCTAGTGTTGACACACTTGTGTGCTGAGTATCTGGGGTCCCTTTCAGTTGTCTGTAGGCTTCTTAAAACTCTAATCTTATGATCCCATATGAAAAAGGTAGAATCATGCCAATATTTACAAAGTGGAGCTCACCTGTAAAGGATAAGGTTAGTTCTTTCACTGTGGGTTGTTAGCCTTAAAAATATTTTTCAGTACATGAAAAGCAGCAGTGAGAGCATGCTGCTTAGAGGTGGAGGACAGGAAAGCAGACATAAAGGTTAGACAGTAACTTACTCTGTCGGCCAGGAACTAGAGTGGGGTGGAGGGTGGACGCAGGGATTACTTATTTTGTCCTGATGAATTTTTTTAACTGAAAATTTTAAATACTTAACCTATCCAAGAAATTTTTTCTCAGAACTATACTCTTAAATTCATATTACCTTTGTGAGCACTTATTTATAGAATGATAATGTATAACTGCTAAAAGAATCTTCATTTTAAATACATGGTGAAGTTTTTTACTACCCTAGGAACCACTTGAAGTAGTGAACATTAGACTGTTAACTATTAGTAATTTCTAAAAATAGCAAAACCAATTGCCCATCATGAGACTTACTCTTGTGTGGTTACTGGATGAGAATCAATCCAGCCAATATCCCAAAGCTCTGAGTAGTAGACTGTAGATTATCAGCTATCTCTTGGACCGAAGCTGTTGTGATGGACTTTATAACAATAATCATGGAACATTGCTATTTGACTAGACTATGTCTACATGGAAGCAAGGAGAATTGGGGAACAGGGATAGTGTCCTAAATGTTTGTGTTCAGTAATGTCCCTCCACTGTGGTTATCATAGCTCGTGATACAGAGTTGGACATCAGAGCATCTCTCCCTGTGTTAGGAGCTCCATCAGTGTGTAGTACACTAGAACCTCGTCAGGAGTTATGAGTTCAAAAACAGTGGGTAAATCTAATAACCCCATTGATTTAATACTCAAATTGTTTTAATTTTCAGATGTCCTCAAGGAACTTGTTCTTTTGAGTCCCCATGATTTCCTGCATACTCTGGTTCCCTTCCTACAGCACAACCATTGTACTTACCATCACAGTAATATACCAAGTACGTATTTATTTAGCGTAGTGCTTGAATATGGTTGGCATGTATCATTCTGCACTCTGAAGCTTGGAGATTTATTTTTTCCATTTATTCTTATTGTACACTTTTAATGTCTTAGTGTCTCTTGGACCTTATTTCCCTTGTCGAGAAAATATCAAGCTAATAGGAGGGAAAAGCAATATTCGGCCTCCGCGCCCTGAACTCAATATGTGCCTCTTGCCCACAATGGTGGAAACCAGTAAGGTATGTTGGGATGCCAGGAAAATCGTATTTCTATAGTACAAGGTAATCTGAGATTTCCCCCTGGCGGTTGAGTCCGTTAGATTTATGTGAACGTTTTATGAAGGCTAATATTAGATTCATTTGGACTTTTTCCTTTAAGTGCTCTCAAATGTTGATTGATATTTGCAAAATCAACAGTAAGCACTAGTCGTTAAGATTTTTTTTCTTCTAAAAAAATAGCTTAATAGTAAATCTTAATTTGTTACTAGGCTAAATTGTAGCCATGTCCTGTATTTAAATCTATAAAGTTTAGTTAGGTGCTTGAAATGTTTTCAATTTGGCCATATAATTAAGAGCTGCTTACTGTCCCTCCAATCACATTCTTCTTAACCTACCCATAATGTCACTGAGTGATAGATTTATCATCTGGCTTCTGGTCTCTAATGCTTATTCTAAAATAGTGCCAATTCTAAATTATAGAGACAAGCTATGTTAACATAGGATAATTTACTTTAGTTTTAACATTTTTTTAAAAAATATTTTTCCCCTTTAGCTTTCCTTACCCGCATCTTCACTCACACTCTCTCTTCTCTATTTTTGAATCTTAAGTATATTTGAGCAATTTACCTATGATAAAATATTAAGAATAATTAACATTATAGTTACCCTAATAGAAATACCTTCAAATCTTTCAAAAAATCAAATATAACTCATTCTTCTTGATGATATGTTTATAGCCATGCTAAAGTCTCAGTGCTGTTACTCTATAGAGTCTATAGAAATGATGGGTAATTACAGCCGGTAGCATCTGCACACTGAAACAAACCTAGGACAGTTATGATCTTAATAACACTAGAAATTTGGAATTTAAAACTAGACTCTTATAGAAGTTAAAGATTTAATTAGCTTTTTACTTAATCTTATTACATTTGCACAAAATATGCTCTTTATTATACAATTTAAGTGCAACCATTTTATCATCTTTAACCTTCAGGGCAAAGATGACGTTTATGATCGTATGCTGCTAGACTACTTCTTTTCTTATCATCAGTTCATCCATCTATTATGCCGAGTTGCAATCAACTGTGAAAAATTTACTGAAACGTTAGTTAAGCTGAGTAAGTATAACAGATGAGCAGAGACTCCACTGAATTACTTAAGCCCCTAGCCATTCAGGAAGGGGAAAATCATGACAGTCCCTTTATTTTTTTTATTTTTTTTATTTTTTAAAGTGAATGTTTACAAATATTAATTAGCATTCTTGGGAATATTTTAACTTTTATTAAGAAAATACCAACTTACTGGTTTCCATTGAATAGTTTTGCCCCAAGTTTCCGCTGGTCTACTAGGAGTGTGGAGCAGGGCTGGTCAGCACTTTGTATTCAGTGGCCTAAGTCTACCATCTTCACAGCAGAATTCCAAAAAAACCCTGCCTTGCTTGGGGGAAAGCGTAGAGACAGACTTCCCTGGCCCTTATCTCAGGGTGAGTTGAGATCTGTAGTACCAGCTATCCTTTGGAGTTAGAGGTGCCAAAACAGCTGAGTGGGCTGGGCAGTGCGAAGCCGAGGTGCACATGAGTGACTAGGAGGTAAGTCTCGTAAAATGAAAGGAGGCACATGAGCACTAGGAAACAAATCCTTCAGTGAATTATATAGGAGAGAAAAAACTTGAGAGAATGTCTAATATCTCTCTTCAAGGTCAGCACCTACAAGTTCTGAGCCTCTGTATGTCCTGCCTTCTAATTTTATCAAGGATGGGCCAGGATTCTCTCTGGTCTCTATAATTTCATTTCAGAGTGTGGGAATGATACTTAGGAAACCACACAGATCAAGAAATAGGCTATTACTGTGCCCCAGAAGTCCTCCTTGTGCTCCGTCTCAGCACAGCTCCTTCTTTCCTATGGAAAAGATTTTGGCCATTCCAGGTAGGGCAAAAGATGTGATCCAGTCATAGATTTCATTATCCAGGAAGAAGGAAATGGTTACAGCTGTCAGGGATAACTCCTCTTCAGAAAAGTCATCTTATTGGTAAGTGATTAGAGCATCTTCAATTTTGAAGGCTGTTCCTTCTACCTATTCCATTAGTTGATAATACCTATGTATCTATGGCTGATGCCAAGATGTGAGACGGTAAAGGTATCTGCAGATTAGCTGTCTCCGAATTATGCATCTGGGTTGTAGCACTAGGTCAAAGTCTGAAACTTTAGAAATAGCAATGATCAGGTGTAAGAGAATCCTCAGGAGCCTTTGTGCTCAGATAGGAGGTATTTCCAAAGATGCTGACCTTTGGACAACTTCCAGGTAATTGTGTTTCTATAATTTATAACAGTATGTTAAGAGCTGTACTTGATACTTGAACAACGTTGGCCAAGTAATGAGTGTTCTACCATTTTCTACTGTCTCTTTCATCAACACAAATATATACTTTCATGGAAATTATAAATGGATATGGGTAGCTTGATCTGGTACCTTATGTCTGAATTCCCACACTTGTAATCTCAGCACTCAGGAGCCTGTGGCAGGAAGATAGCCATGAGTTAAGAACTATCTGGGCTCCATAGGGAAACTGTCTATGAGGACAAGCAGAACTAAGTACAGTGAAAGAAAGGATAACACTTGGCAGCCGCATGACAAATCAACCTTCATGATTTTTGTGTTCACCATCACTCTTCTGAGTAACTGTGAAGCAGTGTTGATTCTGCATTGTTTAGTTCCTAGTAGCTACACTGTATATTGAAGGGTTCGACAGTGACGTATCTGGTCAGCTGCTCTGTATTACCACAGGATGCTAGTTACTAGCCATGCTAGCTTAAAAACTTGAATGTGACCAAATTCCAGTGAAACTAAATTTAAATAGCCAGAACCTGGCTGTTAGGAAAGCACTAGATCCAAACCCAAACCATAGGGCAAAAGCCTGAAAGTTTCTCTGTCCATTCCTGGCTAATGTGCAAAGCTGGAATTCTTGAGATAGAGACTTTAGAACAATGGTATCCTACCATATGTGGAAAAATTATACCCCAGAGTTTGACATTAATACTTCTTCTAGCTGACACAATTATTTCCGAAGAAAGATACCTGAGAAAGGGTTTAGGAAAACAAAACTTAGGTTAATGATAGCTGTGGTGAGGAGCATTGGTAATACTAGTGTTGATTTCTGTGACTCTTTCAGGAAAAAGTGGAGAGCGATAAATTTAAACTGATAATCTTACTTATTTGAGCCTTGAATTTAGATAGTACATAGACTACCATAGATAAGATTGTCTCAAAACTGTATTGGGTTGCCAAGTTGGAAGAAAAGTCTTTGTTGTTTTTATATGGGCAACTGAACAAAACGTTGCTCATGCCTGTGTTCATGTGAGAACTCCTGGTAAGGCAAGAGAATTGGGCGTTCTCTGCCTGCTTGGGCTTACATAGGAACCCATCCACAAAAAGTTATCCCTCCAATTCCTGAACAACACCACCATAATTTCATCTCTTTGTCCCTTTACTTTCACTTTTTAAATATATTTCCTTTCACAAAAGTAAACTAGAATGGTTCAAACTATGAGGGGAAAAAGATCAAAAGAACACATATATTTAGTAGATATTAAAGATAATATCTAGTTCGTAGAGTAGAGGTGGTATTATCACCATACACTTGGGAGTAATGCAAAAAGATCAAGAACTCAATCAAGATAGTTGTTGAGTACATAATGAGTTTGAGGCCAGCCTGGGCTGCTTGAGACCTTGCCCCTATTCCAGGGATGGCAAGAGATAGCAATCAATAGAACAGGACAGCTAGCAGCCTCTACACAAGCACACGCACTTGAACCACACATGTATACAAACACACACGAGACCATAGTTAGCAGGTTATAAAAACCAGAAGGACTGGAGCAACGGCTCAGCAGTTAAGAGCACTGACTGCTCTTCCAAAGGTCCTGAGTTCAATTCCCAGCAACCACATGGTGGCTCACAACCATCTCTAATGGGATATGATGTCCTCTTCTGGTGTGTTTGAAGAGATCAACAGCATACTCACATATATGAAATAAATAAGTAAATTATAAAAAAAAAAAAAACCAGAAGCAATAAACTTAAAGTTTTGGTTACATAAAAATTGAAGTTGTTAAATTGTGAAAACATAAAGTATAAACTAGTTGTCTATTGTAGTACAGCAGATTTCTGTGAGTTGAAGGTAAACCAGAACCACATAGTAAAACCCTGTCAATAAAAAACAAAAAACAAAACAAAAAAATCACAAAGTAGCTATGGCAAAGTGTTGGCAGACTAAACAGATAAATGGCTACCAATACACAAAATGTTTTTAGGCTTTGATTAAATGAAGACTAAGCAAAATTACTACATGGATAGTTAATATCATCCCCATACAAAAGCACTCATTAACCATCTGAGAAGTTGCCTCATTAATAAAAAAGCAAATGATGATTTAACCTGAGAGAGTAAATTAGGGGAAGAACACGTGTTGGCTATATCCATTCTTCAGAGATTAAGGAAAGAGGAGCTAATGAAAGGAATACTATCAATTCTGGGAGGCAGTTTGGCATTGTCAGTTAAAACTTTGCATATTCCTTACTCTCTTCTCATAAAAATGGAAGATAACACATAGGATGTTTATTTTCACTTTATTCATAGTGTATGAATTGGAAACAAAAATGTCCACCAATGAGAACATACTTTAGGAAGACATTTCATTGGTATTATATCATTATCAAAACAAACAGGGTAATATTGCATAAGTTGATATGGGGAAGAAAAACAGCCAGAAAATAGAGTTGACGATATGCAGCTCAATGAACCAGCAGAGGTTGGGTTCAGTTCCTAGAACTTGAGGGTGAGAGAGCAATACAAAGATAACTAAATTCATACAGAGGGGTGAGGTATTACCCTTGATAACAAGTTTAAGGCCAGGTGTGGTTATCCACAACATTAATCCCAGCACTTGGGAAACAGTCTGATCTCTGAGTGCAAAGGCAGCCTGGTCTACATAGTGAGTTCCAGGATAGCCAGAGCTACACAGAGATACCCTGTCTCAGAAGCAGCCAACCACAGTACACAGTCATTACAAATCATTTCAGCCATACAGGCATATAAAAGCACTCTATGGTCTTACCTCATGCAATGATAGTATTATTCTCTTGGCTGTTTGTTTGTTTGTTTTAAGACAGGGTCTCACTGTGTAGCCCTGCCCTGCCTTAGCTTTGTAGATCAGATTGGCCTCTAACTTAAGAGATCTGCTCTCTGTTGCTTTCTTAGCGCAGGGGTTAACCTTGACCGTGTCCATCTTAAGATTTGGATTTCTTAGATGAATATAGAAAACGATATTGCAAACTATAATTAATCCTCCTCCCTAAATGAATAGTAGAATGGTCAGATACAAATTAAATCCTTAAATTTCACCTTCCTTCATTTAAATTTTATTTTATTTTATTTTTTGGATTTTATTTTTTCCTTTTTAAAATTGTTTATTTACATACCAAATGTTGGCCTCCACCCACTCCCAAAGTTCTCACCCCGTCCCCCTTCCCTTCGCCTGACCTCTAAGAGAGTGCCCCCCATCCAAACCCCTGCACATTCCCCTTCTCGGGCATCAAGACTGTATAGGATTAGGCACATCCTCTCCCATTAGGGCCAGACTAGGCCTTCAGTCCTAGGCTACATATGTGCTGGGGTGCTTAGAGCAGCTAGTGCATGCCCTTTGTTTAGTGGCTTAGTCTCTGGGAACTACCCGGGGTCCAGGTTAGTTGGCCCTGTTGGTCTTCCTGTGGGGTTACAAGTTCCTTCAGTCCTTCCCCTAACTCTTCATAGGGGTCCCTGACCTTAATCCAGTGGTTAGCTGTGAGTATCTGCATCTGTCTCAGTCAGTTTCTGGTAGAACCACTCAGAGTTCAGTCATGCTACGCTACTGTCTGCAAATACAGCATAGCATCAGTAGTAGTGTCAGGGTTTGGTGCCTGCCCATGGACAGATCCCGAGTTGGGCCCATCACTAGTTAGCCGTTCCTTCAGTCTCTGCTCCATTTTTGTCTCTGCATTTCTTTTAGATCATTTACATTTTAATTTGCAGTGACAAAACCAGAGTCTTGTGCCTTTAGCATTTAACATTATTTGTGAAATTTGTCTGAATGTGTTAAAGAAAATGTTTTTGGCAAGTAAAATATACTTATAAAACAACAAAAATATTTTTAAGGCAGAGTCTCACTATATAGCTCTGGCTATCCAGAAACTCACAGTGTAGACCAGGCTGGCTTCTCAGAGATGCACTTGCTGCTGCGATTTAATGCTGCAATTATAGGAGTGTGCCATCACACCCAGCTAAGACTTGTTTGTTTAAAGGCTAGGTATGGTGCTATATACTTTTTAAAGATTTATTTCATTGATGTGTATGAGTGTTTGCCTGCATATATTTCTGAACATCATGTGTTTCTGCTGTCTGGAGGAGCCAGAAGACAACCCTGGGACTAGAGTTAGTGCTCATGAACCTCCATGTTTGTACTAAGAATTAAACCCTAGCCCTCTGTAAGAGCAGCAAGTGTTCTGAACTGGTAAAGCATCTCTCCCCTAAAAAGTTTTCTTTAATAAACATATACAATTTCATGATATGCATGTACAAATCCATGATATAGAAAGCACACTCTGATTCGTGCTTCTCTTTAGGGTATAATGTTATTGACTGGAAAAAATGGCTGGTTTTCCTAAAGGCTTCAAAGCGTGAATGTATTTCAGACATTTCAGACCCCTGACATTTAATGAAGATACAAAGCTAGCTTTACCAGTCCAGCCAGAGTAAATCCACATATGCTACACATAGTAATTACATGTAAGACAGAGTTAACTGTTTATCAGTTTGTTCATCTCCAGAGGAACTGATGTAGGTGTCTGACTATTCCACAGTCAGTAGCCTCCAAGGAGAGGTGCAGTAAGTAACTTAGTGGGTATGAAATTAGAAGAGGAATTCTATCAGAAAATGGGTTGGTTTTGTTTTTATGCCTAAGGCATCTTGATTATGGCTTTTAACCACTAGCTGATGCCACTGCTTCCCTAAGATAACCATGGGTGGGAATGGCACAGCTATAGAAGAAATTGTGACTATGAAATATTTTATCCTTACAACAATCGTACCATCTTCCATACAAAAGCAACTTACAAGGTTTTACTGACAAACCACCTAGCAGCTTCTACAGTCTCAGGTATTCTGACAGAGAAATGCTGTATTTATAGTCGTTTTTGAGTGAGGAATGGGGCACAGTATGGACCTTGCTCGAGAATGCCTGCAGTCACAGAATATTTTGGATGTACCATTCTATTTACTGAGGGAAAGCTTAGACATGTACCTGAGGCTAAAGAAGTGGGTCAAGACTTAAGAGTACATAACATTCTTGTAGAGGGCTGGTGGGTGTTGGTTCCTAACACCCGCCACATTAGGCAGCTCACAACCACCTGTGCAACTCCTTCTCCAGGAGATCTGATACCCTGTACAGACAAACAGGGTAAAAGATAAAGATGTGTACCCGAGGATTTGGTGTCTGCTTCTCCATGTGTGTTGTACCGAGTCAGTGAGACAGGTATTGAGGAAGAGTATGTAGAATTAAGAGAGCATTGTCTTCTCACTCATCCCCAGGGCTTTATGAAAATTTGAGAAGTTTCAGAAATCCTGTTGCTTTGAAGGAACATCCTTTTCAGAGGAAGCAGCTTGAGGGGGAATTAGAGGAGCTAGAATGTGACTCATGTCCCCACACTGGCTGGCATAGTGCTGTCCAGAGTTCACCAAACAAGCTATCAAGCCTGAGGAGAAGAGCATCCCACTGAGCATGCCTAAAACCCTTGGGCTGATCCCTGTACAAAGCGTGGTGGGGAAGGCATTAAGTAAATGGTTTCGCAGACAATTGTGAAGATCATGCAAGTGGTACCAGAGGATGGGAGTGAATACATGAATGTAGATTATTGGAATGATATGGGTGTTAGGATTAGATAACTGTGGGACACTTGTAACAGGTGTGAAGGTGAATCTTGAGACTATTACAAACCACTCTGAGCCTAAAAGATCTTCCTTCATTCAAGAAAAGGAAACAAACTAGGCAGGGTGCTGTGTGTCTGTAAATCTAACACTTAGGAGTTGGAAGCAAGCCGGGAAGTGGTGGCGCACGCCTTTAATCCCAGCACTTGGGAGGCAGAGGCAGGTGGATTTCTGAGTTCGAGGCCAGCCTGGTCTACAGAGTGAGTTCCAGGACAGCCAGGGCTATACAGAGAAACCCTGTCTCAAAAAACCAAAAATAAAAAAAAAGAGTTGGAGGCAAGAGCACCAGGCAGTCAGAGCCAACTTTGGTTGTACTAGAACTGTCTCAGGAGAAAGCAGAAATCATCCCCTTCTCTCACCTCACCACCAACACACACACACATACACACACACATATACATACATAGATATATATGAGTAAATAAGGGTTAAAATAATACTCCCCAAAGTTGTTAAATTTTAATGTATTTATCTTACATGCCTAATAAAGTAGGTGCCAATAAATGTTCTTTTCCTCCTTGTTTTAAAAAGGTGGTTTTTAGATCATAAAAGACTGCAGGATTTGTTTAATATGGTAATTAATGCTGACTTTGTAGCTGTTGAAAAGTTAAGCATAAGGATTGTTTTACTTTGAAGAACAATTATTGAGGAAAGAAAAAATTAATAAAAACATGTGATAATGCAGACTTTCCATTAGAGTTTATATCCGAGCAGCAGTCTGGGCACTGACTGGCAGACTGAAAACCTGGATACTAGTAACAGGCTCTGTAAGCCACATGGTCAAGGTCGCATGTTCTTTGGCTTGTTGTTATCATTGTTTATTTCAATGTTTTTATCTTTATTGATATGATTAAAATATAAAAGCTCCCGGGTTTAGGAGTTCAACACCTATAATCCCACACCTTTGAGGCAGAGGCAAGAGGATTGTGGGTTTCAAGACCAGCTTGGGCTTTGTATCGAGACCATGGTGTCATTGTTAAATACAGAGTAAAGGCTATTCTTAACTCACCCTGTCATAAAACAGGAAGCATCAGACTTGACCCAAGGGTCATATTTTGCCAACCCTTATTTCATGATCAGTTACAACTAAAGAATATGTGACTATTGAAACCAATCCCTGTAGCCACTAGTTTGATGGCTCATTTACACGTGCTATTGTAGATAAATGCTTCCAGCCTCATCCAAATTAGGTTAGAATAATTTTAGTTTCTGTTAAGTTGTAATTGGAGCCAGCCATACTTGGTAAATTTGCTTTGCCATTGGGAATAGTCTTCATAGACTTGAGTATCTGCAGTAGGCATCCTATGGCCACAAAGTCTAGACTGTTTGCACTCCATCGAAAACTTACTCAACTCTTTTAACTGGAAGATAGTTTATATTCTACTTCTTCTTTGTGGTTATATTTTTCTTGAGGGTGAAGAAATGTACAAGTAGGATTTTTATGGAGGGACTGACATTGCAGCTTTTGTAAGAGAGGCAAGAGGGTGGAGGAACATACTGAATATCTGTTTAATATCTAGAAGTTAAAATTGGAGGCTCCAGGACTTGGGTTGTAGCTCAGTGGTAAAGTATTTACCTAGCTTATGTGCCTGAGCCCCTGGTTTCAAACCCCAGGAAAATAAACAAATATACACTCACATGCACGCACATGCACAGAGGAGGGTCCTAAGAGCAGTCATTGACAGTCCTAAATCTGATCTACCCAGAACATCCTGAGGACAAGGCAAGAAGACAGTAGTAGATTCAGAGCAGTGTTAAGTACACACAGAAAACAACAGAGGAAGAAATGGGATGCTCTGGAATGTAGTTCTCCTTACCTTCTCTCCAGCCCTTCTGAATGTAACAACTGCAAAGTTTCCAATGTACAGAGTGTTTCCTTTCCAAGAAGCTTTGAAAACCACTTGCAGTTACTTTAATCTTCCCTGATAAATACCAGTACTCAGAATCAAACAGCTGGTTGAAGTTGTCTTAGATCCCTCTGGGAATGAGGTTCAAGGGTGTATGAATAAAATCACAATTCCACATTTTAAATTATTGCACTGCTTAAAACACTGAAATGAGTTCTCCTGTAAGTATTGTTATATATATTCTAAGAATGCAAACAAGATGTAATTCGAACCAGAGATACAGACATAGTTAACAGTGTTATATCTTCAGCAACTCAGCAGTGTAACTTATAACCTATTATGGATTTTTTTTTTTGTATTTCTCAAATATTAGGTGTCCTGGTTGCCTATGAAGGCTTGCCACTTCATCTTGCACTGTTCCCCAAACTTTGGACTGAGCTATGCCAGACTCAGGTAAAAGCAAATGATTTTTTAAATAACAGGTCTATGATTTCTCATCCAAAGCTCAGAATCAAGTCTAAGATGCAGAGATACTAGAGAAAGCAAGCTCATAGCTCCCTCCACACCCCAGCACTCCCAAGTGTCTCTTCCTCTCACCACTGAAACCTCTAGGAGAAATAGTGTTGCTTGTCTTTCGCTCTGCCTGGAACATGGTTTTTAGGGATCTCATACCCTTGCTTATTATCATTGAGAACAGGAAAGTTTCAGCTAAAACCAAATAGAACAGAAAAGGCTACCTTACTCACTTTAGGCTTCACAAAGTCAACTCCTAGCCAGGTATAGTATGCATCCCTGTAACTGCAACCCCAACACATGCCGGAGCAGGAGGATAGTCACAGATTCAAGGTTAGCCTGGGCTACATAACAGGACCCTGCCTCGGGAGGAAAAAAAAGTGAAGTTCTTAAAACTGGTCCATAAATAAATAATGTTTGTAAAGGTGTGTCTCATTCTTTGGATCTGAGCTGAGGGATCTCCACAAACAAAAAACTTTGATTTTTTTTTCCTAGTTGCATCTTCCCAGAGGAAAGACTGTGAACCTTTCCTATGTAAAACTCTTTAGTGCCCTGTAGTTGATAAAGTACTACCCCATTCTCCTATGGGGCAGGGATGGAGACATTTCTTTACATGTTCACCATGCGTACATATATATTGTAATAGTTATTTAGTGCTCCAAACTATAAGACTGTATAACATCACCTGTTCCCTGGAGAATGTTATTTTCTATAGTAGTATTTATTATAACTACTAAGCAAAAGTTGGAGCTATTACTACGAGTGTTAGTTACAGGGAAGTATGTTACGAATCTTTATAAGGCATTAAGTCTAATTAGCTGATGTAATTGGCACATAGAAAATAACTTACTGGTTTACTTTATCTTTTGAGGCAGGGTCTCTATTTGTACCTCTCACTGTATTGACCAGGCTGTCTTCAAACTCAGAGATCTTCTAGCCTCTGCCTCAGGAATTCTGGGATTAAGGGTATATGCCAGGATGCACTAGTTGACTTGGAACTGAGTCATCTTTTCAGTAAATTGGAGCAGATTTCTGCTTTCCCCTTTCTGCCACTACTGTTGCTCTTTTCATAGATAATATCACCAGTGGTCTAAATTAATTTTTAAATTTATATAATTGGGTGTTTTGTCTATGTACTCTGTGCATACATTGCCCATGGAGACTAGAAGTCTCTTGAGACTGGAGAGTTACAGATGGTTGTGGGCTGCTGTGTGGTTGCCTGGAATTGAACCCAGGTCCTCTGGCAAAGCAACCAGTGAAGGCTTTTATCTGCCATCTCCCCAGCCCCCAGCAGTAACGATCTAAAAAGAGCCTGCCCTATTCTATTTTTAAATTCTTGAGTGGCCTTGAACAACTGACTTACTCATTAAAATATGTTGATAAATGCATATAAATTCTTGTTCATATATATATATATATATATATATATATATATATATATATATATAATATCCATATAAGTAATGTAGATGGCCTGTCTGTTGAAAGACATACTACTTGTATTTAAGAATTACCCACATGAAAACAGAAAAGCCAAGTTTTAGTAAAATTTCCAAACATTGGGATCCCCGTATTCTATGTGAAACAAATAGGAAAAATGTGATCAAACCATAAACCTTACTTAACTTTCTAACAAATGTATTTTAATTCTTAGAATTTGCCTTTTATTGGTATGTATGTGGTTTGGTCATCTATTAGTTTATCAATTGATTGTCCCCTTAAAACATTCATATCCTATGCTGCAAGGCTTGTTTTTAATCCTTGTTATCTGTGCTGGGTAATAAAGGTACATTTAAGTATGTGTTGGACAGGGCTGTAGGAATGGCCCATGCTTAGGGCACTGGCTGCTCTTCCAGAGGACCCAAGTGCGATTCCCAGCACCCATGTGGCTAACAACTATCTGCAACTCTAATTAATGGGGTATCTAACACCCTCTTCTGACCTCTGTGAACACGGGGTAGACACGTATGTACACATAGATGCAGGCAGCACCCATCTACCCACACAACACAGGTAGTGGGTTTTGCCATTTTGCCATTGCCTTCCTCTGGCAAATTGCTATAGTTCCACCTGTACCTGAACATCACCCACAGGTAACTGATAACCACAGTGCTTCTTCTCCCTCTTTAGTCAGCTATGTCGAAAAACTGCATCAAGCTTCTGTGTGAAGATCCTGTCTTTGCAGAGTACATTAAATGTATCCTAATGGATGAAAGAACTTTTCTAAACAACAATATTGTCTACACATTCATGACACATTTCCTTCTAAAGGTATGTATGTAGTTCTTCTGAAATGTCATTTCTGCTTAATTATGTATTCTTATTATGCTGGTCTTGAATTTTAGGATTTGTTTTGTGCATGTACACACTCATGGATGTGAGTTCTTTTCCAGGTTCAAAGTCAAGTGTTTTCAGAAGCAAACTGTGCCAGTTTGATCAGTACCCTTATCACAAACCTGATAAATCAGTATCAAAACCTACAATCTGATTTCACCAACCGAGTTGAAATTTCAAAAGCAAGTGCTTCTTTAAATGGGGTAAGATCCATGCCAAAAAGTTCAAAACTCAACTTAATTCAACTTTTAGCTGGCCTTTGTCTAACTTTGTTGTCAAAGTTACTGTTTTAAGAATCATGGATGATGAGAAACACTGTTTGAATTAAGTGTTCACACTTAAAGCACACACTTTCCAGTATTGAGAATATAAGCCAAGTGACATTCTGTTAAGACCCGAGACGGTGGCATGCACTTGTAATCCTAGCCTTGAGAGGCAGAGGCAGGAAGATCAGTGGAAATTTGAGACTAGCTTGGTACACAAGTTTCAAGTCTGCCAGGTCTAGAGGTCTGAGTCTTATCTTTTAAACTTGTGATCATTGTATTGTTTTCTATGGCTAAGTAATCAAAGCAGTCACACACGATTATAAAGGCAGCTAAAACTAGAGAGTGTTACTCTACGTAACATAGCTGTAGATTGGAACATCCTAGAAACATACTGTCATTCAGCATCTTCCTTAATAACAACATGCTTACAAGCCAAAATTGGCTAACCACAGCAAAACCAAGCTCAGCAGGGAGTTCCTCACTGAGAGAGACAGCCACCATAACTGATCGTGAGAAACTGACTTCTGTGAAACAAAACCCATATTTCTGATGGACCAATGGAGGTTCAATTTTGAAATTACTACTTAAGTCTAAGTTACATTATTTGGTTTCTGATTTAAGTCTTTACTCTGACCTACTTGACACAGGCACACAATAATGCTGGAAAGATACCAACTGTTGTCAGCAGCAGCCTCCCAACAAGATGTTTATGAGCCATTGATACTATGTCTTAATGCTGGTTTTAGCATTATTCCACATTATCAGAGAAACCAGAATAGATTCCTGGGAAATAAACGTCTTCATTTAACTGAAGTTTTGTCCAAATGTTGCCTTCAGGATTTGAACTCTTCCTATCTGGGTTTTTGTAGGACCTGAGGGCTCTTGCTTTGCTCCTGTCAGTACACACTCCCAAACAGTTAAACCCAGCTCTGATCCCAACTCTGCAAGAGCTTTTAAACAAGTGTAGGACTTGTCTGCAGCAGAGAAACTCACTCCAAGAGCAAGAAGCCAAAGAAAGAAAAACTAAAGGTTAGCTCTGTCAACTAAGTCTTGCCTGGGGTTGGGGCTGAGGTGTGGCTGGGAGGATGAAGACAAGCTGGAGGTGTGGCTGATTGCTCTTGCCTGGTAGTGCAAGTCCTTAACATTGACCTCCAGTACTTAAAAAAAAAAAAACTAACACCAAAATTGTCTTCCCTCATACCCACCCCCAATAGGATTTAAATGCCCTTTTGTGGTGAAGAAGGTTGTTTTAATGTACTTTTCCCCCACAGATGATGAAGGGGCAACTCCTGTTAAAAGAAGGCGAGTGAGCAGCGACGAGGACCACACTGTAGAGAGCTGCATTGGTGACATAAAAACAGATACCAGGGAGGTCCTGACCCCCACTAGCACCTCAGACAATGAGACAAGAGACTCATCGATTATTGATCCAGGGACAGAGCAAGATCTTCCATCCCCTGAAAATGGCTCTGTCAAAGAGTATCGAATGGAAGGCCCGTCTTCATTTTCAGAAGATGGGTCACATATCCGGTCACAGCATGCAGAGGAACAGTCTAACAATGGCAGGTTTGACGACTGTCAAGAGTTTAAAGACCACTGTTCCAAGGATACACTAGCTGAAGATGAATCCGAATTCCCTTCTACGTCCATCTCCGCAGTTTTGTCTGACTTAGCTGATTTGAGAAGCTGTGATGGTCAAGTTTTGTCCTCCCAGGACCCTGAAGCTGCTGTGTCCCTCAGTTGTGGCCATTCCAGAGGCCTCATTAGTCCTATGCAGCAACACGACATTTTAGATACCCTGTGTAGGACCATTGAATCAACAATCCATGTGGTTACAAGGATATCTGGCAAAGGAAACCAAGCTGCTTCTTGACATTAGATGTGGCATGTCTACTCTCACGTGCCCTCCCCTATGCTGTTTGTCAAGTTTGCTCCTTTGTTTTGTGCTTCAGTTTGTCCAGTGCTCTCTGCTTGAATGGCAAGATAGATTTATAGGCTTCAATTCTTGGTCAGGCAGAATTCCAGATGAAAAAATGTGCATCTTCTGTATACTTTCTAAAGGGCAATCAGATAATGGATATGTTTTATGTAATTAAGAGTTCACTGTAGTGGCTTTCCTTTAATACGGCTTTCTGGGAGAAGCAGGGCTCTGACCCTGTGTGATGTAATTTAAACTTACAGCATTTTTACTGTGTATAATATGGTGTCCTCTGTGCCAGTTTTGTACCTTAAAATAAGAGAGGCAGATTGCCTCTGATCGCTGTGGTTCTTATTATCAAAATTAAGTTTACTTGTATACGGAACAACCACAAGAAATTTGATTCTGTAAAGAATCCTCTTTAGCTGTGGCCTGGCAGTATATAAATGGTGCTTTATTTAACAGAATACCTGTGGAGGAAATAAAGCACACTTGATGTAAAAATAATTGTTTTATTTTTATTGACATGACTGTTGTTCTGTGTACTTATAAACTGACTGTGATAACTTTTCCTTTGTTACATAAATTGTTTCAATTTCTTCAAATGGCAGCAGTAAGGAGACTGAAAGGGAACCACATGGCCATTCTGCTATTTGACAAGTCCTCCTCAGTCCAAAACAGTTAATTTACCAGGCAGATGTCTCATTGCTCTAATCCCGAAGTGTCTGACTGCTTGGAAGACAGCAGGGAGACTAGCCCTCACCGCACTCTGATGAACTCCACCTTGGAAACTGGCTCAGAATAAAGGAATAGTGTAACATGCCATTTATTTGTCTTAAGCTTAAATCAGCTGTAGCAATCAAGTAGCATCCTATGACCAGCCTTAGTTTGGGGAGCTCAGCGTCACCTTCTTTTCCCAGAGGAACACCCATGGAAGGTGAGATATGACACACCTGATTTCACTCAATGCAGAGTCTAAAATATTTCAAACAATGCTTTTAGATTATGTTGTTTCATGAATTTCATCCAATACAAAATAAATTAAGGGTCTTGAGGGAAAAGTACTTTTAAAGGAGAAAAAAAAAAGGTAAGTAAACAGGACAGGTTTCTGCTTAAAAAAGGATGTCCTTATAAAACCTAACTAATTCAAGCATTCTGGGTGGTAAGGTGAAGTAAACCTTTTATTTCTTCGAAGTGCTGCTTCTGCCAACAGAATTTTGTATTCTCTTCTTTACAGACAGGAACTCCCTTACAGTCCAATTGTAATTCCGTTTGCCCTGGAGCAGGCACAAAATTCAGTTCAACTGTTGCATAGTGTTCTGGGGAAAAAACCAGGAGCTTTATTATGACATCAGGAAGAAACAGCTGTCTATGGCAGCTTCAGTTTGTTGGCTTCCATATATAACTGCATAGAACATACCTTCTGGCCAGGTCCTACATCTCCATCTCATGATGATTTTCCTATTTGTTACCTGGAAAACAAAAGGGACATTCCACTGAAAACAGTGAACGTGTGCGGTACAACAGAAGAAACTCTTTTCAAGCTAAACTCTAACAAGCAGCACTGTGACCCTGTCTCCAGCCTGCATGCCAATGTTCTCCAGTTCCTTGGCAACACTGCTACCATGGGCAGAGCACACAGTATGGAACATTTTTCTTTTGTTTTGTTCTACAAGGAACTTTATTAAAGCATTTTGGGTTGTTTATGCTCATGTTAAGAATAACATGAGTGGCCGGGCGGTGGTGGCGCACACCTTTAATCCCAGCACTTGGGAGGCAGAGGCAGGAGGATTTCTGAGTTCGAGGCCAGCCTGGTCTACAAAGTGAGTTCCAGGACAGCCAGGGCTACACAGAGAAACCCTGTCTCAACAAACAAACAAAAAAAAAGAATAACATGAGTGAAAGGAACATTACCCCAGTTCACCATGTAGCTGCTTACCAGTTCCACATATTCTCCGGTGATATTCCCATCAAACATCTGGAATTTCCCTCCCTTTTCAGCTTCTAATACAGCGGGAGATTTGGAGAATTTTTGCACCAACTAGCCAAACAAAACAGACACATTATTGCAATATATGCTGTCACCGTCTGCATGTGATGAGGACCCATTAGGATCTTGACATGGCAGATGAGCATTTTGCCAACGATGTAGTTGAGCTGTTTTAATTTTGTTGGACATAATAGCTTCTGCTAACAAGAAGTAAAACACAAAGCTTTCTTTCTTCTTTATAGAGGAGGGAAAGCTATATATCCCCCAACTGCTGATACAGGCCACCCATCATTGTCCCCTTAAGTTATTCAGAAGGTATCCCTGGATTTTCATCACCAGTATCCTTGCTTCCATCAAAACTGCCTCTGTTCTTTGTGGTGTATCCTCAAACCACATTTGGTAGAGTAGTTTATGGTGTTACTTACTTCTTTTACAGTGAAGATTCTGTACAGCTGTTCTACTGTCGTGTCGAACAGCTCTGTCAAGTGCAAAGCTACTGTGGGAATCTTCACACCCAGTGCCACCGGAGAAGCCTGCATTTCAAGATTAGAAAGACATTCAAGATAGTGAGCAGACTCAAAGAGAATGACAGGAGAACAGCATGGAAGGCCTCTATGCTCAGCAACGCTTGTTCCTATGAGCACTCTACCTCTATTCCATTCCTAGGCTATAGCTAAATACCTCTGACCTATTCATAGCGACCCAGACCATGACCATAAGATGAAAGATTACTAAACCTAAGCAAGACTAAGGGTAAGAATTACCCTTACTAAAGTAAGACTGCATGCATACATTCCCATTCCCAAATTCTAAAAAGGTACTCTCCTAATGCCGTAGAACATTCTTTCATCACAATATATGACCTTCAAAGTCACCAACTTTTGCTGATAATGACGGCTTCACTCTGCCAGCAATCAGATGTCTGAAGCAGGAGGATCGCCATGAACCTAAGGCTAGTCTCTTAACCCATGACTCGACAGTTTTGATGAAATGGTGGTATTTCTGCAAGGCCCAGTTACGCTCTCATCCATCAAGAACTGGAACCGTAGGCTAGCCGTGATCGTAATCATGCCCAGTATGTACCAGCCTGCATCCGCTGCACAAAACCAAAAAAGCTGCACTTTGTCATTTCTACAAAAAGACAACATCTTAGGAGGAAATGTGCAGATCAACACCCTTTCTTTCCTCATCTACAACCCAAGTTCATCAAAAGGCTGTGGGGAAACTCATTAAGGATGTCCTCCCTCAGTGCAGCCACACAGGCTCATACCTGCAACGTGTTTTCAGTCAGTTTCCTCTGAAGAGTTAGTTCCTGGGTTGCTACAGCTTTTGTTGGTAAAATCATTCCTGTTGTAAATTCTGTAAGGAAAAAAAAACTTTATAAACATAATTCCTTTTATCTAAATTGGCATTTATAAAAACATTGAGGCCTTGAAAATAACTTTTTATATATATTGCTGATACTTATTAACAAAGGCCTTTTATTCCTTGTTCCAATGCCTTGCTTTACCACCACAGTCCTCCAAAATGCAAATTTTTCACAAGTTCTTTTTTAAATAGCTAGGTTGGACATGATTAACTACTAATAGCTTATGGTCCTTACCTCCTGTCAGAACTCTGCTTCCCCTCTCACAAAGCTTACTCTCACTCAGTCTTCACAGAAAGAGTGCTAGCCCCAAGCCCGTGTATGCCAACACCTGGACACGCAATTGAGCAACCTTTTTTTTTTTTTTTTTTGGTTTTTTTCGAGACAGGGTTTCTCTGTGTAGCCCTGGCTGGCCTGGAACTCACTCTGTAGACCAGGCTGGCCTCGAACTCAGAAATCCTCCTGCCTCTGCCTCCCAAGTGCTGGGATTAAAGGCGTGCACCACCATCGCCTGGCTTGAGCAACCTTTAAGGATGAGTTGGAGAAAAACCTGTTGGCCACTCTACCCAGCTGTCATCTTTAATTTGGGAAAATAATAGCTTTTCTAATCACTTCCATACAGTATAGGGATTATCTACATGTTATTAACACCTTTCATCCATACATTCATTCTCACTCGGCAAAGATTTATTAAGCACCTACTATGTGTCAGGCATTGTGCTAGATGCTGGAGATAAAGCAGTGAACAAGACAGACACCTTCCATGCCCTCATGGAGCATATAGTCTAGCAGGGAAGACAGACAGTAAACAATTACACGAAACTGTTCCATTCCAAGGGCTGGGGTGTGTGGGGTTTGTTGTTTTGAACAGGTCTTACTATAACCCAAACTAGCAAGTCTTCCTACCTTAGCTTCCCAAGTGCTGGGACTAAAAGTGTGCCTTCATGCCCCAGCTCAGGAAACTACTGACAACTGGCAAATTGGTCCATGTGATCAATTATTATTGTCTTTCCCACAACTAGCTTTTAACACCCAGACTACAACTTATTCTGCAGTTAAAGATGTTTCAGGAGCCTGACTTGGGAATCCAGCCCTTGTGTAGAGCATCACTTGGGTAAATAGCAAGGGACCCTGTGGTTCACAAGGGATGCCTTCTTTACCCGTCTTGAGTGCCTTCAGGTACTCTCCAAGGGCCTCCCTGACCTTGGCGGTGCCTGTTGTTCTCATAAGATCCTTCAGTATTTCCCCATCTCCTTTCTTTTTACTCACGTTCACCTACAAATCAAAAAAATAAAAACCTAAGAAAAAACTGGTTAAATGTATTCTTAAAACACTGGATTCTGTTGATAACTGTGGATGGCAGAGGGAGGGAGTGGTCCAGAGACGTATGCTTCTTCACAATTGCAGAGGATCTAAGAGCTAAAAAGTTTTGAGGCCAGTGCTGCACATTGCAAATGAATGGAATATAAGATGAACCATTTCATTTACCTTTGAAGTTGTATGTGTAAGCACAGGAGTTAAATTACTTGTGGCTTTATCTAGAGATGGTCTGGTAAGACAGTATCCACCTGTGGCTAAGCACTTATGAGGTACATGATCTATGCTCTAAACATATACACAATGCTCCAAAGACTAAGTACCAAAATAAAAGTAAAGTATCTCATCAATAATTTGTTAACTGCATGCTAAATTCATATTTATTCTCCCCTGGATCAAATTTTTTTGAATTATTTACCTGGTTTTTAACGTGGATACTAGACAAATTTAAATTGCATTATGTGGCATTTATACTGAATAATGCTGGTCTACAAACCTGAAGCTACTAACCAAGAAGTTCCCATATAACCGGGACTTGAGCTATACTCTTGCTAGAGAGGAAAATTAGCTGAGGGAGAGGAAAAATGGATGAGAACAATAGAAAGGAAGAGACAGGGATGTTATCAAGAGGTCTGCTATTCTGAAAAAGGTGCTAGTCTCAAACTATTGCTTGTCCCAGGAATTCTGGGCTGGGCTGCACCTAAGTCTGGCATCTGCTCTGCTGAGTCTACTGCAGCATACTTTAGATCGTTCAGTATGTCACCAGAAAGCTGCACTGCTGGTGAGCTCTGTAGGGCATGGCAGCAGAGTACAGCAAGCTAAGTCTAAAGTATGTCTGAGACATGGCCTCAGTGACCTTCAGTAAAGGCAAGACCTGAGAAATGTTGCTCAGTCTATGTTAGACTTTGGCCAGAGTGTCTAGATTTGGAAATTACAGATGTTATACAATGGTCCTGAACCCCAGAGGCTATTCGAAGAAGCAAGGCAGGCACAAAAATAAGCAGTCTCCTCTTAAGGGAACTAGTCAAAAGCAACAGGTTCATTAAAAAGCAAGTGATGAGATGAGTCCAAGAAGTATAGCTAAAGGCTGAGAACTGGCCCCATTAAGGGGAAACAGTCTAATTCTAGGCCATGCACATGGCCCAAGCACTTCCCAGCATGTAAATGTTCCTGGTCATTTTTAACCTGAAAGTATCGCTGAACTAACTGCACAGATGAGAGAGCTGGGCTGCCTGCTGTCACTCTTCTGCCCAGGTACCATTGTGGTTCTGGGAGTCTGAAGCTTCTTAGGACTTCCTCCCTTCCCACACCTCTGCTCCACCTCTCATGTGCCCACAGTGTATGACACAGTGGCAGTTAACCCCCACAATGACTACCATAGGAGAACCAAACAATCTAATGAGCAGTTTGCAAATGCCCAACACCTAGAGCTGGAGCTTAACCAGAGAACAGGAGAGCACCAGCAGATACCTCAGTGTCATTGACTTCATTTTCTTCAGAAAGGCTGGGTATTTCAATCAATCCCTTGTGTTTTGCACCAGATTCTTTAACTGTACCTAAAATAAGCAAAATGGATACAATTAGTAACTGGTTTATGCAAAAAACCTCTCTGCCTGAATGAATAGCCCATATGTGGCCTCACTCCCCTTACAGGGTTGTGACCACATCAGAGAACAACCAAAACAAGGACCAGCCAACATGGTACACAACACACCTATCCCTCTTTTGGTATACTCATCTAGGGCCAGGGGGAGTATTTAAAATAGTTTTGGTTAAAATGCAGGGCCATGCAACTGGAACAATATTCAGAAACATCCATACTGAGATACTCTGGCATGATCTAAAGGCATCTATCTCATTGCTACAAAACAAGGTGAGAAAGGGTTCTACCACCCACAATAGTCTGACCTCCAGCCCCTCATGAGTCGAGTTTATGCTGCATGGGCATTAGGAATGACTGATTTTTCTGAGGGCCAAACCATACATGGAACAACTTCAAATGCCTGGAGTTTTTGTTCTTTTTGTTGGTTGGTAAACATAACTTAATCCAGAATCCATATCTTCCGGGGTCTGGAATACCTGTTTATTTTTCAAAGTACGAAAGACCACACTTAGATCCACTGAGGGCACAAAGCCCTGAGACATGGACCTGACTGCAGAAGAGTGTAGACCAGCTCAGAGCAGACAAACTCTGGCAATCCTCTTCAAATAGTGTTAACAAACAAACACTGGCAAAACCTGATATCAGAGAAGCCCTCCAGTGGCTTGGACAGAGAGCCCAGGCTCCAAAAGTGCTACTCTGGCTAGGTTCTCTGAAGGGAATGCTTGTAGGAGACAGATGTGCCAAAGTGCAAAAGTCAGCTCTGGACCCCCATTCACCTCTGCAACTTGAGATGTCAAGGAGTGAAATAAGCTGACAGTCATTAGGACAGTGTCTTGCCTACTTGCCTCTACTTCTTGCCCTTGTCCTTAGCAGCTACAGATTCCATGGCTTTATGCCTACTTTGGTCTCTTCACCCCCCTCCCCAACCCCATGCCCTAAGGAACTGCCTGGGGACTATGGCTTCAAGGTCTTGTACCACAGGTAGGCAACAGGAATACCAATTGGCAGATTCAACTCCATGAATGGGTACTTCAGAGGGACCTTCCAGATGCTTGATACTGCCCCAAAGACTTTCCATGGCAGCAACAGATGTTTCTTTCCCCTCCGGGGTCTGAGGATCTATTTTCTGGAAGGGCATGCTTCTTGTCACGGGAAAAAGTGGTTGTTTAGGTCAAGGGAAGAGATACAGGCCACAAAGTTATCCAGAGTCCTGCTACAATCTAGCCAGCAGCAACCACAGAGAAAGTGAGGGTAACACCCAACTGGAGGGGTCTGTTCACAGTTGGGGTGAGGGTTGCTTAAGTACATGCACACTAACCTAGAACCCTCTGCACACTAGGCAAGCATTCAGATGCTGAGCTACATCCCAAGCTCTTAGCTTTCTTGTGAAGCGGAATCTTTTTATTGTGGCCCAGGCTAGCCTTCACTTGCAGGGAATTTTTTGGGACTGCTTTGATGTTTGAACACCTACCTGACTCAGAGGCCAAGGCCAGCTTAGTGAGCTTCTTAACAAACTACACAGAAAGTAGCCAACTCTAGGCAGACACTCAAGTTTTTAATATGGTCTTCCATACACGAATCTTTCCTTGTTCTCTTCCTTTCCCTATGTCTGACCTTTTGGTCATGTCAACAAGTATTGAGCCAAAAGCTAAGTACCACTTGTCTTGGTAAATACAAGAAAACTATAAACAAAAATGCCTATCAACGGGTAAAAGGGCCGGAGAGATGGCTCAGCACTTAAGAGCACCAACTGTTCTTCCAGAAGTCCTGAGTTCCATTCCCAGCAACCACATGGTGGCTTACAACCATCTGTAATGGGGTCTGGTGCCCTCTTCTGTTGTGTCTGAAGAGAGCAATGGTGTACTCATACATAAAATAAATAAATAAATCTTAAAAAAACCCAAAAAAACAGGTAAACAGGTAGACTAAATGTGCTCTGTCCACACAATGCACATAAAAAGGCATAAAGCACTAAAACATGGCACAAGGTGGAATGAACGCAGTCAGGGAGTTTTATGTATGACAGGATTCTATCTATATGGATTGTCCACAGAACCCAAACTTAGGAGAAAGTCTCCAAGGGAGAGCTAGCAAGATGGCTCAGTGGATACGGAGTTTACTGCTGAAGCCTAGTGACTAGAATTCAATTCCTGTGTCCTTGGACCTCACATACCCACCATGGCACACGTGCCCAAACACACACACATATAATTATTTAAGACAACAAGGGTGAGCTAGCAAGGTGTAAAAGCACTTGCTACCAACCAACCCTGCTAACTTCAGTTCAATCCATGGAGACCACATAGTAGAACTGACTCCTTCAAGTTGTCTCTGCCTTCTACACATGCTACACACACACACACACACACACAAATAATTTTTTAAGTTTTGAAAGAATTAAACATTTTTGAGGGAAGCCGGCATCTGTGGAGGAAGGGTGCTCCAGGCTGCAGCTCCATGAGGCCCTAGTCACAGATGCTGGTCAAAAGGGTTCAGCTGAGAGAGAACTGCCCCAAAAGCATCTGGAGAGTCACATCAGCTGCTGCTGCTACTAAACGGAAAGATTGTACACAGGGTGTTCCCAACCTGCCTCTTGCCAGGACCCCCATTACCTTTCCAGGCCAGCTTGATGTTCCACTCATAGAAGAAAATAAGCTTCCCTTTGCGGCTGTTACAAGAAGCCTCACCTTCCACCTGCTTCAACTCACTGATCTCACATCGGCCAGCCTCATTCTCCATAGCAATGCCAACCAGGAGCTCTCGGAGCTTCCCCTTGGACCAGACGGTGGCATCCCGCTCTGTCCTGCCAGAGAACAGAAAGACACAGGTGAATGACCCAGCTGCTGTCCATCTGCCCAGCCAGGATGCCATCCAAACCCAAACCAGGTGAGCCCTGGTAGTCAGGCAGCCTCCAGCTCGCAAACGTGCGTCTCTGACGAGGTTTCTACTAGGTATCTCCCTAAACCTGTTGCTCAATTTCTTAAGATACTATTATTCACCATATAATAATGGGTGAACGGCCCGTTAAAAACAATGGCCCCAGGGAAAAGGGTCCAGCAATCTTCCCCACAGGAAATGGGTGGGCTAAGTTGAGGCCGTCTGAAACGGTGGTAGTCAGTTAAATAGCCTTAACCACAATATCCGTTATCGGGCATTTCCATATTTGATTCGTCTTATGCACTCTAATGTTCTCATCTAAGGGGACAAAGAGCGGCCTGAGAAGTCAGTGTCCTCCTAGCCACGGAGTCCACCCTAGAACACGAGATCATTCTTTCAGGACAGCCAAGTCATCTTACTGTGCAGACTGGGCTCTGCTCTGGGAACTGCTTTCCCTCAGCTTTCCCCAACGCCCGCCAGAGAGGCAGACATCTCCCGGTATTCCTGAGACACAAAGGGGGCAGATAACTAGTGCAAACTGAGACAAAGCAAAGAAAGTGAGATCCAAGTCCCTGCCCTTCCTACTGCACACGGACGCAGCACCGTCGGCACACGCACGCGCACTACGCAGCTCAAGGCCGAGGAGGGCTGGGTGAGGGGCGACCGACGCGCAGCTGTCGGCGGGGTAAGACCGAAGTCCCTCGCGGGGCTCGGCCCAACTTTCCGGAGGAGCCTGGAGTCGAAGGACCAGGGCAGTTAGGACCGTCTCCCGCCACGGTCAGCTGTGCAGCGGCGCCGCGCGGCCCTCCCAGCAGCCCGCCCGCCTGCTCGCGCCCGGGGCCCACCGCACCAGTGCCAGTTGTTCACGTTGGTCCCGTCCTCCCGCTCCTCCACGATCCAGCGCGGGTCCCCCTGGCCCCACTTGGCCATGGCGGCGCGGACGACGAGAGCCCCGGTAGCAGGAGAGCGCAGGCTTCCAGCCAGAAGGTCTGTGAGCCGCACGCCCGCAGCTCCCAGAAAGTGCCAGAAGTCCCCGCCCCGGGCCCGGCCACGGCCTGCCCCGCCCCCGCTGCCCGCTCCCGGCAGCCCGCTCCACCCACATCGACTCTGCCCCGGACCCTGTTACGCCCCCAATAGGCCACACCTCCAGGTGCCGCCCTCTGCAGGCTTCTCCCCTACCCCCGACCTCGCCCCGCCTCTCTGCCCCAAGACCCCGCCCTGTGCCGCACCTCCTGGCGTATCTTCTGATAGGCTCCTCCCCGAACTCGCCCCGCCTCTCTGCCCCAAGACCCCGCCCTGTGCCGCACCTCCTGGCGTATCTTCTGATAGGCTCCTCCCCGAACTCGCCCCGCCTCTCTACCCCAAGACCCCGCCCTGTGCCGCACCTCCTGGCGCCGTCTTCTGCTAGGCTCCTCCCCAACTTGGCCCTGCTTTCCGGCCCTAAGGTTCCGCCCTGGCCCTGTCCTCCGCTTTGTGACCCCTGGTCGGCCTTGTTCTTGCCGCGGGCTCCTGCCGCCCAGAGGGGCTTAACGACCGAGACTCCGCCCAGAGCTCATACTGGACCCGGTTGTCCAGCTTCTGAGGCCCATGGTCCGTGAACTGCGCAAGTCCCTAAGCCCGGCGAGGGTTTACTGACGGAATACTCTATTCATGCAGTGCTCCTCTAGAGACAAAGATTGTGCTTCCAAGCGCCCGGGATTGTGGATACAGTTACAACAAGGGTTTACACCTTCTAGCAAAAATTGAAACAACCATCTGGAAAGCGTTTCTTAAGAGATTTATTTAGCAAATAAAATAGGTAGTTCAATGGGAGACGGGGAAGGACCTGGCCGCTCTGTGCTCATACCAGTCAGCTGTCTGCTTATCTGCAAAACAAGCTGAAAGGGCTATGGTGTTTATTGAAGCTATTGCATTTCGATGTGTTATTCGAGAAGTTACAACATTCAAACTGCTGAAGCAATGCTGTGGCACCCCTCCCCCCCCCAAAAAAAATCAAACGGCATTGTAAGTTCATCTGATCATACCAAAGGCACAGCTGACAGAAGACAAACTCCTAGGGATGATTGGCGGGCACTTTGTGTGCCTAGTTTTTATTCAGTTCTTCTGATTGTTCCTGATAAAACATTACATGATAAGACTTAGATATGATCATTTGAACCTGACAGAAAATAAGACTTCTGAGGGTAGAAGCTGCTGCAATCACCAAAATGTATAAATACCAAAACTGCACAAGAACTGCTCCCAGTGGAAATAAATTTACTGGAATGTAACTCGATTGTGAGTCTTCAGATCTGCGATTTAAAAATGGCCTCCAATTAGACATTGCAAAAATGGGAAAGAAACACAATGGAAAAAAAGTAAAAAAGTGGGAAAGGCAGACCCTAAGGAAATTGTAGTAGAAAAAGTACTGGACCAAAACCATGGAGTTCCCACACCCGCCTTGGGGGTGGGGGGTGGGGCATTTACAGACTGATAATACTTGAGACATTTAAGATATGTCAGATTAACCAGAGTTAATTGAAGCTTTCTTTAATTTTTCAAGAAATGATAAAATAATGTAAAAAGAAAATCCTTGCCTGGCAGTGAGCCTGAAGACAGCGAATCAAAGGGAAGAGGTACAGCCAGAGGTGTAAGAAATATGACCTGGGCAGTGGACTGCAGTGGGAAGCCATGTTTCCAGGACATGAAAAGTGGTCACACAAGCCCACGGGATGCTGGTAGGAGCAGAGGGGCGCACCCTCAAACTGTAATTGTTTTGTGTAAACAGACTGAATCCGTGCCCTCCTCCTCCAAAACAGGGCCTTGATAATTTAGATTCTTTTATGTTTTGTTTATTATTGTGAGTTTGTTTATTCACACTCATCCAGTCCACAGCTCAGGTGTGGAGGTCAGAGGACAACTTCCAGAGTCTGTTCTCTGCTTCCATCATGTGGACCCCAGGGGTAAGACGGCGTACATGTACATCTTGCATACAGTCTAGATCTTGTGTGAAAAATAACTACACTCTAATGAAAAAGTAAGTTTGATATGTGAAGGGGAGTCAGGTGATGCGGGCTCAGGTGTTGTTTCGCTGAGGGAAGACGCCTGAGAGGGCACGTGATGTTTGGAGAGAGTATAAATGGGACTCAATGGACAGAGACCGGGTGCTTGCATAGCTAGTCATGGAATGCTTCATTGGTCTTGAGTCTTCACTGAGAGAGGCAGCGCAGAGAACTTCTCCAGGCATCCTCGGCTGGTCCTGGTCAGTCCTGTTGACTTGTGCTGACTTTTGGTGGAGACCTGGCGGTCTCTGCTGGATCATGTCACCGCTGCTGACTCGTGTTTGGTATCCTGATACTACTTCTAAACAAGTCCACATCGCCTTGTCCTGTTTACCATCTTTTCTTCTCTGCCCTTGGACAGGAGACCAGAAGAGGGGTCGAAACATTGGAGAATCCTTATTAAAGTAGGTTTTAAAAAATAAAAAGTTATTTATCTTTAAAAAAAAAGAAAAATCTAAGCCTACAGATATGTTGTTTTGAAAGTAATGACAACATGTCTGTGTGTCTATTTGTGTGCAACATGTATGTGTCTGT
Source organism: Tokudaia tokunoshimensis (assembly GCA_036184795.1). Classification (NCBI taxonomy): domain Eukaryota; kingdom Metazoa; phylum Chordata; class Mammalia; order Rodentia; family Muridae; genus Tokudaia; species Tokudaia tokunoshimensis. The sequence goes on from BTHU01000014.1 coordinate 93,608,612, forward strand.
GTGTTCTATGTGTGTGCAACTAAGTGTGGAGGGCCAGCCAAGAGATGCCTGCCCATATAAATGCAGAGAGTAGAGCAGAATGCCAGGCATCTTTCTCTTCCATTCTCCCTTTATAAATAGTATTTATTGGGGCTGGAAAAATGCTCAGTGGTTAACTAGATATCCTTCTAGAGGACCTAGATTCCTGCATCCACACAGCAGCTCATAACTCTCTCAAACGCCAGTCTCAGAGGATCCAAAACTAAATTCCTTGGATACCAGGCATGCATGGGTTGTATAGATATATAAGCAGACAAAACACCCACACACATAAATTTTTTTTAAAAAAAACATGTATTATTTATGGATCATGAGTATAGAGTTAAGAAACTTAGACTCCGTTCTTTCTTTCCAACATATGGGTTCCAGAGGCCAAGCTCAGGGCACCAGATGGCAAGCACATTCATCCACTGAGCCATTTCACTACAGTCCCTACAACACCCACAACCTGGGAAACCAGACAAGTCTGTTTTGTGTTGGTTTTTTTTTAATTTATCTGTATGCGCATTGGTGTTTTGTCTGCATGTATGTTTGTGTAAGGACGCTAGATCCCCTGGAACTGGAGCTACAAACAGTTGTGAGCTGCCATGTGGGTGCTGGGAATTGAACTCTGGAAGAGCAGCCAGTGCTCTTAACCACTGAGCCATCTCTCCAGCCAAGTCTGGTTTGTTTACTAAGCTATGCAAAACTACAGTGCAAGGCTCCTCTAGTGAAACACTCCTATACAGAGACCTGGACTTCCTACACTGGCAGGTGGCGCTTCCTGAAACATCTAAGGTGGCTTGTACACTTGAAGCCACATGGTGAGAGATGTTGGCAGGTTAGTACCTCCTGGCATAGTTGAGCTTACAGAATGTAATAATATAAATTATCAGCCTGCTTCATTGCTTGTTCCGTCTTTACAGTATTTGGGCTAAAGAAGCAGCCAGAAAAATTGCTTGTGGTATCAGAATGTGAGTCAACTATATGTTGTTTCCCCTTTTCTGTAAATAATGGGGATTAACAAATACTTGTATGTTCCTTAGAATGTAAATGGTTTTAAAATTACAGGCACATGCTTGTAATCCCAGTACTGGGGAGGCTCAGGCGTGTTAACTGTGAGGTCTTGGTCAGCCTGGACTACAGGGTTGAAATTCTGCTTCAAAATAATTAAATTTTAAAACTAAAAGGGAGACCAGGCAGTGGTGATACATGCCTTTAATCCCAGCACTCCAGAGGCAGAGGCAGGCAGATCTCTGTGAGTTCAAGGCCAGCCCAGTCTACAGAGTGAGTTCTAGGACAGCCAGGGCTACACAGAGAAACCCTGTCTTGCCTCCCTCCAAAAGAAAAAAAGAGAGTCACCTGGGCTGAAGAGCCGACTCAGTGATTAAGAGCACTAGTTGTTCTTCTTAGGGGCTCCAACACCCTCCCCTGGGCTCAGCAGGCAGCAGGCACACGTGCGACAGACAAGCAAAACACCACATGCAACAAAACAAGGTATGTTTAAAGACAAAGTATTGCTCCAGGTGAGACCAGCAGACACTCACTGGAAATTTGGGACTGGCTACAATTATGTCATAGTAGACCTACTGTCTAAGCCTGAGAAGTCACTGTCTGCATAATTTTGATGCCTATGCCTGCATCCAACATCATTCACCTTTACCCCAGACTGATGATACGCATCTGCACAGAGCTTGCTGGTTTGAGGATGTGTTCTTTCTTCTATCCATGTGTTGCAGTGTTCCACTGCACAGTGAGTAACAGGAAAACTGTTAGTGTGACCAGATGAATATTCTTCAACATTTGTGCATCGAAACCTTTTAATAAGCTATCAAGTCTCTCTGGACTCTGGAGCTGAAACTCACTGGTGAGGCTTCACACGCAGCAAGCATCTTTATGATGTGAGCACCTCACCAACCATCACTTTTTTTTTTCAGTTTATGTACGTGTCTGTTTTCCTACATGTTGGTGCTGTACATGCAAGCATGGTGCCCGCAGGAGACATCAGATCTCCTTGCAACTGGAGTTACAGATGTTGTGAGCGTCTATGTAGGTTCTGGGTATTGAACTCTGGAAGAGCATTGAATGCTCTTAACCACTGTGCCATCTCTCCAACCCCTTCACTTTTCTTAATGACAGAAAAGAGTTAAAGGATCAGAGTGAGTATAGGTGGCTAAATTATTGGTTTCACAATTATTTTGTCCACAGCTCTGGGCTCTGGTACTCTCAAATGTGTCAGTTTCTTCTACTTATAGAAGCCTCTGCCTAGTCAGCAAGACTTTACTCAAATACTTCTTCCTCCTTGGGGCTAGATTGATGGTTCTACAGTTAAGAGCACTGGTGGCTCTTCCAGAGGACTAAGTCTTGATTCCCAGCATTCACATGGCAACCAACACACAACTATCTGTAACTCCAGTTGTCTTCTGGTTTCAGCAGACAACAGGCACATATATGTTATAGACATATATTCAAGCAAAACACTCACACTCATAAAAGAAATAAAATTTAAAACATTTTCTTCTGGAAAACTTCCTCAGTTCCCCTTTTCCCTCTCAAAGCCCCCTTCCCCCCTCCCCCCAGCAGACAATAGCACAAGTGCTTTAAACACTCTGGAATTGGGACTGGGAAAATGACTTGCTCTGAGAAAACGAGGATCTCAGGCTGATCCTAGAACCTATGTAAAAAGCCATGCCTATAATCTCTGTGCTGTGGGGCAGAGAGAGGCAGATCTCTTGGGGGCTCTATAGACAGCCAGCTTGTCCTAATCTGTGAGCCTGGGGTCCCTGTTTCAAAAGACAAGGTGAAATAGCTGAGAAACAGCCCCTGGCCTCTACCTCCACCTCCACCCAAACCCTGTGGAATCAGAGGAAATATTAAAAGGACAGTGTCTTACACTCTCTGCTGACCTGCCCCAAAAAGTCAAATGTCCCCAGAGATTTGTATTTCTGTCAGTCGCTGGGGCTATGGTGGGCAGCCTTACCTCTCTCTCTGCTTCTTGGTACTGGTGCCCTCTGTAAACCCTCCCCTGAGTGTGGGGTGATCCATGACTTATTTCCAATGAGCAGAACAGGTCAACAGCAATGGGCTGACTTCCAGGAGCAGCATCTGAAGACTGCCCATCTTCCTACCCACAGTCTCCCCTCCCCTAACCCAGGCTATGGAAGAAGCAAACAGTTTATACATTAATAATGTTTCATAAATATTTACAGAATAAATTCCAGGCAGAGGGATTACTGGCTCAAAAGGTATATACATATTTTTAAAAACTAAGCCAGACATGGTACATGGATCTTCGTGAGTCCAAGGCCAGCCTGGTCTACATAGTGAATTCCAGGACAGCCAGGGCTACACAGAGAGACACTGTCTCAAGAAAAAAAACAAACTTCCTAATTATCCTCCAGAAATGTTGACAATCAATCCTGCTATATCACGAAGGAGCCTTTAACTCATCTATTTATTCCTTTATCAATATTACCCATTTTCCAGAATTTCACAGATAAAGAATCACATCTTGGTTTTAGATTGGTTTAGGAATGTCAGAATGAGCATGTAAACCTCCTTCCCTCCCTTTGCTCATGTGTGATGTGCTTTGTTTGGACACAGGGTCTCACCAGCCAAGGCAGGTATTGAACTCTGCCTCCATAGTGTCTTTATCGGGTTGTTTGGTGGGGTAGTGGGAATGAGAATAGACCATAGGCTCATATATTTGAATGCTTAGTCTTCAGGGAGTGGAACTCTTTGATTAGGTGTGGCCTTGTTGGAGGAAGTGGGTCTCTGGAGGTGGGCTCTGATGTTTTCAAAAGCCCAAGTCAAGTGCCTTGATGACGGACTGAACCTCTGAAGCTGTAAGCAAGCCAGCTAAATGCTTTCCTTTATAAGAGTTCCTATAGTCATAGTGCCTCCTATGGAACATCGACTAACACATTTGGGGTTTACTTTGTGATGGTGGGTGTGCTGGCTGGTATGTGTCAACTTGACACAGGCTAGAGTCATCTGAGAAGAAGGAACTTCATATGAGAACGTGCCTCTATAAGATGGGGCTGTAAGACACTTTCTTAATCAATTAGTGAGCGATAGGGGAGGGCCCAGTCCATTGTGGGTGGAGGCAGTCTTGGGCTGGTGGTCCTGGGTTCCATAAGAAGTCAGGCTGAGCAAGCTGTGCGGAGCAAGCCTGTAAGCAGCACCCTCCATGGCCTCTGCAGCAGCTCCTGCCTCCAGGTTCCTGTCGTCCTTTGAGTTCCTGTTCTGACTTCTGTTGATACTGAACTGTCAAGTGGAGGTGTAAACTGAATAAACCCTTTACCCACCAACTTGATTTTTAGTCATGCTGTTTCAACATAGAAATGGTAGCCCTAACTAAGACAAATTTTTGGAGGGACCGTGGAAGGACTTCAGAACTTTGGACTAGAAAAGCCATTGAGTGTTGAGCGCTCAGTGGCTGTTCTGTGGGAGCTCAGACAGTAAGATTGTTGAGAGCAGTGCTGAGGATGGGGGCCTGGCTTGTGGCATTTCAGAGGGAAGTTTAAAGACTCTATCAGGGCCATTTGCTATTTTGAATTGAGATTGTATCATTCTGGCAAGCTGAAGAGTTTGCCATGATTAACAAGAGCTCAACATCCCTGAAGGGAAAACCTTTACATTCCTGGGACATTTGATTCTGGTTAGTCAGAACTGAGACATTAGCAGTGATTGAGATGAGCGTCGTCGAGGTGAAATCTCCTGGGAAATGTTTCCTTGGGGTCAGCTCACAGAAGCTGTGATCCAGACATGGCCAAGGGTGTACCCTGTGCTGGCAGCCATAGTATAAGAGTCACCCAGGTGGTTTTGAAGGCATCATGGAGGGAGGCTTAAGCTTGGCACTGTGTGGCAGGAAAAGTCCCTGAGGAGAGCCCAGGAGAGGCTGTTAATGGAAGTGAAGTCCAGTTGCAGCACAGGACTCCAGCAGTTTTGGAGATGCCAGTGCCATGGGATGACCACCACGAACAGTGGCAGTGTATGCTCAATAAACCTTTGCCCCTCTTTCTTTGGTCATGGTGTTTCTTCACAGCAATAGAACCTCTAAGACTAAAGCCTAAACCCTAAACTAAGACATTGGGCATAAACCCCAAGGCTGTACACATGGTAGGCAGGCAGTCTATCCATGTGCTACAGCAGCTCCCGGGTGCTCTCGGTCATTTTCTGTTCCTCCTATATCTTTGCACCTTCTAAAGTAACTGACTCATCTTTTTCTTGCTCCTGTGGTTGAAATAGGACTTTTCTTGTTATCATACTGTTGGTCCGGTTTTTTTTTTTTGAGATAGAGTCTCACTGTGCAGCCCTGGCTGGCCTTGAACTCAGAGATCCGTCTGCCTTTGCCTCTGGTGTGTGCCACCACTGCCCAGCTTACCTGAAAGTTCTCAATCACTTAGGAACTAAAATAACTCTTTTGTCTTAATGTTTCTGAAAAAGGATTTCTTCACATCCAGGAAACAGTAGGCGAGTAGAACACAGTGGAAGCGTGTTTCCTTTTTGTAGAGGACAGTTACACTATGGGGGCTATTGCACTGGATCTGGAAGTATAGACAAGAGCACAGACTCTCATAAGGACAGCTACAGAGACAAGTGTGTCTTGGTGACTTGCTGCCACTCAGTAGAATATATTGACGATGACATCAAGCATCACACAGAGGATGCAGCATTGCTGATTCTCTGGCCCTCTGTGGATACGTTTTGTTTTGTTTTGTGACAGGTTTTGGTTTGAGAATGTCCCCCATAGATACAAATATTTGAATTCTTGATCTCGAGTTGGCAGAACTGCTTGGGAAGGATTAGGACGTGCGTTGTCCTTGTTGGAGGACATGTGACACCGTGGGTGGGTTTGAGATACCAAAAGCCCATGCCATTCTCTCTGCCTCTTGGTTATGGCTCAAGAGGTAAGCTCTTAGCTACTGTCCCAGCACCTTGCCTGTGTGCTGCCACACTCGTCATGGACCCTAAGCCACACATAAATGTTTCTTCTATAAGTTGCCTTGGTCATGTGCCGGACGGTGGACATGAGAGGAAGCCTGGCAAAGTCGAGATAAAGGCTAGAAGCCCTGAAGGCCCTGAAGGAACAGTAGTAGCTTCGCCTGCTCCCCGCACCAGTGGCCCCACTGTAGATTTGTGGCCATCAGTCACATAGGGCAACATTCCAAGCCCTTCCACATATAGATGAGGTGTCCCTAACATCTCAGACCAAGACAATAGGAAAAGAGACACGACTACTCCATGCTAATGAGTTTCCTAGAGGCCCAAGGGCGTTGCCAATAAGCTTTCCTTCCCAGACATTCCTCCTTACAAAAGGTATTTAACCTCAGGCCCATCCTGAGAAGTGTGGTATGGTTTTAAGTATCCATTTTCCGCCATGACAATAAACTGCTCAGAACCCTGGGCTGCCTCTTTTCATCAAGATCTGCTGTGGGGAGCCAAGAAGGCCTTTGCCTACAGAGCTGCAGCCGAATTCTCCCGTAGAAGGTCTCTCTGTGCTCCCAGCCACAGCCGCCACCAAGCCTGCATCCAACAGCTAAGAACAATTTCTTCTGGGACATGCAAGAACTCCCCTTTCCTCCCTCCACCCCCCTCCCCAAGCCCTGGACTAGCTACTATCTCCAGCCCTCAGGCCCCAGACTCCATCCTCTGCTCTTCTGCAACCTGGATGTCTAAGAACTTGATAACCTCATGGCCCTGGCCTTGTCGCAGGCCCGGGGATCCCCGAACCAGCTCTGGCCTTCCCACCCCTAGAGCGGTATCTCAGGCTTCCCTACAGTCCAGCACCATCCCTGGCATCTGGCGTGGGGTAAGCGCAGTCATTCATACTCCCTGTGTCCCACCTCCCTAAACCGCCACGCCCAGTGTCGAGCGGATGAGGACCAACAACCTTTAAGTCCTGGTGTTCTATCTCAGCAACAAGAAAGCAACAAAGACAACAGGGTTTCATTATACAACTCCAACTAGCCTGCAACACAACTTCAGTATGTAACCAGGCTGCCCTCAAACTCAGAAATCTGCGTTGCTCGTTCCTCCTGGGTGTTGTTCCACACCCAGTGGACTGTTTTGTTTGTTTAATATCTGTATTTTTATTTTGTTTGAGACAGTAATGCTTTATGTAGTTCAGGCTGGCCTCAGATTCACATTCCTTCTGCTCCAGCATTGATGCAGGCATATCCCACCACACCCAGCCCTCATTTGGCATCTTTAGTTGACCCTCTGGCCAACATTACAAGTTCAACAGAGCTAAAATTCACTTTAAAAGTAAATTACTAATCTTTCCCATAGGAGTCCCATTCGGGAGTCTCTCACATCTCCAAACTCAGGGGCCACCACACCCTGGTTTCCTTACACGATCACCTGCCAATGCCACATCTGTACCCTTCTCACCTGAAATGGCGCCAGAGCCATCTCCATACGCTAACCACTCCTGGGTCCCTGACCGCCCCCCCCCCCCATTACTGCCATCAACTATTTGTTACTGTTCTACTTCAACATAAAGAAATGCAAGCCTGGGTAAAGACTAGGTAGTCTTCATTTGACTCCAAAATAAAATCAAAACCAAATAAATGCAAACAGCCTCACAGAACCAATAAAATTCAAATTAACCATAAGTCACCATGTGCTCTTCCTGAGTGCACTGCTGCCCTGCCATGTTACAGTCCTGCCATGTTACATGGACTTCTGGGAGCCTGGACCATGACAGTTCCTGACGGAACATTCACCGAGCCTTGACTAGTACAGGAAATACTGTATCTCACACGTTCTCTTATCAGTTTAGAATGAAGTAACTTGGTTCCATAAATGCAGAGGTGGAAGCAGACATTGAAATTACAAACTTACACTGGAACACACAGCAAAAGAGATATATGGGTGAGTCTGATATTTCCTTAAATGGTAAATATTCATAACAGCATCACAACAATTGTCCAAAGACAGAAGCAACAGAACTGTCCATCTGTCCACAGATGGAGGGTGAGCTCAGTGTGGTGTACACACAAATGCAATGCACCTCTGCTGGACAGGCATGAAGGTGGTGACACCCACATCACCCATGAGGACACTACTAGATGACACAAGCCAGCCTTGAAAGGAAGCACACGTGAAGTAGTCAGATTCACAGGGACTGGGAGCTAACACTGGGGTTCAGGGTTCCAGTTCTATCAGATGGTTTCTGTGAATGGCTGGAAACGATGACCGTATACCAATGTGAATGAATTTACCACCCCTGAGTGATTAGGTATATGTGTGTTTTACCATAATAAGTCAAAATTGTAATGTAGGTTTTTAAAATGCTTCTTGAGAACACAAAGCCTCTAAGTATTTTGCACGTCTCTCTCAGCCCAGACCAATTTAACGCATTCTCCTACCATGCTTCTATCTCACTTGGGATACTGACAGCTGCCAGGGGGCTCAGGACATCTGAGCTACTCGTTACTTGTCAAGTCTCTGACAGAAGTCCTCAGCTGTAACCAGCAAGCTTTCCACGCAGACAGCCCCTCCCCCCAATCCCACACCATCGCATTTGCTCAAGTTCCCTGCAATCCTCTGAAGGTGGCCATTCTGCTCTATGCTGAATAGTCCACATTTGAACAGCACATTTTTACCATTTATTAGAGATGAAGTCTTGTTGTATTGCCCAGACTGGTCTCACATAAATTCAAGTAATCTCCTGAAGTTGGTCTCCCAAGTAGCTGATACTATAGGTGTATATCCCTGTTCCTGCCTTTTACAGTTATTTTAAATGACAAAAATCAAGAATGGCTTAATCCTAAAGCTTGCCGAATTTAGCAGTAGGTTTTGTTGGTAGTAGTTTGATTTTCGAGCCAATCTTATAAAGTAATAATCAGTACATGGGAGGCTCTGGACTACATGCAATGCCCAGAGGACCCCAGACTTAGATTTCAGGGTTCCCATGATTATAGCTGCAGTGTGATCATAACTGTGGCCTTTCTAAAACACATGAACAAAAATGACCCTCACTGCTGTGCTAGACAGACATTTAAGGGTATTTATTATAGTCAACTTACCAAACTCAGATTTGTTTGTTAAAAACTATATTTGAGCTCAGAATTTTACATACAGAATTTTGCACAGTTCTCTTCTTCCACGAAGGCAGAATACCACCTGTATCTGCTCACTTCCCATTGTCCTGCTGCCTTGACACGACCCAGAACCCTCAGGTGATCCAAGCTGGTCAAAGGTTACACTTCTCGCACAGCTTTTTTTGCACTTCATTTCCTCTCCTTATGTTCTCGAGCATAGCTTCGAGGTGTAGGGTATTTGTTTCCAAGATCCACAACAATCACCTCCTTAGAAAATGTCACTCCTTTTAAAGGTCTTTTTGGGTTTCCCACAACTGAAGGAGGTCTGTGGACATGTGTGGGTATTTTCTCAGCAAGCTCACCCTGCAAAGAGAATGGGACAAACAAATGACCAACCTATGAACAGCAAGGAGCCCTGTGTTCTAAAGCATTGTTAATATGTACCTTGAGAACAAGAACTAGAAAAAGAGTTATCAAATGGTAACAGTTTTCGGCAGTGATAATCCACTGTGCTTGGCTCCCTACATTGACACAGACTAACACTATTTGAGGCATGTAGTCAAAACTGAGATCAATATGGCCTGTCTTAGGCTACAGAGGCATGGTAGGAGCTCATGGAGGTGCTCAGTGTCTGTGTGCAGATGTGGAAGGCTCCCAGGACCGCGGTAAAGACAGCTTAGCAGCCATAGGAAGGTCGCAACTCATTTCAGTTCTCCACGGGACAGAAGTTTAGATCCTAGATAAATGGGGAGAACTTTGACAGCTCTAAGATCCCGGGAGTGCAAGAGAAACAATGAAAGGGAAATGTTAAGATGAACAGGAGTGTGAGAATGAAAGCTAACAGTAGAAGCCTGCAGCTTGACCATGCCTCGGCTAACCATTATGATCTAATTACGCCCACATGGTGACTCTCCTCCCCAGTCCAACCTCCGCCCTAAGCAACCCGAGAGAGAACATGTCACCTCATGGCTGGTGTCTCTAGAACTCGCAGGCTCATGTGTCTGTCTGTTTTTGTACTCTTCTGCCTTGATGTTGTTTCCTAAGGATGGGTCCATCTCTTCCTTACTCTGCCTTTGCACAAGAATGCCAGGCCTCACTGGCATGTTCATGTTTACGAAGTGCAGTAAGACCCTGGAAAATCGTCAAGAGTTTTTAAAAATCCATACATCTTAGTCGACATTACCACACACACAAATGGCTAGAATATCCACATCACTTTATGTTGGTGTGTGTGTTTGTGTGCATGTATGTGTGTGTGTGTAACTCTGTGTGTGTAAGACTGTGTATATAACTGTGTGTGTCCGTATGTATAACTGTGTGTGTGACATTGTGTGTGTATGTCTCAATGTGTGTATGTGTGTGACTGTGTGCATAACTCTGTCTGTGTGTGTATGTATATGTGTGTATGATTGTGTGTAACTCTGTCTGTGTGTATATGTGTATATGTCTAAGTGTGTATTGTGTGTGTGACTATGTGTGCATGTAACTGTGTATCTGTGTATGTATGTCTATGTGTGTATAAGTGTGTGACTGTGTGTATGTACAACTGTGTGTCTGTGTATGTATATGTACATATGTGTGACTGTGTATCTCTCTGTGTGTGTGGTATGTGAATATATAGTTTCTTATTTGACTGGATGTGTAGAGTTCAGAGGTTCTTTGTTGCCATCTGGACGTCATTTCTTCACCTTGTTTTTTTTTTGGGGGGGTGGGGGATGGGACCAGTCAGTGAGCCTGAAGTGCGCAGTTCCCCTGGGCTGGGATCCGTCTGTCTTTGCCCCCAGTTGGGGTTACAGATGTTACTATCATACTTGGCTTTTTATGTGGGTGCTGGGAGCCAAACAGGGTGTCACACCTCAGCAGCGAGCCCTCTCCCCGGTCCCTAGACTTACCCGTCTTGTTTGTCCATCTCCGCATTAGCAGCTAAGCAGTTTTCACCTGTACAGAGGGGCTTCACTGGTTGTTCATGGCTGTGACCTCTATAACTAAAATAACAAGCAAAGCTTCAAAAAAGAAGGCTCTAAGGCACAGCATGGGACATTCACTTTTAAACAGGAAACCAGCACTTTCAAAACTCTGAAGTGGAATACTTACTACATTACTTATTCTATTTCAATTGGGGTTTTGAGACAGGGTCTCCCATAGCCTAAGTTGACCTCGAAGTCTCTGTGTAATAATGACCTTGAATTACGAATCCTCCTGCCTCTCCCTCCAGAATTCTAGGATTACAGGTGTGTGCCACCTGTCTACAGCTGTGTGCCACTAGCTATTTAAAATTATTTTAGATTATTTCTATATGTACTTGCTACGTGCCTTGAGATTTACTGACTATTAACATGGGCTTATACCATTTATATAGAAAAATTGCCAGTAAGAGGAAGATACAGATGAGGCAGATGAGCAGGATGATGAAGAACGTGACCGCCGTGGTCTCGAAGGCCATGGTGTTCGATGTTAACGCCTCCTCTATTTTCTCAGCCTCGCTTTGTGCAAACATTTTTGTTCAGCCTAGTTTGAATGCAGATTTCTTGTTCTTTATGTTTTCTAGAAACAGAAGAACAAAAGGCTGTTTTCAGTGTTGGTCTCCCTCTGAGGAGCTTCAGGGAGGAGTCTCAGCTTGCTTTGGTAGAAGTGACTCACGCTGCCTAATTTCTCTTCATAAAGGCGGTAAGAGGCTGGGGTGGCCGGAGGGGAGACTGCTCCCTCAGCTCACCCCCCTCATCCCAAAATTGCCAAAACCCAAAGGAGCGAGGACTTGGAGCAGCTGGAGACAGACCTAAGTCCTGATTCTTCTCTCAGTGACCTCACAGAAGCGTGGAACTCTTGAGCTCCTGTCCATGACCTGAGGGCAGGAAGGCCGCCAGCCTCTCCGGGGGCTATGCACTACCGCCATTCTCTGAGGTGTGAGGTGGAGGGCATTTGGCACTGTCTTAGACAGTTTTTAGACAAGGATTTTCCAGATTGTAGTTTTCTTCTCCTGACTCAAACCTCACCGATCATTCTTTTCACAGGCAAGATTAACTGACCCGCTTTCTTAGGAAACCCACCTCGCTTGCCTGGAACAGGGTATCTAAGGATTTCTCTCCAGGAGAAATGGCCTACGCTCCTTATCCCATCTCACCGTGCTGGCTTCCTAGAGTCACAACCAGGTGCTGTGAAGGCCACAGCTCAAGGAAGCAGGAGTAGCTGATAACTCAGAAGATGAACGAAGGCCTGACCTAAGCAGGTGGGTAGAGAGTAAACCTATGGCAGAAAGGGCAGAGCTGCATTTTTCTAGATGAAAGCAATTTAAAAAAGGATGTAACAATACTGGGCGTGGTGGCACAGGCCTGCTATTGGGGTGATGTGGGATTATGCTTAAAATATCACTTATCAAAACAAAACACAGGACAGCTTCTGCCAACTCGGAAGAGTCCAAGATGAGGCTGGTCAGGGCGCTTCGTCTACTCCGCGTTGTTACTTCGGAAGACCACAGATGGATACTTTGTAACAAACAGAAATGTATTCCTCACACCTCTGGAAGGTGGAAGCCTGAGATCACGGAGCCTGCAGGTTGGGGGGGGGGGGGAGGGGGGCGGGGCTCCTTTCTGCCAGTCATTGCCTTGAAGATCCTCCCTAGGGAAGGAGTGCTCCACACTGTGTGCTCCACATCCTCCTGCAGAGCAGACTCTCCTCTACAGACCTTGCCAAATACCACCCAAAGGCCCTAGCCCTGCTGCTCCGGGGACAGAGTGTCAAAAGTGAATTTTGGAGAGATACCATCGTATCACAGAAGAGGTCACTGACTGGACCAGAGCAACAGCATCTCATCCAGAAAGGCAAGACTCCAACCGTTCCATCTTTGAATAATTTGTGGAGGGGGAGAAGGGGCTGGAGGTCAATGTTTTGTACAACCTGAGGACATTGTTGCCTAGCACCTGGCAGAGAGGGGACAATTCCTGGAGGCTTCTAGATGAAGGTATCCAGCTTTAACCACACTCCCTGATCCTGGGGCTGTGGAGCCTGCAATCTGTTTCTGTCCTACACATCAAGGCTGCTTCTGAGAAGACAAATGATTTATTTTGATCTACTAATGGTTGTGCAAGTAGATACATATGTAAACCCATATACTCTGTCCTCTGCGTGGACACTATTTCTCAGTGTGAAGGGGAATGGGCCATTTTCAGACCTCAGTGTTGAGTACGAGACAGATGTCAGTGCTGGAGGGAGCTGTACTTCTGTGAGCTGCTCCTGTTTCCAGGATTGACACTACAGACAGACAGACAGACAGGGTACAGCCTGAGAGAGTGCTTAAGCCTGTCCCCAGGGGGCTTTCATTGAATGCAATGTGACAATGGATAGTGTAAGTTTGTGTGTATTGTTACTATAATTCTGGGAACTGGGAACATATGCAAATTTGGTTTTTAAATCATATTCAAATGCATCATCAGACTGTAAGCTTGGGAGGCTGTCAGGTCATTTGAAGATGGCTTTCTAGAGCCTAACCACATATGCCTGCTTCAAAAACCATTCAAGGCAGGATAGCACAGTCAGTTCAGCAGGAGTACCAAGAGCTGTAAGCAAACACCAGGCTGGAGAGACACTCATCGATGAGTGCACGAGCTGCGCTTTTCAGAGAACTGGAATGCAGCCTCCAGCACCCACAGCAGGCAGCTCATGCTCACCCACAACTCCGGCTCCAGGGAAGCAACTACTGCTTCTGTGGGTTTCCCTTCCTTGAAGGTGGTTGGCACCAGTTCACAAGGGTAAGGGGAGCAGAGAAATGTGTGTGTGTCGGGGTGCAGGGTTTAGACAGCTTTGAGTATGATGAATTGGCTTCCAGGAGACACCTCCAGTGAGACACCTCTACTTTATTTGGGGTGAACATGAGCTATACAGTCCTTGGGGAGTGGGTAAGGTTTTTCAGGATGGGTGTACATTATTGGCTGAGCCTGAGGTGCTGGGAATGCTTCATTTATATAAAAGAGGATGTGGTGGTTTGAATAGGCTTGGCCCGTGGGAAGTGGCACTATTAGGAGGTGCATTGCCTTGTTACGAGGGTGGGCTTTGAGACTTCTAAACTTAAGTTCTCCCCAGTGGGGAGGAGAGATTCAGACTCCTGGCTTCCTTGGATGAAGATGTAGAACTCCCAGCTCCTCCCATGCCTGCCTGGACTGAACCTCTGAACCTGTAAGTCATCCCCAGTTAAATGTCGTCCTTTATAGAGTTGCCTTGGCCATGGTGTCTGTTCACAGCAGTGACACCCTAAGACAGGAATCCTAGGCTCTTGCCAATCATGTTCTTATTTGGAGGACAAAGTTGAACCTGTAACCTGGCCATAGACTACACGATTGTCCTCATAGGTGGGGGAGGTGGAGGCTGTGTAGGTCCACGTGAGGGGAGCACGCAGGCTCAGAGCAGGGAGAGAGGGGTCCTTACCTTGCCGGGCTCAGGAGGAGATTTCCAGGGTTTGGATATGTGTCAGTCTCACTCTGCTTTGGGCTAGCTCTCCTGGGTGCATATGCTCAGACTCTTCTGCATTCACATGAACTCCCACCCCCATACCCCCACACACATACCCTTAAGACAATTAAATAGAATAAAAGACTTTATGCTTCAAAATTGGCTAACTTAGATGAAATAACACGGACACTTTTGTGTATAAATTGTAAAGAACCAGTTTTTAAAAGATTTATTCTTAAAAATTTTACTATTTTAAACGTGAGTGAGTGAGTGAGTGAGTGTGTGTGTGTGTGTGTGTGTGTGTGTGTGTGTGTGTGTGTGCAGGTTTCCCTATGGAGGCCAGAGGAGTTGGGTCCCCTGGACTTGGAGTTAAGGTAGCTGTGGGCCATGTGATATTGGTGCCAAGAATTAAACTCTAGTTTTCTGTGCTCCTTTGTAAGAGCAACAGATGCTCTTAACTGCCAAGTGAATCTCTCGAGCCCCTATTTATTTTATGTATGTCTGCCTGAATCATCTGCATGCAGTACCCACAGACGCCAGAAGAGGGCATCAGGTTCCCTGAAACTAGTGTTACAGACAGTTGTGAGCTGCCTGGTAGAGTTCTAGGAATTGAACCTGGTTCCTCTGGAAGAGCAACAAGTGCTCTTAACTGCTGAGCCACCGCTCCAGCCCTATAGAGCTACAGTTAGTATAAACACAAAAGGTGGGTTAATTAAACCAAAAATTAGTTTTCTGCAAAGACTTTGCCATTGCTCCAATCTGGTTAGCTAGGCTGTCTTGTGTCAGCTGCAAGACATCCCCCCCCACCCCTTTTTTAGTGTATTTGATCTGATTTAATCCTAGAATTCTAACATTTAAACTCACATTTGTTTTTATCATAACATTACTTATGTTCAAAGTTTTTCAGATCCAATTTATTGGGTCCGAGGGCAGTTACCAATATGGCTATTTCTAGATGAACAGAGGTGTATGTCAGAAGTGTCCCTCACTGGGGTTTAGGCTGAGAGGTGGTATGTAGTTTCCAGAGCAGGAACTTCAGGTGATCTAGAAGCCCTGAGTAGAAAGGTCAAGGGTTGGTATCCCTTAGTAAGCATCATTTGAAGTTATGAGCAAGGACCAAAGATATAAAACAAAATTAAAACAGTACTACCCAGCGTAGGGTGTCATGTCTTACAGCTGGAAGGATGGGCCAGTATCCCACTGTGCAATAATTTGTTAAATTTTGGGAGAAACCAATCTAATTAATGACTTCTTTAATTTGTGTGTATGGGGCTTTGCCTGCATGCATGTCTGCACACCATGGACGAGTTATCTCGTGCTTGTGGAGGGTCTGTTGGAACGGGATGGCTGTGAGCCTCCAGTGTGGGTGCTGGGACTCGAGCCCCAAGCTATCTGTCCAGCTTACTAATTAGCAATTAAAGGAATGTTGTCAAAGTAGTTTGTTTGAAACTGTGAACACAGTTCTTCATACCTCCCTAACCGGTTAACACAGGCATTCCAACATGACACAGTCTATGCACTCCTGAGTTACTCTTTGTCCTGATGTCTGGAATTGTGTCATGTTTATGGTTTTGTTTCAAGTTAGAGATTTATTTTCTCCCTTCACAACATGTGGTTTTGAAAGTTAATCTTGGTCCCTGCTAAAAAAGAAATCATTTTTTCTTCCTTTCTTTTTTAAAGCCAATCAATCTGCCTGTAGTAACCATACAATGGATGTGTATTTTTTGCATATGTAAAAATAGTTGTTCATACTTTTCCGTATACTCACACAGGCAGTCCACAGATCATATACAGTGTTTTATATAAGGAATCAAGGACCTTTCTTTTAAAAAAGCACCCCCCCTTTTTAATATGTTCAAAACGTGTTTAGTAGTCTCCACAGTGGATGTGGTTTGTTTGAGGCTGTGAACACAGCTCTTCATTCTTTGTTGTACTTCACACAGGCATTCCAACATGACACAGTCTATGCACCTCACACAGGCATTCCAACATGACACAGTCTATGCACCTCACACAGGCATTCCAACATGACACAGTCTATGCACCTCACACAGGCATTCCAACATGACACAGTCTATGCACCTCACACAGGCATTCCAACATGACACAGTCTATGCACCTCACACAGGCATTCCAACATGACACTCTCACACAGGCATTCCAACATGACACAGTCTATGCACCTCACACAGGCATTCCAACATGACACAGTCTATGCACCTCACACAGGCATTCCAACATGACACAGTCTATGCACCTCACACAGGCATTCCAACATGACACAGTCTATGCACCTCACACAGGCATTCCAACATGACACAGTCTATGCACCTCACACAGGCATTCCAACATGACACAGTCTATGCACCTCACACAGGCATTCCAACATGACACAGTCTATGTACCTCACACAGGCATTCCAACATGACACAGTCTATGCACCTCACACAGGCATTCCAACATGACACAGTCTATGCACCTCACACAGGCATTCCAACATGACACAGTCTATGCACCTCACACAGGCATTCCAACATGACACAGTCTATGCACCTCACACAGGCATTCCAACATGACACAGTCTATGCACCTCACACAGGCATTCCAACATGACACAGTCTATGCACCTCACACAGGCATTCCAACATGACACAGTCTATGTACTTCACACAGGCATTCCAACATGACACAGTCTATGCACCTCACACAGGCATTCCAACATGACACAGTCTATGCACCTCACACAGGCATTCCAACATGACACAGTCTATGTACTTCACACAGGCATTCCAACATGACACAGTCTATGCACCTCACACAGGCATTCCAACATGACACAGTCTATGCACCTCACACAGGCATTCCAACATGACACAGTCTATGTACCTCACACAGGCATTCCAACATGACACAGTCTATGCACCTCACACAGGCATTCCAACATGACACAGTCTATGCACCTCACACAGGCATTCCAACATGACACAGTCTATGTACTTCACACAGGCATTCCAACATGACACAGTCTATGTACTTCACACAGGCATTCCAACATGACACAGTCTATGTACTTCACACAGGCATTCCAACATGACACAGTCTATGCACCTCACACAGGCATTCCAACATGACACAGTCTATGTACTTCACACAGGCATTCCAACATGACACAGTCTATGTACCTCACACAGGCATTCCAACATGACACAGTCTATGTACCTCACACAGGCATTCCAACATGACACAGTCTATGTACCTCACACAGGCATTCCAACATGACACAGTCTATGCACTTCACACAGGCATTCCAACATGACACAGTCTATGTACCTCACACAGGCATTCCAACATGACACAGTCTATGTACCTCACACAGGCATTCCAACATGACACAGTCTATGTACCTCACACAGGCATTCCAACATGACACAGTCTATGCACTTCACACAGGCATTCCAACATGACACAGTCTATGTACCTCACACAGGCATTCCAACATGACACAGTCTATGTACTTCACACAGGCATTCCAACATGACACAGTCTATGCACTTCACACAGGCATTCCAACATGACACAGTCTATGTACCTCACACAGGCATTCCAACATGACACAGTCTATGTACCTCACACAGGCATTCCAACATGACACAGTCTATGCACGCCTATGACTTACTTCTTGTCCTGATGTCTAGAATTGTGTCATGTTTATGGTTTTTTTCCAGTTAGAGATTTGTTTCTTCCCTTGACCTCATGTATTTTTGATGTGAAATCTATGAAGCTGCTAAATTAAACTCCTTATTTTTACCTATTCAAACTGCTTTCAGTAATCGCTGCAATGGATGTGTATTTTTTGCATATGTGAACACAGTTGTTCATTCTTTCCCATACATTCACACAGGCAGTCCACAGAACATGATACAGTGCTTTTAATAAAAAAAAAAGAATGTTGTCATAACCTGTTCCATGAGAATGGTTTCAACAGTTGGTGACCATGGATTTATTTACGTGCATCTGACCTTTGGTGTCCCTTTTGAGGAGGTAATGTAATTATGTTTTTCCTGCTTCTCATTTTGAGTGTTTTCTGGAAAGTTATGTTCAATCCTGGACAAGTGGCTCTACTTAGTAATTCCCTAGAATTTGAGAGTTGGCTAAAGCTGGTGGAATTTCGTTTTGGGTTATACCTTCCTGTTAAGTGGTTACTGCCCTGTAGATAACCTTTTGTTGTTTATTTTAAAAGTCAGCTGAGATTACATAAGTGCTGATGTCAAAGACTTTAGAAACATTTATATATATATATATATTGTTTGTTTTTATGAGACAGGGTTTCTCTGTGCAGCCCTGGCTATCCTGGAACTCACTCTGTAGACCAGGCTGGCCTTGAACTCAGAAATCTGCCTGCCTCTGCCTCCCAAGTTCTGGGATTAAAGGCATGTGCCACCACTGACCAGCTCATTTAACAATATTTAACATTGGTTCATAATTAAACTACTCAACAAAAAATAGAAACAAAAGTAAATTACTTTTAATATAGCAAAGGCCATACACTGTTTTAGATATGAGTATTGTTTTAAAGTATTTTTATTCTTCTATTATTTTGTGTGTATGGGTGTTTAACTTGCATGTCTGTGCACCGTGTGCATGAAAGATACTTGGAGGCCAGACCCACAGGAACTAGAGTTGCAGTTCGTTGTGAGTGACTGTGTAGGTGCTGGGAATCAAATCTGGGTCCTTTGCAACAGCAGCCAGTGAGTGCCCTTACCTGCTGAGCCATCTCTCCAGCCTGAGTATTCTCGGCATCAGTGGTGTAAATAAATGGCAGTATATGGGTATGGTGGTATACTTACTTTAATTTCTCTGAATGTTTGACATTTTCATATTGAAGTATTATAAATAGGATATTCTCACCCAAACCTAAACACATAATATTGTTTTCTTTAATTTATTTATTTATTTTATTTGTATGAATACACTGTAGCTGTCTTCAGACACCCCAGAAGAAGGCATCAGATCTCATCACAGATGGTTGTGAACCACCATGTGGTTGCTGGGAATTGAACTCAGAACCTCTGGAAGAGCAGTCAGTGCTCTTAACCGCTGAACCACCTCTCCAGACTCACATAATATTGTTATAAGTGAAAAAGAAAAAAAAATCTCAGCCCAGAGCCCACCTGCTCTTTACAGTCTGCTCTCTGACAGTCTTGTCTTAGTCAGGGTTCCACTGCTGTGAAGATACACCATGAGCAAGGCAACTCTTAGACAACATTTAATTGGGGCTGGCTTACAGTTTCAGAGGTTCAGTCCAGTATCAGCATGGCGGGAAGCATGGCAGCATGCAGGCAAACTTGCTGCTAGAGAGCCAAGAGTAATACATCTTGATCTAAAGGCAGCCAGGAGAAGATTCTCTTCAACACTGGGCGGAGCGTGAGCATAGGACCTCACAGCACACCCCCCCCCCATACACACACAGTGACACACTTCTTCCAACAAGGCCACACTTAATCCAAAGGCCACAACTCCTAATAGTGCCACTTTCCATGGGCCAAGCACATCTGATTCACCACATTCTACTCCCTAGCTTGTTAAAGCACATGGGTCTCTGGGGGCCATACCTAGCCACAGCAGAATACAAAATATATTTAGTCCATCTTCAAAAATTCCCATAGTCTATCAGTTTCAACAATGTTCAAAGCCTCTTCTGCGATTCATGCAATCTCTTTACTGTAATTCCCTATAAAATCAAAATCAAAAAGCAGATCACACACTTCCAGCATCACAAGCTACACATTACCATTCTAAACCAACATAGTGAGGAAATCCTGGATCAAAGCAAAACCAAAAACCAGCTGGGCAAACTCTTAAACTGTGCATCTCCATGTCTAATGCCCAACTCCTTTCAGCGTTGTTGACTGCAACACAGTTATTTCTCTTGGACTGGCTCCACTCCCTGTTAGCAGCTTTCCTCAGCAAGTATCCCACAGCTCTGACATCTCTAACATTTTTGGGTCTCCAAGACAACTTCTCTTTCACAGTTTCTTGTTACAATGCCTGGGATGTTGTATCTCCCCTCTAGGGGCCTGCTTTGCCTTGAGTCTGGTTATAGGTTTAGAAGAAACTATTGGTGGGCCCTGAGGAACATCAATACTGTCTTGCCCAGCATTTTCTTCAGAGAAAGTCACTACTTGTTTAATCAGACAATGAAGGATTAATTTCCTCATCTGAAAAAAGTATTTCAAGGGCTGGGACTGATCCTCAGGTGAAGTAAACCATTGAGAATCTGAGGATTCAAAGTTCTCAGCATCAACAGCGTCCTCCCCCCACACACATCCCCATTCCACATTATAGGATCCCATTCTTAGCCAATTAATGCCCTTGCTTTAAGGACACCTGTTGACACCTCTGAGGCTGAGACTGAATTTTCGATGTAATTCAGCCAAACTTATAATGGGCTTCAGTTTGATTTTCTGCAACTTGAGCTCTATGGCTGCTGGAGAGAAGATTATCTTCAAGGACACACTTAGAAACCTTTAGATTATTTATTTGCATCTGGAGCCAATCAATTTTATCACAGAACTCATTCCTTTCTTTTATCAACTTATCCAGAGATGTGAAGAGCAATGAGCCAACAAAATCATTTTCTTATTTCTCCACAAATTGTAGAAAACTTCATATAACAGGTTACCTAATCCATTGCCAGTCACAATTGATGGATCAACTTCTTTAAGTATGAAATATAGTTTCCATATTCTCCAAGCTCCCAGGAGAGACAGTATCTAGAGGGGTTTCAGTAGTTGAAGGTGCGGTGCTAGTGAATTAAAAGGTGCTGGCAAATTATACTTCTTCTGGTCTAGAACCACTTTAGGTACCAACTTCTGTATTAGTCAGGGTTCTCTAGAGACACAGAACGTAGGGAACGTCTCTATATATTAGGGGAATTTATTGTAATGATTTACAGTATGTAGTCCAACTACCCCAACAATGGGCAGCTGTGGATGGGAAGTCCAAGAATCTAGTAGCTGCTCAGTCTCACGAGGCTGGGTGTTTCAGCTGGGCTTCTGTATAGGATGGAATCCTGAAAAAGTGAGTTCTAACAGATGTGCTGGCAAGTAAGGGCAAGTAGGAGAATGAGTCTTCCTCCTTCTAATGTCCTTATATAGGCCTCAATAGGAAGCTGTGACCCAGATTAAAGGTGTGTACCACCATGCCCGGATGTGGAACTTGCTTTGTAACAGGCTGGCCTTGAACTCAGAGATCTGCTTCCCTCAGTCTCCTGAAATTAAAGGTGTATCCTAACTTGCCTGGGTCTAAGCTTTTCATGGCCATTATGCCTCAAGATCTCTATTTCAAGATCTGGGTCAGAAGCCTGAGTTTTCCAGCCTCAAGATTTGGATCACAGGTGTGCCCTCCATTCTGGATTGTAGTTCATTCTAGATGCAGTCAAGTTGAGAACCAGGAATAACCACCACAGATCCATACATGACCTTCTGGGCTTCTCTGAAGGGCTTGGGTCACTTCTCTAGCTCTGCCCTCTGTAGCACTCTAGGCTCTGATTGATCCACGCAAAGTTGTTGCTATTCTTGGTGATCATCCCATGGCACTGGCATCTCCAATACACTGGAGTCTTCTGCTACAGCTAGGCTTCACCAATAGCCTCTCATAGGCTCCTTTCAGGGTGCCAAGCCTCAACTCCCTTGAATGACCCCTTCAGTCCTGGGATGTCAACTGCAACTGAGGCTGTACCTTCACCTATGGCCTTCCATGGCCTCCCACAGTGCCAAGCCTTAGCTGCTCTCCATGACCCCTTCATGCCTTCAAAGCCAGTACCACCTGGGTGATCCTTACACGTTATGAAGTATAGCTGCAGCACGAGGTACAACCTTGGCTGTCTCTGGAACACAGCTTCTTTGTAATATCAGAAAACACTTCCCAGAAGATTTCACCTCAGAGAAGGTAGTCTTTTCTCAATCACTGCTAATTTCTCAGCTCCAGCTGCCAGCATCAGTTGTTTTGGTAACCAGTTCTATTCCTGACTGTAAAGCCAGAGCCACATGGCCGAAGCTGCCAAGTTCTGCTGCTTTCTAGGGCTAGAACATGACCCCTTGTTTTATTATATCCTTCACTGCCTAAGCTTGTCTGTCCTGGAACTTGCTCTATAAACTGATCTTGAACTCAGAGGTCTGCCGGCCTCTGTACCCTGAGTTCTGGGATTAAAGGCATGTAGCTCCACACCTGGGTCTAAACTTTTCTCTACTTGGAACTTGTTCTGTAACAGGCTGGGCTTGAACTCAGAGATCTGCTTGCCTCTGCCTCCTGGGTGAGTACCACCATGCCTGAACCTAAGCTTTTCATTGTTACTACACCTCAAGACCCAGATCAAAAGCCTATGTCTTCCAGCCTCAAGATCTGGGTCACAAGAGTGCCCTCCATTTCTAGATTGTAGTTCGTTCCAGATTAAAAATCCAAATGAAAACCATAACCAGATAATAACACCTACCATGACATAACTATTCCATGTTCAACTTCAAACACAAACAATAGGCTTAGCAGGGTGGGATCCTGCCCTGAGGTCACCACTCCCTTAACCCCATTTAACATCCTTGAGCACAGGATTTAGCTCCATTGCACTTCCTGGGGCCTCTTTAATACTTGAACCATACATTTTGAATTTTCCTTTCTAAACTTGCTATGTGAGATCAAAACGTTCTTCATGAGAGTAAATAAGAGGAAAAAGTGTAGCTTTTTTGAGAGTTCCTTTGTCAATGCAATTAGTCTGAATCTCTTCACCTTATCTTCAGGTAGAGTCTTCACACAAGGGCAAAAAGCAGTCACATTCTTCATCAAAACCTCGTAAGAAGGATCACCAGGCAACATACCAAAATTATTCTCCTCTGAAACCCCTTGAGTCAGGTCACAACAATTCAAATCACCCTCAGCACCAATGTCTTCCATATTCCTACTAGGATGGTTCATTAATCCCCATTTAAAGCATCCCATTGATTTCTAAATACAAAGTCCCAAAATCTACATTCCTCCAAACAAAAATATGGTCACACCTATCATAGCAATACTCCAGTCCCTGGCACCAACTTCTGTCTTAGGGTTTCTACTGCTGTGAAGAGACACCTTGACCAAGGCAACTTTTATAAAGGTCAACATTTAATTGGGATTGGAATACAGCTTCAGAGGTTCTGTCCATTATCACCATGGTGGGAAGAATGGCACTGTGCAGGCAGACTTAGTGCTGGAAAGCCAAGAGTTCTACATTTTGATCCAAAAGTAGCAAGGAGAAGGCTTGAAAGGAGTGAATTGGCCTGAGCCAGGCTGACTTCATGACAGGCTGCAAACTAGCAGTTCAGGAGACCAGGCCTCAGTTTCTACTTCCCAGAACTGGGCAAGTCAATTAATTACTTGAACAACTGCAGGCTTATGTAAAAAGTACCTCTCCTTGGCTTGTAAAAGGACAGTTAGCCAAACTTGCAGCCAAGAGGTCGAGATACCCCTCTTTGGCATAAGCAAGTATAGTCTGAATCATAGCATCACCCAGACACACAGAGACAGAATCCACCAATCAAGATATAGGTCACCTACCCCTCCCTACTGTTTCTTTTTTTGGTTTTAAAACAGTCTGCGAATTCAGTCAGGGTCCTTCTAACACGATGGAATTGGGCCCCTGCATGCAGGAATTTGTTCAATAAACGCTTTTTTGCGTACTACTCGAGCCTGGGTTATCCTTCTTTAGCGATTCATCGACCCTAGCATTTGGTGCATTGGTCAGGAAGTGCTGAAGATCTCCACTCAACAGCTGAGCATTTTGGGGGAGCTTCTCTCACTACTGATCGATAAGTTTGGGAGTGCTCAGTCTGTGTCTGTATTTGCGTTTGTTTTCTGCCTATTGCCAACCTGGAGACCCGGAGGGGCAAAGTGGATGTGTATTTTGCCACAAGATGGCCAGGGAGTAAGGAGGACTCCCCTGAAATCCCGCCTGGAGAGCCCCTCCCCCTGACCCAGTGCTCTCACCTGGAATCTTGAGAACCTGAGCTCTTGCCTGGTTTCTGGAGATTCTGAGTATTCTTACCTATGGCTCCGCTCTTCGTGCGCACACGGGTGTGGAGTATGTGTGTGTGGCAGGGGAGACCGTCTGAAAGGCAGTTTTGCTTTTCTTTTCCCAGAACGTCCTTTTGTGTTAGTCTCTGTGTACTCTGTTCGTGATCATTCTGTACCAGCGATATCATCTTGTTTTTTTTTTTTTTTTTTTTTTTTTTTAAAAAAAAACCAGCACCCTCTGAGTCTGGTTCTGGGCCATTTTAGGAACTTCCTCCAGGTTGCTGATTGTCCGTTCCAGTAAACTTAACACCTTTTGCAGGACCGAGTAGCCCACCTTTAAGGTTGACTGGCCCAAGGAGGGGGCTTTCCATCTCCCCATCATTTACTGAGTAAAAGCTATAGTCTGTGAGGTCCCATGTCACCCGGACCAGGTGCCTTATATAACCAAATGGCAGTATTTAGTGGAAAAACCCTGTTTCGATGAAACCCTTTTTGTCACCGTTGCACAACCCTCTGCTTTCCTCCCCCCCGAAGGAGGGCAAGCCCCGGTGGCCAGCCTTACTTCCTTCTTTAGCTCCCGAGGAAGGTCTTTGCTGCAGCCCCTACTCAGCAGGTGCAGGCAGAAAAAGGGAAGATCTTCTTCACCACAGACAGGAGAGGATTGCTGGCGTCTCCCAGAAGTCGGTTCTAAGGGTGAATGGGTTGCCCACCCAGGTTCAGAGCGATATTGATGTGGCCTTTCCCTTGATTCGATCTGTCTGGGATTACAACCCTGATGGAGGTAAGGAGAGACTCTGGGCTTACTGCCAAATTTATTCAAGGTAAGCTAGGCTACCCAAGGAAAGGATGAGAGCCCTAGAGAGTTTTAGAAAGACTCATGGAGGTCTACAGAACAGATAGCTACTTTGATCCTGAAGCTAGAGAAAACCAATTAGCTGTGAACATGGCTTTTGTTAACCAGGAAGCCCCTGACATTCAAGAAAAACTCCAATCTTAAGTACAGCTCAGACTTTATTGGGGTGAGCCAGGGCTATATATGTGAACCTTGGAGAGTGGGAAAAGGTTCTTCTTAGGGTGAGGTTTCGTTGGTTGGAGTTTAAAGTACTGGGAATGCCTCATTTGTATGGATTCCAGGAATTCCAGGTCTTGCTGGGTGAGTTCTTATCTCAAAAGAGAAAGTTGAATTTGTAGATCTGTCAAGGCCCATTTGACCTTCCAGCACCAGGTAGAGGGTGTGGGGTTCCGGGCTCCCCAGACAAGGTCAGAGAAGGGGAAGCCCGGCTGGTAAAGGGAGTCCTCCATTTTTCGCAGAGCTCAGAGGAACTATTGGGTCATGGTAGACCGAAATATTAATAGTAGGATTTCCCACATGTGTACATACATGTGAGCATACACATTTACTCACACACATACATACAAACTATAAAATTTATAAGTGAAAAGAGTAGAAATCTATTTTATAAATGAACTGACTATTCATAAATGGTTTTCTGAGTACAAGCCAGTTTCTAAGGCCAGTGAGTTAGTTTCTTAGTCAGGCACTGGTTCAAAGGCAGGAGTGTGGTGATACACTCAGAGTGGTCCCAGCTCCCTCTCCCCCACCCAAGGAGGCTGAAGCAGCGGCACTTCCTGAGATGGAGCAGCCTGGGCAAGCTCTTACCATGTAGCCCAGGCTGTATGACAGGTAAATAGCTCGGGTGTGGTTTGCCAAGCAGCAGAGTGCTCCTGGCATATGTGAGACCTAGGTCTAACCTCTAACACTACAGAACAAGACAGACAGCTATATCCGAATAAATGGCCAAGCTGTTCAGAAACTTCATTAAGAGTGACCATGCCATACACAAGAATAGTGACATTGCTTGATCCCTCTGAACTTCCTAACCCTCTCTTCCATTACCCAAGCCTTGAAAACTTCCCAAGACTTGGGAAAACTGCACAGTGAGAGACCTGTTCTCTGCCTTGCCAAGGCAGCCTCACAGGTCTGGGAGCATAGGAGGAGCACGTTATAGGATGGCGAGAATGATCGCCCCCACCGTGCTCCCCTGGGCGCTGGTGGGTATACAAGCTGTGCAAAGGAAAGCACAGTAGTAGTAATAAATAACACCTAAATGGGATACTAGAGTCCTAGGCAAGGAAATCGCCCCGGATTCACACAGTGCCTTAGCTCTTCTTTCATTTGCTGTATTATACCCACGATTTCATTTATAGCTTTTCTTTTAAAAAATTCATGCATCCCCAGAAAAGATCAGTTCTACCCCTTGTTACTAGTGTTTCATATGTAGTGGGAGCATCAGTCCTCATGATGAACTAGACATTCCTACAATCCCCACTGGCCAAGGAAAAGGTACCAAGGGTTTTCTTTATTTGTTTTTTTGTTTTTCGTTTTTCATTGCTAGAGAGTAATTTTGCCATAATGACAATGAATACCCAAAGGACACTTAGATGGGGGGAGGGGTAGCTTAGCTGGGGAGGGGTAGCTTGGTCCACAGTTGCAGAGGTTTCAGTGCATGGCCAGCCGGCTCTACTAAAGAAAGCCGGAGGACCATGGCAGCAAGAACATGAAGCAGAACAGAGTTGCTTGCCCCACAGAGAATGGAAGCAGAGACAGACAGGAGGGAGTCAATGCAGGACACACCCAGGAACCTCCTCCTGCCAACTAGGTATCACAAAGCTTCTCCTGGGCAGATGTGAGCAAATATCTATTCCCCAAGGCAGGACACTGGCAGACTGAAGAAGTTATTCTATCCATGTCCAACCTGGTGAACCAACGAGTTTATGAGACTCACTTACAGGAGTGTGGGTGACCCAGGAAAGGAGTGTCCCTGGAAAACTCTGCCCAGCCTGCAGCCAGCTCCGTGACACTCATTTCCCCCAGCTGCTGTGCACTTGTTTAATTGTCTAATCCCAGAAGATTCTGGAGTCTTGGGGCTTCTGAAGTCTTTCTGAACTTCCTGGGCCTTATGAGCCTCCCCCGTCCTCCTTTTTCTTGTAGGGAGTGTGCCAATCCAGAGGAAAAAGCTACACAGCAGCAGCCTCACGTGGTTCCTTGGAGGGCTCCAGGGTTTACCTGCTAGAGGTTTCCTCAGCTGGTCATCTCTCGGGCCTCCAGCACAGCTGTATTTCATTCCTGTCTGGCTTGTTTTCTGAGACAAGGTCTCACTCTGTAGCCTCACATTGATCAGAAACTCACTGATGTATAGTCCAGGTTGCTTTTGGACTCAGAGCAATCTTCCAGCCTCAGTCTTCTAAGAGTTAGCATAGGATTATAGCTGTGAGCACCACGCCTGGCAACACAATCACACCCAAATCTGGAAAGTGCCGTCCACCGATCCCTGTGGAGCCGGGGCTCAAGGCCTGTTATTTGCCTCAGAGTCCTCCCCTCCAGTGCACAGCTCTCTAGAGTCCTCCCCTCCAGTGCACAGCTCTCTAGAGTCCTCCCCTCCAGTGCACAGCTCTCTAGAGTCCTCCCCTCCAGTGCACAGCTCTCTAGAGTCCTCTCCTCCACAGTGCACAGCTCTCTAGGTTTTAGGAGAAAATATGCACCATGAGCTTCAGTGTTGGTAAAAGAAATTCAGAAGCAAAACTTTCAAATAGAGGAAATTTTAAAAAATTAAAAATTCCTTTAAAAATTAAGGAAATTACAAAAAAAAAAAATCAGCCCAACCAAATAACAGAAAGCCAGTAAAAGGGGGCACCCCTACTTAGCATTGTCAACCTGACAGCCTACAGTTAGCTGAGAGCCTCATTTCAGATTGGCCTGTGAGCATGCCCATGAGGCTTGTCTCAACCTATGTAGGAGGGCTCAGCCCATTGTGGCTGGTACCACGCAGGAGCCCACCAGCCAGTAAGCCTCCTCCTCTGTGGTTTCCACTTCACATTCCTGCTTTGGTCTCTGACATCCCCCAATGGTCTGTGACCTGGAGTGTGAGCTACATCAGTCCTTTCAGATTTTACCACTGCAACAGAAAGAAGACTAGGTAAGGGTAAGGGATCTTCCCTGCCCTGGGTGTCTATTAGCCTCCATCAGTGAGAGACCAGGAAGTTCATGAGCATCTTACCATTTACATAGCAATAAAGGGTCAGGTGTCCTTCACTCTGGTGATGTTACCTACAACATTAACATAATGTACACATCTACAACATGCCACATCTATGTTCAGAGTCATATGTTTTGTCATGGCTTTGTCATAATTTATTATTCTGGGGAAAAATATCAACGCAAATGCAAGCTTGTAAGACACGACTTTTTCTAAAGAGAGAAAACTCTCTGGAGTGGGTATAGTTCCATGATAGCTTGCCTAGCATGTGTGAGGCCCTGGGCTCCATTCAGAGCACTGCCATCAAAAAAACAAAACAAAACAAAACAGGAAAAAGAAAAGGGTAGGGGTCAGGTTGGGAAGAAAAGAGGAAGGAAGAAATACTCAAGAAAAGCGGAGTGGAAGCTGGCTCAGTGGGTGGAATGACTAGCTGAGCCTCTCTTTACAATGGCCTGTCCCCTCCCTACATTGTGACAGAAGCCAATTACTCCATATTCTGACTGCCACACATGCTGTGTTGTGCACATGTACAGGCAGACACAAAAACTAATGAAATCATTTCAGGTTTACTAAATCAGCAAAGGAAGCTGGGTTGATGGTGTATGCCTGAGGTCCTAGGTCTTGAGGGAAGAGAACTGAGAGTTCAAATCCATCCGTCTCACAGTGAGCCAGCCTCAGCTCTATGATGCTTTGTTTTAAAAAGGAGAAAGAGGCAAACGAACTGAAGGACTTGATAAAGTCAGGTGGACAGAGATTGATGGATCTGCCAACAGAGGTTATGGTGGACCAATGTCTTGATTCATTGACATCGTAGAGACATTTTAGGAAGGGATTGACAAAGTATATAAAGTATATAAAAGGGGATGGGTAGGATGGTAAGGAAAAGTGGGACAGTAGCTAAAAAAAAAATTGTACCCAAATAGTTTAAAATGGGAATGGTCTTCCCTAGCAAATTCAGCCCCCTAAACTCAGAGCTTTCCCATTCTCTTAGGCCCCACCTGCCCCCTCTAGTCAGTGGTCAGCTCCAGCCACTGTGGCATGTCTGTCTTCAGCCCATTCTTTCTTTCCATCAGTACCTCTGTGATCCCTAGCTGGGCCAGGATTTTTAGGAAAGTGTCCTGACTGACCTTGCTTCGCTCAGCTTGCTTCGCTCGGCCGGACTCATCATTGAGGCTTCTCTGTGAAGGGCCTACCACAGGCCTTTGATGGCAGTGCTCAATGCCTGGTCCCCAGATGGCTGGTGCTATTTAGGAAGACAATGGAACCTTTGGGAGGTGGAGTTTTGCTGGAGGAAGTACACCGGGAACAGGCTTGTAAAGTAGGCTTGGCCCTTCTTACCTCTTTTCCTCAGCAATGACTCCATGTGCCCAGCCAGCTTCTGGGCACCTGCCATTATTCCTTCTCTGGGAGCTGCTGTGTTCCCCTGCCAGGATGGGCTGTGTCTGTGCTCAGAGCATATCAAGTGTCATGTCACTTCCTGTCCTCAGACCCACTAGACCAGGTCTCTTGAGGGTGTGAGCCGCTGCTCATGCACCTTTACCACACAGTCTCGGAGCCTGGCATTCACTTGAAAAAATACTGTGTGGCTTTGACTCAAGGGATTCTCTCTACAGTTGGGCTAGATTCTACCTGTGCAGATAGGGACCTGTTTAATTCCTACCTTTTCTATGTTTACTCCCTTTTTAGTTAAGAGTGGATAAATAAATACTCCATTTTGGATTTCAAAATGCTAGCCCAGTAAAATGAACACATTTCCAGTTCACTTTCTAAAATTCATTTTTTAATTTATGTGTGTATGTATGTATGCTTGTCTGTTTGAACAGCAGAGCATGTAATGCCTGAGGAGGCCAGAAGAAGGCATCCAATTCCCTGGAACTGGAGTTGTGGATGGTTGTAAGTTGAATATTATGGATGCTTGGAATTGAACCCAGGTCCTCGGTGAGTATAGGAGGTGCTCTTGGACACTGCGGCATCTCCCTAGCCCCTCTTTCTTGTTTGAATGTAGGTGTGTGTGCCACAGCCTACATGTGGAGGCGTTCTCTCCTTCTGGAGTGGAAGGTCAGTTGGGTGCATCTCTGGCTCTCTGAGCTAGCAGGCTTTCACCAGTGTCTGGCTCCTGAGTCTTCATTTAGCAAAATCGAATGGCTGGGGTTTTTGTTTTTAAAAACAACAGGAGAGCTATGAGGTTTCAGATGCTCAGCCTAGGCCCAGTGGCTCACTCTCTCTGCCTGTTGCCTGCAGATCCAGATGTAGAACTCTCAGCTCCGTCTCCAGCACCAAGTCTGCCTGGATGCTGCCATGCTTCCCACCATGATGATAATGGACTGAACCTCTGAAACTGTAAGCCATCCCCGATTAAATGTCCTTTATAAGAGTTGCCTTGGTTATGGTGTCTCTTCACAGCAACAGAAACCCCAATTAAAACCCAGAAGCTGGATATTGCCATAGTAGGCTAGCCCATGCTTTTGTTTGGAGGAATGTGGTCTTTGGGGCTTTGGATGCAAAAACAGATGAATGCTTTACGTGGGGCTTAACAGGCCATCAGAGCAGAAACATGGAAGACAGTGGCACTAAGGGTGAACTGACCTGTGGAACCCAGCTCAAGAGGTTTCAGAGAAAAACTTTAGTATACGGCCTAGAATGGTTTTTCTTCTTATATTTTTGGTAAAGAATGTAGCTGCTTTTTTCCCTTGTCCAAAAAGTCTGCCTGGGCCTAAATTGGAGAGTTTTAAATTAATGGCATTGACAGAGGAAATCTGAAAACAGCCTAATTATGGACTCTGTCATGCGGTTACTAGTGTTCACTCTAAAAAAGATCTATAATTAAAAGAAGCAAACTGAGCAAGGAAAAATACAAAATTGTACAGTTTGGGGAGAAAGGGGACACCGGGAAGTGTAATGGAGCAGAGTCCTGTGTTCAAGGAGACAGAGCAGATTAAAGAAATGCCTGATGTCAAGTGCTATAAACAGCGGCCAGGCTTCCCTGATGGGCCTGGATAAGATTCCTACGAGTTTTATTGTTAGCCTTCTCCCAGTCGGTCTTGAGAGCTACTTACAGCCTCATCCAAGGGTGACTGTACACGGTAGGGAAGGAAGCAGTCAGGCTTTGCAGGGATTACTGGGCACATTATGAATTTACCCCTGGAGATCCCAAGAAACATTGCAGCCCTCCAGTTAAAAATAGAAGCTTAATAGAAAGTCTGGTGATTGGTGAAGTTTTGGCTGAAGTCTGACTCACAGTAGATCCAGTGGGTCCCCAAACTCATCCTGTGGTTATATTCCCAGTCCCAGAATGTATAATTGGGATAGAAATACTTAGAAGTTGACAGAATTCTCACATTGGTTCCTGTAGAGTGAGGCTATTATGGTTGGAAAGGCTAAATGGAAGCCTTTAGAGTTGCCTCTGCCAAGGAAAAGAGTAAATCAAAAACAGTATCACATCCCTGGAGGAACTGCAGGAATTAGTGCCACCGTCAAGGGACTTGAAAGATGCAGGGGTGGTTGTTCCCACCTTATCTCCCTTTAACTCTCCCATCTGGCCAGTGCAGAAGACAGATGGATCATGGAGAATGCTAGTTGACAATCGAAAACTCAGTCAGCTAATGACTCAGATTGCAGCTGCTGTACCAGATGTGGTGTTCTTACTTGAGCAGATTAACACATCTCCTGGAACCTGGTATGCAGCTATTGACCTAGCAAATGCCTTCTTCTCAGTACCTGTCCATAAGGACCACCAGAAGCATTTTGTTTTCGGTTGACAAAGCCAGCAGTATTCCTTTACAATTTTAGCTCAGGGTTATATTAGCTCACCTGCCCTGTGTCATAACATAGAAGGGATCTTAATTGTCTATCTCCTCCACAAAACATCACACTGGTGCACTATACTGACAACATCATGTTGACTGGACCATGTGAACACGAAGTAGCATCCACTTAGGATTCACTGGTAACACATAAGCGTATGAGAGGATGGGAAATCAATCCAACCAAAATTCAAGGATCAACCTCAGTGAAATTCTTAGGAGTCCAGTGGTGTGGAGCATGTAGAGATGTTCCTTCTAAGGTGAAAGATAAGTTATTCACCTGGCCCCTCCCACCACCAAGAAAGAAGCACAACATTTAGTGGGTCTATTTGGATTCTGGAGATAGCACACTCCTCACTTGGGTGTGTTACTCTGGCCCATACTCCAAGTGACTTGGAAAGCTGCTCCCTTTGTGTGGGGCCTGGAAAAGGAGAAAGCTTAATAGGTCCAGGCTGCTGTGCAGGCTGCTCTACCACTTGGAATATATGATCCAGCAGATCTGATAGCCCTTGAGGTGTCAGTGGCAGATAGGGATGCTGTTTGGAGCCTCTGGCAGGCACCTATAGGTGAGTCACAGAAAAGACCTTTGAGATTTCAGAGTAAGGTTCTATCATCATCTGCAGACAACTGAAAACTGTTCCCCCTTTGAAAAACAGCTCTTGGCTTGCTATTGGGCCTTAGTAAAAACTGAATGTTTGACAATGGGCCACCCATGTCAAACATTGTGACCTGAGCTGCCTATCATGAACTGGATCAACCAAGTCATAAGGTAGAATGTACACAGCAGCAGACTATTATCAAATTCATATATATATATATATATATATATATATGTATATGCAAGTGTATGTATATATATATATATATATATATATATATATATATATATGCATACTGTATTTTATGGCTAATACCCACTTATAAGTGAGTACATACCATGAGACTGGGTTACCTCACTCAGAATGATATTCTCAAGTTGATATCAAGTTCCATCCATTTGCCTGAAAAATTCATGATGTCTTTGTTTTTAATAGCTGAATAGTATTCCATTGTGTGATGTACCACATTTTTAAAAAATCCATTCTTTAGTTGAGGGACATCTAAGTTGTTTCCAGTTTCTGGCTATTATGAACAAAGATGTTATGAACACAGTTGAATAATATATATATATATGAATGAATGGGGCCAGAGCAGGTCCTGAAGGTACAAACAAGTAACATGAAGAAGTTGCCCAAATGCCCATGGTTTCTACTTCTGTTAAATGCTGCGTGCTGCCAAGCATTCACCTGCAGCCTCATGGGTTATGCCCTACGATTGGTTGTCTAAAGAAGAAAAGACCAGGACCTGGTTTACTGATAGTTATACATGCTATGCAGGCAACACGCAGATGTGAACAGCTGACACACTACAGCCTGTTTCTGGGACAACCCTGGAAGACACTGGCGAAGGGAAATCTTTACAGTGGGCAGAGTTTCTGATAGTACACACATCACACATTTTGTTTGGAAGGAGAAATGGCCAGATGCACCATGCTAAGCTCCTGACTGCAAGCATAACAGAGTCTCATTAACAGTGTCAGGGACTGGTGCGTCCCTATAAGATGGGCCTCAAATTGGGCCAGTTGTTGGTTGGCCATTCCCTCAGTCTCTGCTCCATCCTTTGTCTCTGCATTTCTTGTAGACTGGATAAATAAATTTGGGGTTGAAGGCTTTGTGAGTGGGCTGTTATCCCTTCCACTCCATTGAGGTTCCTGCCTAGCTACAGGTGGTGGCCTCTTCAGGTTCCATATCCCCAGTACTGTGTGTCACAGCTAAGGTCACTCCATTGATTCTTAGAAGCCTCCCTTATCCTAGGTTTCTGTCACATCCTGGAGATGCCCCCCCCCCAACCTCCTCACGCCTGTTAGTAGCAGATTTCCATCTAGCTATCTCTCCTGTTCCTTTCCACACCTGATCCTGACCCCCCCACCCCATTCCAGGTCCCTCCTTCCATCTGCCTCCTATGACTTTATTCCCCCTTCTGAGATTCTAGCTTCTTTGCTTGGGCCTTCCTCTGTTTAGCTTCTTTGGATCTGTGGAGTGTAGCATGGGCATACTGTATTTTATGGCTAATACCCACTTATAAGTGAGTACATACTATGAGACTGGGTTACCTCACTCAGAATGATATTCTCAAGTTCCATCCATTTGCCTGAAAAATTCATGATGTCTTTGTTTTTAATAGCTGAATAGTATTCCATTGTGTGATGTACCACATTTTTAAAAAATCCATTCTTTAGTTGAGGGACATCTAAGTTGTTTCCAGTTTCTGGCTATTATGAACAAAGATGTTATGAACACAGTTGAATAAGTGTCTTTGTGGGATAGTGGAGCATCTTTCCAGCATTGCCCAGAAATGATATAGCGAGGTCTTAGGGAGTACTATTCTCAGGTTTCTGAGAAACTGCCAAAGTGATTTCCAAAGAGGATGTACAGGTTTGCACTCCCACCAGCAATGGAGGAGCACTTCTTAGCTATTCTGTCATACTGAGGTTCTAGAATCAGAGTTCCCTTTAGCATTCTATAATACTAGATAGCAAATAATCAAGAGCATCAGATTCTGGGCATTTCTGAAGGGAAGATACGAGTGCCAAGGGCTGGGAACACAGGCTGTTTTTCACATTCAGCAAAGAATGAAGAGGATCCAGTCACATGACCTGGAGCAAGGAACAAAGGCCCCAAGGAAGACAGAGCTGGACAAATTCAAGGACTGCAAGTCAGTGCACAGGACGGTGTGCTTGCTCATCAAAGGGTCTGAGGACCAGACTGAGTATGACTTATAAACAAGTAACTTACCTCTCCTCAGACTGCTGATGGCTCCCGAGGCTGGTACCAGGCAAATCTTCATATAAAGCCACAGGTCTTGGACTAATACCTGGGTTTTAATGCCTTGAGAGAGCTGGCTGAGCTGTACCCAGACCTATGACCCACAAACACCATGAGCTAATACAGGTGACTGGTTTAAGCTATGACGTTTAGCAGCTAAACAGAGGGATAATTGGCTATAAAGAGACAACCGGAGCAGCTCCCTCGTGACAGATCCTCTCTGTGTCCAAGGCTACACTGAATCGCACTAATGGAAAGGACGTCAGATCCTCTGAAGGACTGGTCAACAGAAGAGCCAAGGCTGTAGCTTGAGAACACCGTGGCCTCCACACATGATGCCATGTGTACTGCTAGTACAGACACACAAAGTCACTGAGCATGTGTGCATGTGTGTATATAAAGTCACTGTGTGGGTGTGTAAGCACAGTGTGTGTGTGTGTGTGCATGTATGTGTACAAAGTCACTGTGTGGGTGTGTAAGCACAGTGTGTGTGTGTGTGTGTGTGTGTGTGCATGTATGTGTACAAAGTCACTGTGTGGGTGTGTAAGCACAATGTGTGTGTGTGTGTGTGTGCATGTATGTGTACAAAGTCACTGTGTGGGTGTGTAAGCACAGTGTGTGTGTGTGTGTGTGCATGTATGTGTACAAAGTCACTGTGTGGGTGTGTAAGCACAGTGTGTGTGTGTGTGTGTGCATGTATGTGTACAAAGTCACTGTGTGGGTGTGTAAGCACAGTGTGTGTGTGTGTGTGTGTGTGTGCATGTATGTGTACAAAGTCACTGTGTGGGTGTGTAAGCACAATGTGTGTGTGTGTGTGTGCATGTATGTGTACAAAGTCACTGTGTGGATGTGTAAGCACAATGTGTATGTGTGTGTGTGGGTGTGTATTTGTTTCTTTGTCTCATAAATTGCTAATGAATCACAAATACCCTGAAGAGAGAGAATCAGGGACATAACAGCTCAGTGACATTTTCTGACAAACTGATTAGAATATTATAATTTCCTATAACATTATTACAGATGACCTAAATTACCTCAGAGATTCAGAACACTTCCTTCCTTTTAGATATATATTTTAATTGTTAATAAACTTTAGGACCTGTAAGAAAACCCAAAATACAAAGGCCATGTTTCTCAGAACAGTGTCTCATATACGATCTAACTGAATCGTCTCAACCAGCCAGTGATGAGGTAAAAAGTAAGTTTTAAGATTAAAAAAAAATACTGATGTATCTAAGTCTGGACCTCTGGAAGAGTATCCGAACTGGAAATGTCAAGATTTATTTGTACAGACCACATTTGATGTCCCAAGTCTATGTGAACTAGATGAGGCAAAGAATTTGAGACCCTTAGATAAAGCCCTAGGGAGCTAGTTACTGGAAGGATGTACTGGCTAGTTTTATGTCAACCTGACACAAGTTAGAGTCATTCGAGTGGAGGGAACCTCAACTGAAAAATGCCTCTATAAGATAGGGCTACAGGTAGGTTTGTAAGGCATTTTTTTTTTGTGATTGATGAAGGAAGGGCCTAGCCAGTTGTGGGTGGTTCCATAGGTAAGCTGGTATACCTGGGTTCTATAAGAAAACAGGCTGAGCAAGCCACAGGGAGCAAGCCAGTAAGCGCAACCCTCCATGGCCTCTGCATCAGTTTCTGCCTCTAGGTTCTTGCCCTGCTTAGAGTTCCTGTCCTGACTTCTTTGGGTGATAAACAGTGATGTAGAAGCGTAAGCCAAATAAACCCTTTCCTCCCCAGCTTGCTTTGGTCCTGGTGTTTCACCACAGAAACAGAAGCCCTAACTAGACAGAGGAAGAAAGAAAATCCTGCAACTGACTGAGGTCAAGAGATGAGAAGCAGAACATGGCTGCAGGGCAAATGTAGTAAGAAGCCCTGCCACCTTAGGAAAGACTCAGGAAGCTAGGGCAGAAGACGGCAATGTGGGAGGCTGTCGGTGTGGGCTCTGTCTCCTCTAACCCAGGTCAATAATTCCCAGGCCCAGCCTGGATGTGCCACTCAACTGCACATGCAGCTAAATGCTGCTCAATAACAGAACCCCAACACTAACTCTTGAAAAAGCCTCAGTACCAGATGAAAAATGTTTAAGAATTCATAATGATAACACTTTGAGATTTAGTTATAAAATGTAGCCAGAAATGGATGTAAAAGTAAAGGTCGCCTTCCTTCCTTCCTTCCTTCCTTCCTTCCTTCCTTCCTTCCTTCCTTCCTTCCTTCTCTTTCTTTTCTTCTTTTTAAAAGAAACCTTAAAAATCTTCTGAATATTAAAACAATAAGTTTTAATATTCATAGACCTCAGATAAAGTGTTTGCTCAGACCTGGGAGATAGAAAGATAGGGCTACAGGGGCTGAGCCCAGTTAC
The DNA here is from genome assembly GCA_036184795.1 of Tokudaia tokunoshimensis. NCBI lineage: Eukaryota > Metazoa > Chordata > Mammalia > Rodentia > Muridae > Tokudaia > Tokudaia tokunoshimensis. The sequence goes on from BTHU01000014.1 coordinate 93,646,244, forward strand.
AGGTTCTCCCAATCTTCCAATGGCAGAGGGCAGAGCTAAGAAGCTGGGCAGGGCTTTAGAGGCCTTGTGGGTTTAGGGGAACAGAATCCAGGATAAATGCTCACATTACGGGATAGAACACAGATAGGTCATCCCAGGAACAAGGTTTATACCACTCAAGCCCACTTATCTCAATTTCTGACTTCTGTGAGGTTGCTCCTAGCTAATTTCCTGAAGTAAGCACCACTTCTCTCTGGAGGAAAAGGAGGCTTCAAACAATCTCAATTTTTTTTCATAGACAATGATCACATTTTTAAAAAGGCAGGTAAATAAAGAAACAAATTTATGTATCCAAAGTGTCTTAGGATTTCCATTGCTGAAAAGAGACACCATGACCAAGGCAACTCTCATAAAGGACAACATTTACTTGGGGCTGACTTACTGGTTCTGAGGTTCAGTCCATTATCATGGCAGGAAGCATGGCAGCGTCCAATTAGGTATGGCATTGGAGGAGCTGGGAGTTCTACATCCTGTTCCAAAGGCAAACAGGAGAAGACTAACTTCTAGGCCGCTAGGAGGAGGGTCTCTCAGCTCTCCCCCATGACACACCTCCTCCAACAGGTCCACACTTCCTAATAGTGCCACTCCCTGGACCAAGCATATTCAAACCACCATATAAAATCAAGAGAAAAGATACAAACTTAAAGAGAATTAAGCTCAAGGAGTTATCAGACAGTGATTTAAAATGTATTTGCTAGTGTGTGTATGTGTGTGGGGGCGGGGGGGAAGAGAGGGCAGAGCCCTGGACACCATAATAAATGTAAGTTCTACTACTGAAAAATAAAGCAACAAATTAAAAAGTCAGTAAATATGATTTAGCAAAAAATAGTTTTGGTAGTTTAAATAACTCCATGCCAGGCACAATCTCTCTTCCTGCTGCTTGTAGGTTCAGATATAGAACGCTCAGCTATTCCAGCACCAGGTATGCGTGCATGCCACTGTGCTCCCCACCATGATGACAATGGACTAAACCTCTGAAACTGTAAGCAAATGCTAGTTAAATGCTTTCCTTTATAAGAGTTGTCATGGTCATGATGTCTCTTCACAGCCAAAGAACACTGACTGAGACAGAATTTGGTACCAGGAGTAGGATATTGCTGTAAAAGGCCTAACTGTGCTGCTTCTTGGAAGAATGTAGACTCTGGAATTTTGGATTATGAAAGCAGTTGAATGTTTTTAAGTGGAGTATACTATTAAGCTTAGTGAATCATCCTAGTAGGAACATGAAAGACAGTGGTGCTGAGAAAAATATAGATTATGACAGACTAGTGAGAGAAGCTTCAGAAGGGACAAATGTGGCCTAAAGGCCATTTTTAGAATATTTTGGTGAAGAATGTGGCTGCTTTCTGCCCTTCTCTAAAAAGATCTATCTGAGGCTAAATTGAAGATGTTTTGGGATCAATGGCATTGGCAAAGGAGATTTCAAGACAACCTAGTATTGACTCTGTCTAGTGGTTATTAGTGGTCATGCAGATCTATAATGAAAAGGAGCAAGCTGAACAAGGAAAAACACCAAATGTACAGTGTGAAGAGGAAAGAAGCACCAGGAAGTAAAGTGTTGAAGAGATAAAAAGTTTAAAGAAAAGCCTGATGCTAAGTGGAATAAAGGGGGTCATAATGTCAAGGCAAAACCCCACCCAGCTAAATTTCCACCTTGTAGAAAGGAAGTAAAGATTAAGCAATGAAGGAAACATCAGAAACAGAAAGCTGATGCAGACATAATCAAACAAGGCAGCCATGTTTCAGCCTCAGCAAGCAGCACAACTTGGCAGCTTCATCCACATGGCTCTGGCTTTAGAGTCAAGGGTACAAGAAAGGAGTTATGGAATCTCCCTCCACAACTAAGGAGAGCCACTAAGACAGCCTTGTGTCAGTGATATCCCTGCATGGAGGCCTGGTGAGGCCATTTCGTGAAGCTGTGAAAGTGAAGCCTGGATTTCAATGGAGACCCTAAGAAATTAGAGATGCCAGAGTCATTGGATACTTGCCACAGACACATGCATGGTATTGAACTAGCACAGGAGAGAGACGTGTCCTACAGTCAACACAGCTCAAAGGAGCTGGAGATCTGGAGTACTCTGACTTGGAGTATACGGAGTGATCTGGAGTACTCTGACTTGGAGTATACGGAGTGATCTGGAGTACTCTGACTTGGAGTATATGGAGTGATCTGGAGTACTCTGACTTGGAGTATACGGAGTGATCTGGAGTACTCTGACTTGGAGTATATGGAGTTGCAGAGTCAGGAATTTCTCTGCTAGTTTTTGTTCTTGATTTTGCCCAGTATTTCCTCACTGTGCTCCCTTTATTCCCATTTGGAATGGTGATTTATATCCTGTCCCATTTTATGTTGTAAGATTGTGATTTTCTGTTGAAGTTTGGTCTTTTGCTGTGTATTGTAATGCTAAGTGTGGGCCCCCAAGACCAGGTTGCTCCATAGAAGATTGAGTCCACATGGACCCAAGTGACACTATGTGACCTTGCCTCCCAAATTATTTCTTCTTAGTAAATAAAGATGATGACAGATAATAGCTGGGCAGAAGAGACATAGGCAGGGTTTCAGATTCCTGGGCTGGGGGTTGGAGTTGAACCACAAGGGGGAGAAAAAGGAATGGAGGAGGAGAAACCACCATGGGTTAGGTGAGTCATGAAATAATGGCTATGTGGGTTGGCTAACTGGAGTTAAGAGCAGCCCAGACAAAACGTGGCAAATTATATAATGCGATTATTGGCTGGGAAATAGACATAATAGCATAGAGGATAGATATCTGCCCAGCTCTTGTGCTGTTTAGGGTTTATTGTAAATAATAAAATTTGTGTGTCTTTTATCTGGGAACTGAATGATCAAAGGAAGGGTAGAAATCCTGGTTTAGAATTTACAATTTCCACAACAATCTTCCTTTTGATTTTTATTTTATAGGAAATTACAGTTAAGAGATTACTATGAGTCTCAGAAGAGACTTTGAACTTTGGACTTTTAAACAGTGTTGAGAATGTGATAGACTTGAGGACTTTTGAAGCTGGACTGATGCATTTTGCACTATGATTTGGCTGTAGGCCTTTGGGGACCAGGTAGTGGAATGTGGTGGTTTGGATAAAAATGGCCCCCATAGGCTCATAGATTTGAATGGTTGGTCACCAGGGAGTGGCACAACTTGAAAGGATTAGGAGGTGGCCATATTAGAGGAAGTGTGTTACTGGGGGTGGGCTTTGGAGTTTCTAAAGTCCACGCCAGGCACAGTCTCTCTTCCTGACACCTGCAGATCTAGGTGTAGAACTTTTAGCTCCTTCTTTAGCACCATGTCTGCCTGCATGCTGCCCTACTACCTGCCACAATAATGGATTAAACCTCTGAAACTGTAAGCAAGCTCCAATTAAATGGTTTCTTTCATTAGAGTTGCTATGATCATAGTCTCTCTTCATAACAATAGAACATTGACTAAGACAACTGTTTACATAGGATTAATGAAACACCATTCGTGAGAGAGAGAGAAAGAGAGGAAAGAGACACACAGAGACAGAGAGAGGGAGGAAGGGAGGGAGAGATGAAGGGAGGGAAAAAGTGGGCACATACCTGTAATCCCAGCACTTGGAAAATGCAGACAAGAGGATAATAGGTTAAGACCAGTCTTAGCTATAGCTACATAAGAAGCCCAAAGCTACCTGGAATGCATGAAACTGTCTTAAAATTTTTAATTCTTTTGGATTTTAGGCTAGATGTGGTAGGACACAACTGTAATCCCAATACTTAAGTGTTATTAAGGTCGTTCGCTCCCCATGTGCAGGGCAATCCCAGCATGCTGGATTAAATAAAATTCCTCTTGCTTTTTGCATCAATTCCCATCTCCACGTTGTTCACTCAGGGGATCTCTCTGGTAAGTACATTTGGTGCATTGGCCAGGAATCTGACCTCCTGTGGGGACACACTGGAGTAGTGAATCGGAGATCTTGAGCAGGTAACACCATGATTTTTTTTTGGTCTGTCTCACTGTTTGTCAAAGTCTGAATCTGTAAGCCTGTCTGAACTTTGTTTGCTTGCAAGCATCTGGGAGGCTGAGAGAGCCTACGGTGTCTGGTGTGGTCGAATTCAGCTGGCAGATGTGCCATAAGTTGAGACTGCAGGGGACTGGAGGATGCTTCAGGCCCTCGGGAGAGAGCCAGGAAGGCTCTGCTCCTTCTGGGAATGGAAAGGCAGTAATGACGGGAGCTGAGTCTTCCTATAATCTGGTTTATCTGGATCCTGCCATATGGGCGGGAGCACCTGGTGTCTGTAACTGTGTGTTGACTGTCTTTCTCTGTGTTCCTGGACCTAGACGTCTGCCTGTGGCAGGGTCAGGCTGTCTGTGTGGTGATTGTTTTTCTCTGTGTTTGTTGGTATCTCATTCTGTGTTCTTGGACTTAGACTGACAACACTGTTTAGACATTAGACTGACTGAAAAACAAATTAGTTACTCTCTGCTTCTCTGAATGACCTGTCCATAGGGATCTTTGACTTGTAGGTGATCAAAGCAGTAGAAGAAAAAGTCTTTATAGTTACCTAGAAGATCTAGTGGAGGGCCCACTTCCCCCCTCATAGATAAAAGTCTTCCTTTCCCAAGACCCACCTTACAGGTTCTGGCCTTCAGGAAGAAGGAAGCATGGGTAGAGAGATCCGGACCTGAGAAGTCGATCCCCCCCAAAGTCCTTCAACAGTGAACCTATTGCTCCAAGATCCTCCCTGTATCTCCCTACCCTTGCCCCCATGACCCTGCCAACTCCCAGCACTGGTGGCTCTCTCACTAAAGGTGTATTTTCCAAGAGACTGATTAATCTCTTTGAGACTGTTTTATTTATAATACAGGAAGCCAAAAAGAATGCCCCCTCAGACACAGGGGCACCATCGATTGACCAGGCTGTCATGAACAGTGGGCTTTCCCTGACTAGACCTGACTGGGACTTTAAAATGGCAAAAGGTAAGGGGCACCTGAAGGTCCAGCACCAGACTCCATTTGCAGGTCTCAAGGGGGCCGCATGGCAACCCACAAATTTGACCAAGGTATGTGAGGGTGAACAGGGACCACAGCTTTTCTAGAGCAGATCATAGAGGAATTCTGTCAATATACACCCTATGACCCCAAGGGCAAGGAATATAAAACTACTGGGACAATGGCTTTTATAGACCAGGCTAGTAGAGATATCAGGAAAAGTCTTCAGAGTCTAGAAAGACAGGATGAGCAGTTGAGGGATTCAGTGCAGGTTGCCATTATAGGGGGACAGAGGAGGAGAAGGAGCAGAGAAAGAGAAAGAATAAGCCACTGATGGATTTAGTGCAGGTTGCTGAGAAAGTCTACCATTACTGGGAGACAGAGGAGGAGAAGTAGCAGAGAAAAAGAAAGAACAAGCCGTTGAGAGATTTAGTGCAGTTTGCTGAGACAGGGAGACAGAGGAGGAGAGGGAACAGAGAAAAAGAAAGAAAGAAAAGTGACAGGGAAGGAAACTACAGAGAGTCCTGGCTACAGTAGTTAGCAAAAGCAGAGAAGAGAGACAGAAAAGGACCAGTGCACATACTGCAAGGAGAGAGACCACTGGGCCTGAGAGTGCCCTAACAAATGGAAGGCAGGAACAGGAATTCCCAGGCCTTTGGAAAAGCACCCCCAAATGGCAAAGGTGTTAGCCCTGGGTGAAGACTAGGGGATATAGGGTTCTGACCCCCTCCCCATACCCAGGGTAACTCTGAGAGTGGAGGGGAAACCCACTCAGTTCTTGGTGGACACAGGGGCTCAACATTTGGTCCTCCAAGCCAATGGCCCCATTTCCAAGAAAAAAATCTTGGGTCCAAGAAACCACTGGCACCAAAATGTGTTGATGGACTACCAGAAGAACAGCAGACCTAGGGCTGGTCTGGGTATCCCATTCATTTAGGGTCACCCCAGACTGTCCCTATCCCCATGTTGGGGAGAAACATACACTCCAAAATGGATGCCAAGATACACTTCCTGCCTCATGGGCTGCAGCTTACTGGCCCAAAAGGAGAGATCTCTCCAACTGACCCCTGCCAAAAGTGGAGGTTAACTGGTTTACAGACGGGAGTAGTTTTCTCCATGAAGGTCAGAGACAAGCAGGTGCTGCTGTGGTGGATGGATCACATGTCTTCTGGGCAGAACGAACCTCTACCCACTGGCACATTAACCCAGAAAGTGGAGCTAATTGCTCTCATCAAGGCCTTGGAACTTGGAGCCAGCAAGAAAATTAACATCCACACAGATAGCAGGTATGCCTCTGCCACAGCCCACATCCACAGGGATATATGCCAAGAGGACTGCTCACATCAGAGTAAACAAACAGGAAATCTTGGACCTCTTAGATGCTCTAATGAAGCCGATAACTGTACTATTCACTGCCCAGAACGTCAGAAGGGAAAAGACTCAGTGGGCAATAACCAGGCAGATCAAGTGGATCCAGAAGTGGCTATGCAGGAGCCTATACTGGTTATGGGCCTGCAAGAGACACCCACTGGGAAATGGGACTGGACTAAGGGATGGCCTCACTTAGAATATACTGAAGAAAAAAAATGGCTAGCCACCCTACCAACTATTACCAAGAGAAGGCTCACACAAGAAGGGAGAACTATACTCCCCAGAAAGTAAGCAAGAGACTTACTAGGCCAAATGCACAGATGGACTCATATAGGGGATAAAAAACTTGTCCAAGCAGTTAAGGGACCTAAAGTATATATTTATAAGACTCAGGTTTTGGGCCAGAGAGATAGTAAAATAGTATAAAATATGCCAGCAAGTGAATGCTTATCCAGCCAAGAGTAAACAAGGCAAAAGACCTAGGGGAGAACAGCCTAGAGTATATTGAGAGATTTTATAGAAGTTAAGGCTACTGGATTTCTCTCTTCCCTCCCTCCCTCCCTCCCTCCCTCCCTCCCTCCCTCCCTCCCTCCCTATCTCCTTGCCCCCCACCTCTCTGTCTTTTTCTGCCTCTATTACTCTAGTGGCTATTCCTGGTTGTCAACTTGACTATATCTGGAATGAACTACAATCCACAATTGGAAGACTCACCTGTGATCCTAATCTGAAGGCTGGGAGATACAAGTTTCTGACCTGGATCTTGGCATGCAGATTTTGAGGCATAGTGGCTATGAATCCCAGAAGATTAAGACAGGGAGATTTCTGAGTTCAAGGTCAGCCAGGACAAAGCAAGTCCCAGATCTAGGCTTGGTGGCACACACCTTTAATCTGGGCCACACCTTCTGCGGGAGACCTACATAAGGACATTGGAAGAAGGAAGATACAGTCTCTCTCTTCTTCACCTACTTGCCTTGTGGGACTGAGCAACTGCTAGATCCTTGGACTTCCATTCACAGCTGATGCTGATCATTGTTGGGAGTTGGACTACAGACTGTAAGTCATCAACAAATTCCCTTACTATACAGAGACTACCCATAAGTTCTGTGACTCTAGAGAGCCCTGACTAATACAACTACCCTCTTAACTCCCCTCCCCATGCCCTGAATAAACTCTATTCTATAAAAAAAAGGAAACCAAAGATTTTATTGGGCACCTATTATAGAGCATAGGTAGATTATTCACAGGGATGGATGTAGGTGCTCCACCAACAGACCCCACTTGGAAGACTGTTGGACATAACCCTGTGGCTATCGTTCTGGCTGGACTCCACCCCCACAGTCACCTGCCAACAGCCATGTAACCCAGCCCACTATAAAAGGGGCTTCCAGGCCCCTTCTTGCTCTTTTCTCCCTTGCCCTTACGCTCTTGTCCTCCTGTTTCCCCTCTCTCCCCATTTTCTCCCCTTTTTCTATGTGGTCATGGCCAGCTCTCACACCTCTATCTTTTCTTTCTCTCTTTACTTCTCTAGCTCTTTTTCTTTTCCTACTTCTTTATAATAAAGCTTTGAAACCATGGGATGCCTCTTCTTATCAAAACCCACTGTGTAGGAACAATGGAAAAGACCTCAGCATCTCCAGCCACCAGAAAGGACCAAAGACTCTTCCCAGTCAGACTTCCTCTATAGGTACACGGAGCCCGGGCCAGAATGGCCCAGCCTTCTGGGCAAAGACCTTCCTGCTAGCTGGGCAGCCTCCCTAAGCAGGTATTCAAGCGCTCACCATCCCTACATGGGTATGCAGGTCCTGCTCATTTTCCCTACAGAAGGCCTTTTTCCATTAGGGGTAAAGAGAGAGGTATGCGTACATAAGGGGATATATAAATGGGTGTGTGTGTGTGTGTGTGTATGTGTGTGTGTGTGTGTGTGTGTGTGTGTGTGTGTGTGTGTGTGTATAGTGTAGATATTTACAGACAGACACACCAGAAGAGGGTATCATATCCTATTACAGATGGTTGTGAGCCACCATGTGGTTGCTTGGAATTGAACTCAGGACCTCTTAACCCCTGAGCCATCTCTCCAGCCCTTCCTTTGCTCATATTTATTTTGATTTTGAAACAGGGTCTTGCTATGTAGCCCAGGATAGCTTTAAACTTATGGTCCTTCTGCTTCCCTTCTGGACTGCTGGGGTTATAAGCATAAGCTACCATATCTGGCTAAGAGTCTCTTAATGCGCATTAACAAAATTCTCATAGAGTCCCATTTGCCCATTTTTTTAATTGTGTGGGCTTCTGTTGTCATATTCACGAAATTATTGTCAAATGCAGTGATATGAAGCTTTGCTCTATTTTCTTCAAGACTTTCATAGTTTTTTTTAACTTTGAACTTGTGTTTGATTTTGTTCCCATTAATTTACTTAATCATTTTACATCCAATTGCAGCACCCTTCCTCCAATTCCCTACACAGTCCCTCCCCTACCCTCTCCTCTTTTCCTTTGAGAAGGGAAAGTTCCCCACTAGGTACCAACCCACCCTGGCATGTCAAAGCACTACAGGACCAGGGACATTCTCTCCCATTGAGGCCAGACAAAGCAGCTCAGTTAGGTGAACAGGATCCACAAGCAGCAACAGAGTCAGGGTAAGCCCCAGCTCACCTTGGTAAGCCCAGTTGTTAGAGGACCCACATGAAGACTAAGCTATACTTCAGCTACATATGTGGGTGAGGGGCAGGGGGGTGGGTTAGGTCCAGCCTATGCTTGCTCTTTGATAACTGGTTCAGTCTCTGGAGCCCTCATGGGTCCAGGTTAGTTGACTCTGGTGGTCTTCCTGTGGAGTCCCTATCCCCTTTGGATCCCTTGATCTTTCCCCCAACTTTTCAAAAGACTCGAGCTTCATCTAATGTTTGACTGTGGGTCTCCATCAGCTGCTGGGTAGAGCCTCACAGAAGACAGTTATGCTAAGCTCCTGTCTGCAAGCATAACAGAGTATCATTAATGATAGTGTCAGGGGTTGGCTCTCTCCCATGGGATGGGACTCAATTTGGGCCAGTCATTGGTTGGTCATTCCCTCAGTCTCTGCAACATTTTTGTCTCTGCACTTCTTTTTTATTTTTTCTAAGTTTTTTTTTATTTACATTCAAAATCATTTCCCCTTTCCCGTTTCCTCCCTCCCCGAAAGTCCCATAAGCCCCCTTCCCTCCCTCTTTTCCCCATTCAACCCCCTCTAGCTTCTCTTTCCTGGCATTCCCCTAGATCCAGTCTTTCCAGGACCAGGGGTCTCTCCTTCCATCTTCTTGGAAATCTATTGATATGCTAATTGTGTCTAGGGTATTCCGAGATTCTGGGTTAATATCCCCTTATCAGTGACTGCATATCATGTGTGTTCTTTTGTGATTGGGTTACCTCACTAAGGATGATATTTTCAAGTTCTGACCATTTGCCTAGGAATTTCGTGAATTCATTGTTTTTAATTGCAGAGTAGTATTCCATTGTGTAAATATACCACATTTTCTGTATCCATTCCTCCGTTGAGGGACATCTGGGTTCTTTCTAGCTTCTGGCTATTATAAATAAGGTTGCTATGAACATAGTGGAGCATGTGTCCTTATTGCATGCAGGTAAAGCCTCTGGGTATATGCCCAGGAGTGGTATAGCCGGATCCTCTGGGAGTGTCATGCTCAGTTTTCTGAGGAACCGCCAGGCTGCTTTCCAGAGTGGTTGTACCAGCTTGCAATCCCACCAGCAGTGGAGGAGTGTTCCTCTTTCTCCACATCCTCGCCAACAAGTGCTGTCTCCTGTGTTTTTGACCTTAGCCATTCTGACTGGTGTGAGATGGAATCTCAGAGTTGTTTTGATTTGCATTTCCCTAATGACTAAGGATGATGAACATCTCTTTAGGTGCTTCTCAGCCATTAGATATTCTTCAGGTGAGAACTCTTTGTTTAGCTCTGTACCCCATTTTTTAATAGGGTTACTTGCCTCTCTGGAGTTTAACTTCTTGAGTTCTTTGTATATATTGGATATTAGCCCTCTGTCGGATGTAGGGTTGGTAAAGATCATTTCCCAGTTAGTTGGTTGCCTTTTTGACAGTGTCTTTTGCCTTGCAAAAACTTTGTACTTTAATGAGGTCCCATTTGTCAATTCTTGATCTTAGAGCATAAGCTATTGGAGTTCTATTCAGGAAATTCTCCCCTGGGCCCATATGTTCAAGGTTCTTCCCTAGTTTCCTTTCTATTAGTTTCAGTGTGTCAGGTTTTATGTGGAGGTCCTTGATCCACTTGGAATTGAGCTTAGTGCAAGGAGATAAGAATGGGTCAGTTTGCATTCTTCTGCATGTTGACCTCCAGTTGAGCCAGCACCATTTGTTGAAAAGGCTATCTTTTTTCCACTGGGTGGTTGTAGCTCCCTTGTCAAAGATCAAGTGACCATAGGTGTGTGGGTTCATTTCTGGGTCTTCAATTCTGTTCCATTGATCTACATGCCTGTCACTGTACCAATACCATGCGGTTTTTAACACTATTGCTCTGTAGTACAGCTTGAGGTCCGGGATACTGATTCCCCCAGAGGTTCTTTTACTCTTGAGAATAGTTTTAGCTATCCTGGGTTTTCTGTTATTCCAGATGAATTTTTGAATTGCTCTTTCTAACTCTATGAAGAATTGAGTTGGGATTTTGATGGGGATTGCATTGAATCTGTATATTGCTTTTGGCAAGATGGTCATTTTGACTATTTTAATATTGCCAATCCATGAGCATGGCAGATTTTTCCATCTTCTGAGGTCTTCTTCAATTTCTTTCTTCAGAGACTTGAAGTTCTTGTCATACAGATCTTTCACTTGTTTGGTTAGAGTCACACCAAGATACTTTATATGGTTTGTGGCTATCGTGAAGGGTATCATTTCTCTTACTTCTTTCTCAGCCTGCTTATCCTTTGAGTATAGGAAGGCTACTGACTTGCTTGAGTTGATTTTATATCCGGCCACTTTGCTGAAGTTGTTTATCAGCTGTAGGAGTGCTCTGGTGGAGTTCTTTGGGTTGCTTAAGTATACTATCATATCGTCTGCAAATAGTGATAGTTTGACTTCTTCCTTTCCAATTTGTATCCCTTTGACCTCCTTTTGTTGTCTAATTGCTCTAGCTAGAACTTCAAGTACTATATTGAAAATATATGGAGAGAGAGGGCAGCCTTGTCTAGTCCCTGATTTCAGTGGGATTGCTTCAAGTTTCTCTCCATTCAGATTGATGTTGGCTACTGGTTTGCTGTAAATTGCTTTTACTATGTTTAGATATGGGCCTGGAATTCCTGATCTTTCCAAGACCTTTAGCATGAAAGGATGCTGAATTTGGTCAAATGCTTTCTCAGCATCTAATGAGATGACCATGTGGTTTTTGTCTTTGAGATTGTTTATATAGTGGATTACATTGATGGATTTCCTTATATTGAACCATCCCTGCATCCCTGGGATGAAGCCTACTTGATCGTGGTGAATGATCGTTTTGATGTGTTCTTGGATTCGGTTGGCAAGAATTTTATTGAGTATTTTTGCATCAATATTCATAAGAGAGATTGGCCTGAGATTCTCTTTCTTTGTCAGATCTTTGTGTGCTTTTGGTATTAGCGTAATTGTGGCTTCATAGAACGAGTTGGGTAGTGTTCCTTCTGTTTCTATTTTGTGGAACAGTTTTAAGAGTATTGGTGTTAGGTCTTCTTCGAAGGTCTGATAGAATTCTGCACTAAAACCATCTGGAGCTGTGCTTTTTTTGGTTGGAAGACTTCCAATGATGACTTCTATTTCTTCAGGGGTTATAGGATGGTTTATATGGTCTATTTGATCCTGATTTAATTTTGGTATTTGGTATCTGTCAAGGAAATTGTCCATTTCCTCGAGATTTTCTAGTTGTGTTGAATACAGGCTTTTGTAGTAGGATCTGGTGATTTTTTGAATTTTCCCAGTTTCTGTTGTTATCTCTCCCTTTTCGTTTCTGATTTTATTAATTTGGATACTGTCTCTGTGCCCTCTGGTTAGTCTGGCTAAGGGCTTATCTATCTTGTTGATGTTCTCAAAGAACCAACTCCTTGTTTTGTTGATTCTTTGTATGGTTTTATTTGTTTCTACTTGACTGATTTCAGCCCTGAGTTTGATGATTTCCTGCCTTCTACTCCTCTTGGGTGTATTTGCTTCTTTTTGTTCCAGGGCTTTCAGGTGTGCCATTAAGCTGCTAGTGTATGCTGTCTCCCATTTCTTTTTGGTGGCACTCAGGGCTATGAATTTTCCTCTTAGCACTGCTTTCATTGTGTCCCATAAATTAGGGTATGTTGTGCCTTCATTTTCATTAAATTTCAAGACGTCTTTGATTTCTTTCTTTATTTCCACCTTGACCAAGTTATCATTGAGTAGAGCATTGTTCAGCCTCCATGTGTATGTGGGTTTTCTGTTGTTTTTGTTGCCATTGAAGACCACCCTTATTCCATAGTGATCTGATAGGAGGCATGGGATTAGTTCGATCTTCTTATATCTGTTGAGGTCTGATTTGTGACCAATTATATGGTCAATTTTGGAGAAGGTACCATGAGGTGCTGAGAAGAAGGTGTATTCTTTAGCTCTAGGATGAAATGTTCTATATATATGTTAGTTCCATTTGGTCCAAGGCTTCAATTAGATTCACTGTGTCCCTGTTTAGTTTCTGCTTTCCTGAACGATCCATTTCAGAGAGCGGGGTGTTGAAGTCACCCACTATTATTGTGTGAGGTGCAATGTGTGATTTGAGCTTTAGTAAAGTTTCTTTTATGAATGAGGGTGCCCTTGCATTTGGAGCATAGATATTCAGAATTGAGAGTTCTTCTTGGTGGATTTTTCCCTTGATCAGTATGTAGTGTCCTTCTGTGTCTTTTTTGATGACTTTAGGTTGGAAGTCAATTTTATCTGATATTAGGATGGCTACTCCGGCTCGTTTCTTGGGACCATTTGCTTTTAAAATTGTTTTCCAGCCTTTTACTCTGAGGTAGTGTTTGTCTTTGACACTGAGGTGCGTTTCCTGCATGCAGCAAAATGCTGGGTCCTGTTTATGTATCCAGTCTGTTAGTCTATGTCTTTTTATTGGGGAATTGAGACCATTGATATTAAGAGAGATTAAGGAATAGTGATTATTGCCACCTGCCATTCTTGACGCTATCTTTATGCTTGAGTGGTTATCTACTTTCGGGTTTGATGCAAGAAGGTTACTATCTCATTTTTTCCAGGGTGTTGTTTCTCTCCTTGTATTGGCGGTTTCCACCTATTATCCTTTGCAGGGCTGGGTTTGTGGAAAGATAGTGTGAAAATTTGGTTTTATCATGGAATATCTTGGTCTCTCCATCTATGGTGATTGAGAGTTTTGCTGGGTAGAGTAGTCTAGGCTGGCATTTGTGCTCTCTTAGTGTCTGCATGAGATCTGCCCAGGATCTTCTGGCTTTCATAGTCTCTGGAGAGAAGTCTGATGTGATTCGGATAGGTCTTCCTTTGTATGTTACTTGGCCCTTTTCTCTTACTGCTTTTAATATTCTTTCTTTGTTTAATACATTTGATGTTTTGATTATTATGTGACGGGAGGTATTTCTGTTCTGGTCCAGTCTGTTTGGAGTTCTGTAGGCTTCTTGTACGTTCATCGGCATCTCTCTCTTTAGGTTAGGGAAGTTTTCCTCCATAATTTTGTTGAAGATGTTTACTGGCCCTTTAAGTTGCAAATCTTCACTCTCATCTATACCTATAATCCTTAGGTTTGGTCTTCTCATTGTGTCCTGGATTTCCTGGATGTTTTGGGTTACACGTTTTTTGCATTTTGCATTTTCTTTGACTGTTGAGTCGATGCTTTCTATGGAATCTTCAGCACCTGAGATTCTTTCTTCCATCTCTTGTATTCTATTGTTGATGTTTGCATCTATGACTCCTGATTTCTTCCCAAGGTTTTCTATCTACAAAGTTGTCTCCCTTTGTGATTTCTTAGTTGTTTCTACTTCCTTTTTTAGATCCTGGATGGATTTGCTGAGATCCTTCACTTGTTTGTTTGTATTTTCCTGTATTTCTTTAAAGTATTTTTGCATTTCCTCTTTCAGGATTTCTGCCTGTTGACCCAAGTTCTCCTGTATTTCTCTAAGCGATTTTTGTGTTTCCTCCTCATGGGCTTCCATCTGTTGATCCATCGCCTTCTGCATTTCTTTAAGCAGTTCTCGTGTTTCCTTTGTACAGGCATCTATCCGTTGATTCATTTCTTTAAGCACTTTTTGTGTTGCCTCCCTATGGGCATCCATCTGTTGACCCATATTCTTCTGCATTTCTTTATGCAATTTTTGTGATTCCTTTGAAAGTGCATCTAACCGTTGATTCATTTCTTTAAGCAATTTTTTGTTGTCTCCTTGTGGGCCTCCATCTTTTGATCCATGTTCTCCTGCATTTCTCTAAGCGATTTTTGTGTTTCCTTTGTAAGGGCTTCTAACCCTTGAATCATGGTCTCCTGCAATTCTTTATTAGATTTATTTGTGTCCTTCTTGTGATCCTCTAATAGCATCATGAGAAGTGATTTTAAATCCAGATCTTGTCTTTCGGGTGTGGTGGGGTATCCAGGACTTGCTGCTGTTGGAGAGTTGGGTTCGGATGGTGCCATATTACTTTGATTTCTGTTAATAATGTTCCTTCGTTTGCCTTTTGCCATCTGGTTACCTCTGGTGTTAGTTGGTCCTGCTGTCACTGGCTGTTGGTTGGACCTCCTGTGAGACTGCAAAGCTATTTCTGGCCCCCCTGGATTACCGGGATTCCCCTGGCACCGATTTCTGGGGCCTGCCCTGCTCCTGAGTGACTTTGGAGCCCTTATGTGCCTTGCCCCAAGTGATGTTATATTGGGGAGTCCCTGCACATCCAAAGGCTCAGCGTAGTGGATTCCCGGAGCAGACGCCACCAAAGGGAGGCTGGTAGGCTCCCGCCCTGTGCAGGGGTGTGTGATCTCTTCGGGGAGGGGGGCGAGGGGGCGTCCCTCTGCAGGGCAGAAGTCCCACAGCAGAGCTGGTGCGTCGATTACTGCAGACTTGTCCAGCTCTTGGAGCAGGTTACACACAAGCTGCCTGAGGCCCAAGCATTATGCCTGTCTGTCTCCGAGCCTGGCGGTCCCAACTACCTGGCCACTGGAGCAAAGATGGCGGAGTGCACTCTGCACTCTCTCAGAGGCGCAGGTCACCCTGCAGACGGGATGGCCCACAGCAGAGCTGGCGCCCAGACAACCACAGCGCTGTCCCGTTCTTGGGAGCAGATGGAAGCCCCAACAGGCCGTATCCCAAGCAATGTTATATTGGGGAGAACCTGGGTACCTGTCTCCTCAGTGTGGTAGATCCCGGAACAGAGGTCGCCAAAGGGAAGCTGGTAGGCTCCCGCCCAGTGCGGGGTGGGGGGGGGGTCCCTCTGCAAGGTAGAAGTCCCACAGCAGAGCTGGCGCGCTGGTTACTGCAGATCTGCCCAGCTCTTGGAGCAGGTTACACACAAGCTGCCTGAGACTGAGGCAATATTATGCCTGTCTGTCTCCGAGCCTGGCTGTCCCAAGTACCTGGACACTGGAGCAAAGATGGCGGAGTGCACCGTCTCTGCACTTCTTGAGGGCAGGAAAAATTTTGGGTTTTCATGTGTGGGTTGGTGTCGCTATCCTTTCTCTAAGAGTCCTGCTTGGCTACAGAAGGTGGCCACTTTTGGCTTCATATCCCCCACTGCTAGGAGTCTTGACTATAGTCACCCTCATAGACTCCCAGGAGCTTCCCCCATCCCAGGTCTCTGGTATGTTCTAGAGATGGCCCCCCTCCTACAGTCAATTTCTGTTCACTCTCCTGGCTCTCCCCAGCTCTCTCTAGACCTACCTGATCCTCCCCCTCCTTTCTCCTCTTCTATCCAGTTCTCTCCCTACTTCCACCATTTCCCCCCTTCTGAGTGAGAGTCAAGCATCCTCTCTTGGGCCCTGATTGTTATGTAGCTTCTTTGGGTCTTATAGAGTGGACACTTTATGGTTAGTATCCACTAATAAGCAAGTACATACCATGCATGTCCTTTTGGGTCTGGGCTACCTCACTCAGGATGATATTTTCTAGTTCCATCTATTTGCCTTCAAATTTCATGATGTGCTTGTTTTTAATAGCTGAATAGTATTCCACTGTGTAAATGAATCACATTTTCCTTATCCATTCTTTGGTTGAAATACATCTGTTTTTCAGTTTCTGGGTATTATAAATAAGGATGCTAAGGATGCTATGAATAGAGTGGAGCATGCATCCTCGAGATATGGTGGATTGAGGGAAAACTATTGCCAATTTTCGGAAAAACCACCAGATTGAGTTCCAGAGTGGTTGTACAAGTTTACACTCCCACCAGTGATGGAGTGTTCCCCTTGCTCTACATCCTCACCAGCAGGGGCTATAGCTTGAGATTTTGATCTTAGTTATTCTGACCATGTAGAATCTCGGAGTTGTTTTGATTTGCATTTCTTTGATGACTATAGACTTTGAACATTTCTTTAAGCATGTCTTGGCCATTAGAGATTCCTTTGTTGAGAATTCTCTGTTTAGCCCTGTACTCCATTTATAAATTGGGTTATTTGGTTTGTTGCTGTATAACTTCTTGAGTTCTTTATATGTTTTCGGATATTAGCCCTCTGTCAGATATAGGGTTGATGAAGATCTCTGTAGGCTGCTGTTTTGTCCTATTGATAGTGTCTTTTACCTTATAAAAGCTTTTGAGTTTTATCAGGTCCTATTTAACAATTGTTGATCTTAGTGCCTGAGCTACTGGAGTTCTGTTCAGGAAGTTGTCTCCTGTACCAATGTATTCAAGGCAATTCCCCACTTTTGTTTTCTCTTAGATTTGATGTATCTGGTATTGAGGTCACTGATGCACTTGGATTTGTGTTTTGTGCAGGATGATACAAATGGATCTATTTGTATTATTGTACATGCAGACATCCAGTTAGACCAGCATCATTTGTTCAGGTTGCTTTTTTTTTTCCCCCATTGTATGGTTTTGGCTTCTTTGTTAAAAATCAAGTGTCCATGGGTGTGTGGGCTTATATCAGGGTTTTTGATTCGATTCCACTGATCAACCTGTCTGTTTCTATTTTTTAAATACTTTTTAAAAATTTATTATTATATGTGTAAGTACACTATAGCTGTCTTCAGACACCAGAAAAAGGCGTCAGATATCGTTACAATGGTTGTGGGCCACCATGTGGTTGCTGGAGTTTGAACTCAGGACCTCTGGAAGAGCAGTCAGTGCTCTTAACCACTGGTTCATCTCTCCAGCCCCAACCTGTCTGTTTCTACACCAATACCATGCACTATTTTTATTACTATAGCTCTGTAGTAGAGCTTGAAATCGGGGATGGTAATACCTCCAGAAGTTCTTCTTTGTTCAGGATTGTTTTAGCTATCCTGGGTTTTTTGTTTTTCCATATGAAGTTGAGAATTGTTCTTTCAAGGTCTGTAAACAATTTCAGGCTTAAAAGATGCAATAGAAGAAGTTGATACATTGGTCAAAATAACGCTAACTCAGATTTTTATAGTTTTAGGCCCTATATTTAAGTCTTTGGTGATTTCGAGTCAATTTTTGTTTTAATTTTTTTAAACAGCATCTTACTGTGTAGCTCAGACTGATTTAAACTACCAGTCCCACCTCAAACTCAGTTCTGTATTCTTTCCTGAGTACAGATGTGTGCCGATCTGCAAAGATCTGAGCAAACTTTTGTATGTGGCACTAGGTAAATGATTTGAGTCCATTCTTTGACATGTGGACATAAGGACTTCCCAGCACCATTTGGTAAAAATGCCATCCTTGCTGCACTGCATTGTCCTGGCACCGTGTCAGAAATCACGGGGGTTCATTTTAGGCTGTGGTGCTGTTCTCTGTGTCTATAGGTCAATACCACAGTGTTTAGCTCAAGATATTTAAAACCTACTTCTTAAAATCTAATAGCATTTTTGAGTAGATATTTTAAAAAATATTGCTATGTCAATATAAAAGTTAAGTCAATAGCTACTTTTTAGTTTGACAGTGTCTGTTTATTGCTAAGACAAAAGGCTGGGCTCCTTCATCTTCAAAATCAACTGACATGATGGCACCTCATATAAGATGGTGTCACCAGGAGTAATCAAGTAGGTTATAATGCTCTGTAATTAGGGTAGCTCTAGAGATGATGGCAGGGCCAGGGCAGAGGACTGACACACACAGGGCTTCAGGAGGTATATCACTGTATTTCAGATAATTACAGCAACATTTCTCACTAAGAGAAAGGTAACAATTTTAAAACAGAGAGTCTGACTCCTTTCAGATGGAACTGAGTTTGGAACTGTGAGCACATATCACTGGTTTACGGTATAGGTGAGCTGTTTTGAGAACTAGAGAAGTTAACACTACACACTCACACTTCCTCTTCGAATCTGCAGAGTGGGCTGGGAAGCTAACATGGCAATAGAAAGTAGCCTGGTTGGGAGCCAGTTTCCAACCCCTCTGCACTCTGAGGAACTAGTGTTCTGTGGGGAGTTGATTCCAGAGAGAGACGGGCAAAATGGGCTGAGCTCAGAGCATCCTATGTCAGCTTGTTTGGAAGTGCTCGAACCACACAAATCAAAACCCCAAAATGGAGTAGTGTACCCAGTGTCTAAATCTAGGATAATTTAAGCATCAAAATAATGAGATTTAAGGGCTGGAGGGACTGCTCAGTGGTTAGAGCACTGGCTACTCTTGCAGAAAACCTGGGTTCAATTCCAAGCACTCACATGGCAGCTCACAACTGTCACTCTAGTTGCAGGGAATTCAACAGCCTCACACACACACACACACACACACACACACACACACACACACACACACACACGCAGGTGAAATACCACTGCACTGAAGTGAAAATAAATTTAAAAATGACAGTGCTTCAGGAAGGTGGTATGGTTCAGATGCTCCAAGGCCCCAGGGGAAGAAAAGCACACCTGTTTGAAAATGCCAGGGACGTTATCATCTGCTGGCATGCCCGCCCGCTGACAGACCCTTCCAACACCTCTCACTAGTGTCCACAATCCTATGCATATTTTAAATGAGTCACTACATGGGAGCTTGCTTACTGCCCCTAGCACATACAAGTCAAATACCACCTCTTACAAGCTTAGGAAAGGGCCAGCCTCAGTTAAGAAAACTGGCTACTTAGCATCTGAACAAAATTGGAGTACTGTTGGCAAAAAGCAGGGGAAATGCAGCCATCCTTAAAGATTTCTTAAAATATTTCTCTGTTTAAGTACAGATAAAAATTAAAATAGGGACTTATAAATCTATTTCATAACCTTTAGTTATCTAAACTAACTCAAAATCCACTTTTAACTAATGCAACATCTTCTAGTCTTTTTAAAAAATATTTTTAAAAGATTTATTTATTTTATTTGTATGAGTACACTGCAGCTGTCTTCAGACACAGCAGAAGAGGACATCAGATCGCATTCCAGATGGCTGTGAGCCACCATGTGGTGCTGGGATTACAAATGTGTGCTGTCATACCTGTCTCTGTAAGAGTTCTGAGGAGCCAAGCTCAGGGACATGTGTTAGCTGAGCTACCTTCTGCACATAATCCACCGGCTTATAGGTAGAGCTACTACAGCTGCAGATGGAACATTGATACATTGCTTTCCTCCTAGTATTTTTTTCTACTGGATTGTACTCACAGATAAAGCATGGTTGTTAAGTTTACCTCATCTGTGTCTCCCTGAGAACAGTGTAGGAATATACCAGTTATAACAATCCCCATTCTTGCAGAAGACAGAATGCCTTTTTCAAACTCAACTGGTTTAAGAGGGCAATGAGCCTCAGTAAATACTGATGCTATAATGCTGGCTGTATTCCATGTTTATATGGCCTTACCTATGTATTTGTTAGCGTTTCCATCTCTGGCTGCTGCTCCCTGCTTTCAATATTACTCTATATCCAGGCTTGTTTCTTGTCAGTAGTGCAAATTCAAGCATGTATCCACATCCTTCATCATGCCTGTTTGTCTTATGCAGTGAACCTAGCATGGTTTTCTTCCACTTTGTCATTCTTCATGTACAGTTCTCTGGTTATGTACACTTTATCCTAGTATATGGAGCCCGGTATAACCCCAATCTTTTTTCAAATTCCACATTCAACTGTCCTGATGCTGTTCATTAAAAGCCGCTCCAGGCACGTGAGATGCCAACTTTGCAATATACTAAATGATTTTCTTCTTGAGCTTGTTTATGGGATTTCTGACGCATCTCAGAAATTTGTCAGTAATTCAGATGGTGTTTTACTTTGCTTTTATCAATGTTCGTTTTTATTAATTAAAACTGTTTTCATTACAATTTTAAAAGTTAAGAATCTTCCAAGAGGCTTGTATGTGTAGCAGAGCAGATTTGTTTTAAGAATATTAAAAGGTAGAAGATAAGATCTATAGGCACCTATCTATCCAGCTTCTGAGAGGTAGTACCATCCTCAGGGAACTGCGTGTGGTTACAAGGCTGCCTTATATCCAAAATTATACCAAAGGAAACAATTCAGCCCAGCAAAGGAACAATGGTTCCTAATATTCATGGTTGGAGTCCCAATTTCCCACCTGAAAAGTTTTTCTCTCCCTGGGTTGTCTCCTCACACACCTCCCTCTGTCGCTCGCTCCCTAGCCCCTTCTGGTCTAGGAGAACCAAAGTTTTCTTTGATTAGAACATGGCGCTGTGATATAACCATTATAATCACAGGTTATATGGGATTGAACTCAATGAGCATGGCCTACAACTGAAATTATTTCCTGATGCCACAAGAGCTAAGGGGATGACTGAGCAGAGGGAATCTGTCCACGGAGCAGTCACGCTCCAGACAGCTCACAGGCCTGGGAGACCTCGTCCATGCACTGTGTTCTAATTTTGACCTGGAGCCAGAATTCAGAGAAATCTCCAGACAAGTCACCCTGAGAGGGACCTTCCCCATCAGCAAGACAAAGATTCAGGGCAGAACTTTGTGCTGCTCAGATTTTAAATCAGAAGACTTTGTCTTTCACTGTTTCTGTTTCACTGATTCTGGAAATAGAACACCCGACTACATTACCATCGCCAGCCTTCATACAATTTTGCCAGCCTTCATACAATTTAGATTGTGCAAGGTTTGACAATAGCTCAGGCTGCCCTGGAACTTACTATGTAGTTGAGGCTGGCTTTGTAGAAAACCCCATCTCAGCCTCTCAAATGTCAGATTCAGACAAGCTATTATACATTCTTACCTAGTAGGGCTAGTCTGTTTCTCCTCATCAAACTGAACGTTTTTTAAAGGTCCTAATAGATATTTTTTCCATATGAACTTATAATGTATTCATTTAATTTTAGAATTTAATTTTTTATTTCATTTTTAGTGTGTGTTATATTATGTCATAGCATGAAAGTAAAGTCAGAGGGCAACTTGCAGGAGTCAGTTCTCTCCTTCCACTATGTGGGTCTCAGGGATTGAACTCAGGTCATCAGGCTTGGTGACAGGAGCCTTTACCCACTGAGCCATCACACTGGCTTGAAAAATTTAGAATTTATTAGAATCATACATCTGGAAGCCTCTTTTTTGTTTGTTTGCTGGTTTTGTTGTTGGTGTTTTTTGTTTTCTGAGACAGGGTTTTTCTCTCTGTAGCTCTGGCTGTCCTGGAATTTGATGTAGACCAGGCTGGCCTCGAACTCAGAGAGATCACCTGTCTCTGCCTCCCGAGTGCTGAGATTAAGGGCGTGGGCCATCACTACCTCTTCTAATGATTCTGCTTTCTTTTGTTCAGCCTTTACTTCCATATCCATGTTAGTTTAAAAATCATGTAATGTCTGTTTAGCTAATCCCTAATCCCTTTATCGTAAAGTCTCTCTTGGGAACCCTAGCTAGGTTGTTTCCTTACTCTGGTCTGTTCACACTCTTTATTAAATAAGTGATGTACACTGCTAAGAAAAATAAACATATAAAACAAGCTAAAAGATATTTTATAGTCAATAACACAAAATGAAGTCAAGGGCTCACAACTGTTTGTAACACCAGCTCTAGTGGCTCAGGTGCCCTCTGCTGGACACTGTGGGTACTGCACACACTCATGCTATACACAGAATAAAGTAAATCTAACCTATTACAGAGCGGGACAAAGAAATTAATGCAACAAAATCATCTCTGGCACAGCCTACACATACACAGACAGAGGATGTGAGAGGCAGCACCATTAGTCACTGTGAAAGGGAGTCATGGATGGAGCTAAGTCATTCTGGAAACAGACTTTCACAGTGCCAAGATCCAAGCTAACTGCATCAGGTCTAGTGAGGGCCTCCTACTGCATTCACTCAAGTGTGAAAATGTGAGTTAAAAAAAAAATTCTAAATGTAAATATTATAGTAAATAAAGGATCTAAAAATATTTCTTAAAGAGATGGCACCAAGGGGAAATTAACATATATAATTATATTCTAAATGAACTTCCTTTAGGTGTGGTGGATCATACTGCCAGACTTAAGTGACCTGTGCCTTTAATCCCAGTACTTGGAGGTAGAAGCAGATGGATCTCTGAGTTTGAGGCCAGATTTGTCTACCACGTTAGTTCCAGAAAAGCCACCTCTACACAGTGAAAGCCTGTCTTAAAAAGAAAAAAGGCAAGAGAGCTGCTGGGCTCCAGGTCAGCCATACCTTCTCAAAACATGGAAAACCAGGAAAAAAGGGAAAAACTTCTATGAATAAAGGCACACTAAACACAATACCGTGTTCTAAAAGAAGGTATTTATAATACATACAACCAATAAAGGATTAGTGTGCAGAGTATAAAATATATGTATGCAAATACAAGCACAGAGACCACACATAGTCTTAAAACTTACTAGAAAAATAGATACTATGATTTTAATACACCTGTTCCCTCCAAAATTCAGTTGCTATTACTTTGACAACATTGTAGCTGTCTCCAGACACTCCAGAAGAGGGCATCATGTCTCCTTACGGATGGTTGTGAGCCACCATGTGGTTGCTGGGATTTGAACTCAGGACCTTCAGAAGAGCAGACCGTGCTCTTAACCGCTGAGCCACCTCTCCAGCCCTCCTTTGACAACATTAAGGAATATTTTTCGTTTTGTTTTATGTAGTCTTACTGTGTAGCCCAGGATGGCTTCAAAACTGCAATCCTCCTGCCTGAATGCTGAGATTACAAGTATGTGCTACTATGTCCAGCTTTCTAGTCTAGAAGACTTTACATGGCACTGGCTGAGCTTGCCTTCCATGTTCCCCTGCGTGAGGATACAACACAGAGGCCCTTTCTAGACCTCATGAAGTCATCTTGGATCTTGGCTGCTAGTACTAAGAGAACTGTCCTTCTGATCCTTATAAAAAGCTTACGGTATTGCCATGAACAGTACAAATGAATTAGGAATGGGAAGAAGAGCCTGTGGTACATGCCTTTGATCCCAGCCATTGGGAGGCAGAGGCAGGTGAATCTTGGTGAATTCTGAGGTCATCTGGTCTACAAAGCAAGTTTCAGGACAGCCAGGGCTACACAGAGAAATCCTGTTTAGAGAAACAAAAGAAACTATAAGAATGGGGAGAGGAAACACAAACGGCCAGTACACATGCAACTTTTACAAACACTAAGCTCCCTCAGTAAGCCAGACAAACAAAATGATGACACTACTTCACTCTCTCTGGACTAATAGAAACTCTAGTTTTTCAGCACTTGCAGACATTAAGATCCTAAGGGTAGGAATGGGAACACTATGAACTTAAGGCTGATAGTGACTTGTTTGGGTCCATTAAATGTGAAGACATATCATTTCTGTGCAGGAAAATTACTGGCTGCACCTGAGCCTGGTAAGTCTCTTCCCTGCCTTATAAAGTCAAGTGTCAGATGGAGCCTCCATCAGTCAAGTCCCTTTGTGAACAATAAACAACTTCTGAACCAAGTCACTGAGATTTGGGGCTATTACTGCAACATCACTGTCCTGTCTGGTGTAGCTGTTGGTGGCCAAGCAGAACATGGAGTCCCAAATGCTGCTGGCAGGAGCCCACGCTGGAACAACTCTGGAGGAAAACTTAACAGATATGTCCATCAAATGATACATGCACAAAAACAATGTTCAGGGGATACTGATGGAATATCAGAGGATAAACACTGGAATGTTAAGGGGGAAAAATTGTGGTGTGGTGGCATATGTCTGTAATCCCAGCATGCCAGAGCATGAGGAAGGAGGATCATGAGTTCAACCTGGGTTATGTGGCAATCTTGAGGCCAGCCTGAGCCACATAGTAAGACACTGTGCAGAAAGAATAAAACCAAAAACAAGCTTGAAATATAATGTCAACATTTACTGACAGGGATCAGATAAATGTATTTTAGGAGATTCATAAACTAGAATACTGTTGAATAACTATAAATAAGTTTCAGTTACCTGATCAAAATATGTTACTCTAAAAGGTATAATTTAGGATCTAAAACCTATGTAGGGATATGCACATCACGAGGTCATTACATGAAGTTTGTACACTTCATTATGTTGTGGGTGTAAAGTATGGACATAGTAACATTCACCGGCACAGTAACTATAACATTCAATGGAATGTTCACTTCTGAGAGAGGAAGACGAGGTACAGTGTTACCTGTGAGACGATGGGGCTGTGTACAGCGCTTTATTCCTAATGAGATGTCTGACGCTGCGCTGTTGAGCATGAGGGTGGGTGCCTGGATGCTATTCTGCCATCTAACTACCCCACCCCATCTCTGCTGATATACTGCTATAAGTCTACCCCACCTTGGCAGGAAGAATGAGGAGGGTAGGTTGGGTAGTCTCAGTGTGCAGTTCAGTAAGCTAGGTAATCTGCAACTTACTTTTACACATTATGGGCTATGGCTTTCCTAAGTCAATAAAAATATTTGCTGAAAGGAGACGTATTTGATTTTTTTTTGTTTGTGTTGATCTGTTTGCTTATTTTGATTCATCTGGAGCACTTAAACATGTCTATCCTTTAGGTTTTCAGGATTTTCAGGAATTCAGAGAACAGAGAGGCAGGCAGATTAAGGGGAGGAGAAAGTCCAAGTACTTACAGAACCTGGAGAATAAAACATATGCAAATCCACAGATCATCTCATAATGGGCAATTCTGGCTTTTGGAGGGCATAAAATGTAAAATTAATCTTGTAAGTAGTCTCCCATGTTTGGTTTCTTTTCCTCCTAGACTTCTCAGTGTTAGCGTTTTCTGTTTCAGTGAGTCTTTCATCTCACTGTATTCTGCCTCTTATAGAGAGTTCACACATATGCACTTATGCAAAGCTGACCCTGAAGACTGAGTATATACTCACAGTCTCTTGTGATGAAGTTCTGTGGTCAGAGTCCATGCTTTCCTGATGCCTTTATGCGCCTGACCACATTAGTGGCGAAGGGTTAGTGCTGGTCATTTAAAGATTATCATGTCAAACATCAGTATACTTTCTAACCCACTTACATAAGAGTCACTTGGTGACCTTTAATATACCAATGGCAACCCCAGCCTCACTATTAGAGGAGTATTCACACTTACTTGTCAGACAAAATGAAACGTTATTAAAACAAACAACAAACAAACAAACTGTCCAATACTGACAAGGGAGTCAGCTTTCTTCCCTAAGTGTATGATTCCACACATTATCAATGCCTGTGGCTAAAGTGTTACACACCAAAGATTTCTTTCTTTCATATTTATTCCTGATGTAAAACAATTCTGACAGGTGACTACATTCCTTACTGAAGAATTAATTTTGTTAAAATTTTTT
Source organism: Tokudaia tokunoshimensis (assembly GCA_036184795.1). Lineage (NCBI taxonomy): Eukaryota > Metazoa > Chordata > Mammalia > Rodentia > Muridae > Tokudaia > Tokudaia tokunoshimensis. Next base: position 93,672,401 of record BTHU01000014.1, read on the forward strand.
TTTGTTGTTTTTCGAGACAGGGTTTCTCTGTGTAGCCCTGGCTGTCCTGGAACTCACTTTGTAGACCAGGCTGGCCTCGAACTCAGAAATCCTCTTGCCTCTGCCTCCCAAGTTCTGGGATTAAAGGCGTGCGCCACCACCGCCTGGCTAATTTTGTTAAATTTTTAACTGAGAAGATATACTCATCTCAGATAAGAACAGCATTTCAAATAACTTCAAACTGCCATGTTTCAGATGTTTCTTACATATACAGAACAATTCCAACAAAGCTGCAGACTTCTAACTGTGTGAATGTCTTGAGTACAGAACAATTCAGATAACAGAGAGGCAGGCAGATTAAGGGGAGGAGAAAGTCAGAATGGCTTTGAACAAAAGCACCACAGTCCAGGTGGGCAAACAGCGTGACCCAAGGCCAAATCTTCCAGGCAGGGTGCTTTTTCTGAGTGCTTACTATGTGTTAGGCAGTCTTGTGCTATATGCAGTTATTGATGGTTAGTACGTGTTCCAAAGATGCTGGCAGGATCGTTTTGTGTGTGTCACTGCCCTTAGACAAGCCTCCATCTATGGGCCTGTTTATCCACAAAAAAGCAGATTAGAATACTGACCTGTGCACACAGGTGCAGCACTCGCCCACACACGTGCACACACCCATATTCATTTTGTCTATTACTTTCCAAGATGACTTGCTGGATGTGTCTGTGCTGACAGGGTCTACTATGAGTGTTGCCCCTGCCCCATACTGCTCTGGTAAGTGGCTCTTAGTGGGATTACTGTGGGTGATGGTCATCTTTCCCAGGGCTTTGTGTTTCAGCACTGCCACCAACATTAGGCATTTGTGAATGCACAGAAGTACTTGATGTTTGTGGAACTTCTTAGATGAGCTAAGCTTTCAGCGACTTTGACCCTTTGACGTTTCTTTTCCCACATTCATGACATGCACCAAGTTGAGATCAACGGGACTATCTCTGAGACTCTGCCAAGACTTCATTTTCTCTCTGCACTATTATTTTAAATATGAGTGTATTATGTGTTTGTTGAACAGGTGTGTGGTGGCACACGTGTGCAAGTGAGGTTCTATCAATATTGTTTTTCAAGACAAAGTCTCTCACTGGAAGGCTAGATTGACTGGTTATTGTGTCCCAGGAATCTGCCTTTCTCTGCCTCCCCAGTTGCTGAGATTACAAGCACAAGACATCATACATTTTTTTTAAAACATGGATTCTGAGGATTACACTATGGTCTTTTTTCTTGTGCACCAAACATCTATCTACTGAGCCATCTCCCAAACCCTATAATATTATTTTCATACAGAAAAAGCAGAGAAAAAGGTGGTTGAAATGTAAGGATGGAAAATGATTGAGTTGAGGATGAGAACACTGGTGGGTCAGCAAAGATGGCTGAGTGAGTTGTGTGCTTAGGAAACACACAGACCTGCGCTCAGATCCTTGGCACCCACATAAAGGTCTGAGTGTGTCTGTGTGTGCCTATAACCTTAATGCTGGGGCTTTCCAGCCATCAACCTGGGAGAAAAATGAGAAGCTCCAGGTGAATGAGAGACTCCATCTTGAAGGAACAAGATAGAGAATGGTTGAAGAGGGAAACTACAGAAATAACCACTGGTGAGATGGAAGACGCCTGTAATCTCACCGTAGCCAACAGAACACTACAGTGCCTGCCATGTGCCAGTGAGAGGTCAAGGAGCCATGACTATAGCTTACTTAAAACACCACTCCACTTATAGTTGAAGTGGAGTAGGTGTCAACAGAATGCACTTGGTGTCAGTCCACAATGACCTGGACTGGCATATCTCCCAAAAGTGAGAGTCAGATCAGTCTTGAGAACTCACGGTGAGGTGAGGAGAATCTAGCAGACGCAAATGACCTTGCTGCTGCCATGCTGGGACAATACAGGCCTCAGAGAGACAACCTGCAGGTGAACTCCAAGGAAACAGCTTGGTGTCATCTCCTCTAATCATTTTATGGTTTGGGCCACTCAAGGTGGTTAAGGACACTGGGTCTGTTCTTGTAGGGCTCACAGTTTGTAATGAGAGTCATGCAAACCAACAAGTAAGCACTGTATCAGAGCCATGTCAGATACCTACAGAAACAGTCTATGACGAGACAGGACTGGTTTTATACTGGGTAGTGGAAAGGATTCCCATGATGAGGAAGTGACTTCTAACCCAAAACGTGGCTTATATGAAAGAGCCTTGTGGACAGTGGGACAGTGGGAATTCCTGCGGGAGCAGGTGGTCAGTAGGAGAAGCTGAGACAGTGGAAACTTCATTTGAGCTGTGAGGCTGGGCTTACCCCGAGGTTGCTGGGTGGGTTAAAGTAAAGCCAAGCAACAATTTGTGAATATTAAAGCATGGGTACAAAGTTCCTCATATGTTAAGTCATCAGAACTGCACTGTAACAGATTACACAGAGTAGGAATGACAGCCAGGTGAGTCAGAGCATTTTTAACACTTCTGTAAAAGATATGACAGGCAGGCATAGTGAGAAGGAGGGAAACAGATTCAGGGGATCCCTCCTAGGCCCAAACACACACACACATACACTGTCATAGGAAAACATTCAGTAGCACCTGTTAAAGCACAACAGAAAGACACTGCTGAGGACCACAGTGGGAGGTGCAGGGACCAATGCAATGGAACACTGTAATAGAGAAACTGGGCTCAACTCTGAATACAGGAAGTTTTAGCCCAGAGCAGTATAGAATCACTGAATGGAAAACTAAGAGGAAATATTTTGGAGAGGAGGATTCTGGCTAAAGTGATGGAATCAGATTCTTGTTGCAGACAAGCCAGATGGTGAGACATCACCTGCAGAACAAGGACCTTGATCCTCCAGAGATGCTAACCAGATAGCGCTCACTGTGGGAGGTAGGCGTTCTTGCAAGGTCAACTTAGCAGAAGGGCTAGGGGATGGTTCTGACAAAATAACTCAAATTATAGGAAGAGGTACAATAGACTTTCACCTTAAAGAATTTGAAGCTACCTTCCAAACAAATAATAGCATAAATGCAATGATACATGATATTTATGGAGAGATTACTGTAAGCCAGAAAGTACTGTATTATTTACTACTACTAATTTACTAACTCCCAATAATTCTATAGTATTATTCCAGAATTAGTTTCCCATATAGACCAGATTTTAAGGGGATTGGGAGTGCTAGCCCATTAGAATTGGACTGGCTAGGTAACCCAGTGCCTCTGGCCTGGGAGTTAATGATACAGCAAGAGGTTGGCTGAAGAATTACTGCCAGGCTTGGAGACAAAAGGCTTTTAAATGTTTATTTAAATTTTCCATCAGCAAAAAATACGATAGTTTCAGCCTCAGGTACCAAAACAATTAAATACCTCACAATTCCTGACTGAACATTGCAAAGAAAGGTAACACATGCTGTCGGGCATGTGCAGCAGCAGTGTTACCAGATCACCTTTCCTGTGGTGTTTCCACTCACGCCTGTGTCAGTGGGCATCAAAGCCAGGCTACTGGGCATCTGAGGCAAGTGTACTACTATTGAGCTATACACCCAGCTCACTGTAGCATTTCAACCCTTAAATGCTTTGCTAAATGTTCTGAAACAGGGTCCTGAGTCGGGGATTTTCCTACTTCAGTTTCCAGAGTGATGGGGTGTGCTGCCACACTCAAACAATAATCTTAAAACCTAACATTTTCACCAGTTTTCATGGCTAATTTTCCAGGGAATTATGTAGAATATAGCGCACTCCAGTCTTTTCAGACATCAGGACGAGTCAGATCAAGGGACTTTCTCCACAATTTTTGTCATTGCCATTTATTTCAGTAAGTTTGAACTCAGAATTAACGTAAGGAAAACCTTAAAGTACTTGGCAGAAGAAATGCCTGTCCATGTATCACAGACAGATACAAAATAAAAAGCATATTCTTTAAAGAATCAGATTTCAGTAAAGTCAGTTAACATCAATCAGTAAACCAGTCCCTCTGGGAGAAGCAATGAGCACTCTCATGATCTGTGAAAATCAAAAGAGCATATTCCCTTCTAATGACGATGACCACAGGCCGCTTACACATATAAATCCAAATCCTTCTATCAGAGAATCCAGGAGCTAACTATAAGGCTGGTATCTCGTGGGACTTACACATCACATACAAAGAAACACATTCTTGAAAATAAATAAGATATAAGCTATTTCCAAGGTGTCAGATAACTGAAAAGCATCTGTATACCAGAATAAAATTTCCAAATAGATATTAAAAGCATAATTATCAAATAATTAAGAGCTTTTTATAGCAACTAAAAGATACTAAAAATTATAATTTCTTTTTGTGTAAACTAGGTGTAAGAATTGAATTTTTCTTTTACAACTGTTGTTCTGTTATGTTATCAAGATTTATTCTCTGAATAATTTGAAGACATGAATCACAAGGCAAAGAAAAACTAAACATAGAAACAGTATGTATCTCATGGTTCTCAGAGACCTATAAACAATTTCCAAACATATAACTTAGTACATACTTACAGTCTGGAACAAAATTTCCCTGAGTATGCTATCTACCTAGTTAGAAAAAATTAAAACATGATCTATAAAATAGTTTTATTTGAACATATGAAGTTTCCAGCCATCTGATCTATCTGGGAACTTGAAGACATCTCTTTGTAACTAGCAATCATATGCTGTGAGGATGCTGAGTAGACTTAGGGAATGGATAGGTCTGAGAAGTCTGCACCTGACTGTGCCACAGAACTGAAATGACTCACTACTTGAAACCCACTACACGCTGCTTTAGATTCAGAGTGTCATTAGCATCATCCAGGAGAGAGACAAGGACTGGGTTTCAGGCTTCTATGATTTACAGATAAGTATGAAAAACTGAAAGAAACAGAAGTTGAATTAACATTGTACCTTCTATGTAATAACACTGAAAAGATTAACCCTTCTTGACCAACATGGTATTGAAATAACCTTGCCTTGAAACTCTATTAACACAGCTTTGAGATCTGTTTGTTATTCCTTAATATCCACACAAACTAAACTTAACATCACTGGATAGTTCATCTCACAAAATTCATTTCTCAGTGCTGTGCCTAAGACTCAACAGTCCCCAAACACACGACGGTTAGTGTCCTTGCACAGTGACACTGCCAGTCATGTACCGTTAACATCTGAGGGTCTTACTAACTTAGGTATTGGACAAGTTAAGTCTCTTCTTTGTCAAATAAATAAGTGGCAACAAATATTGGGAATCTTAACTATGTAAAGTTTGCAATCATCTTCTACACAGCCTAGAATTATACAAAGAGAAATTTATATAAGAAAATTTATATATACAGTTAAGATTTTAGTGAAACCTAACTACATATTTATGTAAGCATAATTTATGTAGTTTGCAGGAATGACTAATAGAATACCTAGCAGTCACTGTAGCATGATTTATGTGGTCTGCAGGGATAACTCATAGAGCACCTAGCAGTCATTGAAGATCTTCAAGAAGTGAGCATTTCAGATGTCCAGAGTGTGCCTTCTCTCTTTTTATATTTAGGGTGCTTTATGCAGGACGCCCTTGGCCAAAACGACTTTTAGACCTAGGTTTTTTAAACAGAAAACAAAGTCAGATTTGCTTCTAGAACAACTGGATGTTGTTGCTGCCTTAGTCTGTCTGTTTGACAACATCAACATTCAGTGAAACTTTGTGTCACTCGCCACAAATCTTCTAAAACCCTGGAGTGAGATGCAGTGTGGAATTCAGATTTTTTAAAAATAATTTTTGGGTGGAGAGAATATAGTATATCTTCTGCATAGAATAAGTCAGGAGCAGACCCGTAATGAATGAATGGATGAACAATGGTTGCTTCAGGGAACACGCGAACATTTAGAATACGAGAAGAGTAAAAAGCACAGAGACCATCATAGCAGTTCATGAGGAACTGAGCACAGAAGTCTGAAAAGACTTGATTTCTGAGCTTTGTAGATTTCAGAATTATGGACCAGGCACATTAGCATCTCTCACATTTGTGCCCACATCTCTGTAACTTACCTTCTAACAGAAATTTGTGATAGCAAATGGCACAGGACTTACCAGTTAATTTTATTATGAGAAGTAAGATGCTATCATACTCAGAAAGGTTTCTGATAAAGAATAAGACATCCTATTGCCTTCTTTGTAAACAGGTAGAGCTAACCAGGTCTGCCAACCACTTGGGCAGAATAAAGGCTTAGGAAAGTTGATTGTTCAAGAGACTTTAGAAAGAATGCAAAGCCCACTTAAAATGTAGATGGACAGTGTTCTCTCTAGTCAAAGACCACTTCCCCAGCTTGAGAATATACTGCCCTCTATTCTGCAACACAGTCTGCCTATTTCTACACTAAGAGAGAGCACAAAGAGGAGACAGGGTGGGGTGAGGTGGGGGTGATGAGAGAGAGAATAAACCTGGAACAGGAAAGATCTAGGGGTTTCTATAAACACTAACACATAATCTACACACAGTGTGGCAATGTTGCCAATCCACACTAGTGAATGAACAGTACCACTCAGTGCTATTATTACTTGTACACTGTTATTACTGTTTGGGGCTAAGAGATCACACCCAGGGCACTGGGTGTGCTAGGAAAGCACTAGGAAACCTCTAGGTTGTATACTACAACCCCTGCCACGTCCATTTGTATCAGCTGACTTGAATGCAGCTGGCCAAATAAACAGAAAACTTTAAAAATACTAAACCTTTTATGTTCATGAAAGTTCCCATGACCTTTTAAAAATATTTTAAGTTAAAATCAGTTCTGATTTTGGTGAAATAAACTGAACTCCAACTACGTGCTTTTAGTGTTCACATGATTTACTCTGCAAAGCTAGAGGCATCCTGCTGGCTTCTGGCTGATTTACCTCTGGTTTTTGTCTGAGCTGTTTTGCCGGGCAGTGACAGGCATGGAGGCTTTGATTTGTGCTTCAAGCCTAGAATAAATACCTCCTGCAAACTGTAAAACAAAGAAGGAAAATTAAGTTACCTTCAAGGAAATAAAATCTAACATAACATGACATATTTCCAAATTTAGAAAGTAATTTTAGTTTTGATCTATAAAACTCAGGCTTCTGATTTATTATGAACAGTAAAACTTACCATTTTAGTACATAGTTTTTTTTTGACAAATGTCTACAATTGTATAACTTCAGCAATGAACACACAGACCATTCTTATCACACCTAAAAGCATCCCCAGCCTGTCTGAGGCCAACCATCTAACACATCCATCGGCACTCAGTTGCTTTTCTCTTCATATGGTTTAGCATTTTCCACATCACGATGCACATGGAATTATACAGTAGGCGGAACTTTCAATCTTTTTCTTCTCTTAAGTTAGCATAATGTAAGATTTGTCCATGTTGGGATATATGTGTGCATATGAGGTTTTACTCTGTGTGCTTTGTGCCTGTGAGGCTAGAGAAAGGTTATTAGTAGTTCTCTCGCATTGTCTCTGAGGTAGGGTCTCTCACTGAGCCTTGAGCTCGAGTTATTGTCTGCTAGGCTGCAACGAGCCAGTGTCTGCACTCTCCTGGGTCCTGGGTTCTAGGTACGCACAGGAACACAGCTGGCTCTTGTCTGGGGCTGGAATCTGAGCTCCACTTCCCAGGCCGCTCTTAGCCACTGTGTGATTTCTCTGACTCTATTCTTTCTTAATTTTTAAAAATATGTGTAGTACATTTGTTAAGCCCCAAACTCCCCTCTCCCCTTTAGGAGGGTCTTATGTAGACTAGGTTGAGTTTGAAATTACTAAGGAGCCAAAAGATGACCTTGAACTTGTGACCTGTCTGTCTCCACCTTTCGAGTGCAGGGATTGTAACACCACATCTACTTTATGTAGAACTGGGAATCAAACACAAGGCCTTTAACATGGTGGGTGAGCATTCTATAAACTGAATTATACCCCTAGCACCCAAATACTCTTAAGCCTGAGTGTTCTTTGAAAGAAAAGGGTTTAGTGAGCTGTTACAGAAATTAACGAAAAAACAAAGGGCAGGTCCTGGGGCACAGCTCATTATTAGTAAGGCTACTGAGGAGTTGGGTCAGTGCCCATTGAACTTGGAGATTAGAAGTATTCAATTGAATCTGTAGATTGCTTTTGGCAAGATGGTCATTTTTACTATATTAATCCTGCCAATCCATGAGCACGGAAGATTTTTCCATCTTCTGAGGTCTTCTTCAATTTCTTTCTTCAGAGACTTGAAGTTCTTGTCATACAGATCTTTCACTTGTTTGGTTAGAGTCACGCCAAGATACTTTATATGGTTTGTGGCTATCGTGAAGGGAATCATTCTCTTATTTCTTTCTCAGCCTGCTTATCCTTTGAGTATAGGAAGGCTACTGACTTGCTTGAGTTGATTTTATATCCGGCCACTTTGCTGAAGTTGTTTATCAGCTGTAGGAGTTCTCTGGGTCACTTAAGTATACTATCATATCGTCTGCAAATAGTGATAGTTTGACTTCTTCCTTTCCAATTTGTATCCCTTTGACCTCTTTTTGTTGTCTAATTGCTCTAGCTAGAACTTCAAGTACTATATTGAAAAGATATGGAGAGAGAGGGCAGCCTTGTCTAGTCCCTGATTTTAGTGGGATTGCTTCAAGTTTCTCTCCATTCAGATTGATGTTGGCTACCGGTTTGCTGTAAATTGCTTTTACTATGTTTAGATATGGGCCTTGAATTCCTGATCTTTCCAAGACCTTTAGCATGAAAGGATGCTGAATTTTGTCAAATGCTTTCTCAGCATCTAATGAGATGACCATGTGGTTTTTTCTTTGAGATTGTTTATATAGTGGATTACATTGATGGCTTTCCTTATATTGAACCATCCCTGAATCCCTGGGATGAAGCCTACTTGATCGTGGTGAATGATCGTTTTGATGTGTTCTTGGATTTGGTTGGCAAGAATTTTATTGAGTATTTTTGCATCAATATTCATAAGAGAGATTGGCCTGAGATTCTCTTTGTCGGATCTTTGTGTGCTTTTGGTATTAGCGTAATTGTGGCTTCATAGAACGAGTTGGGTAGTGTTCCTTCTGTTTCTATTTTGTGGAACAGTTTGAACAGTATTGGTGTTAGGTCTTCTTTGAATGTCTGATAGAATTCTGCACTAAAACCATCTGGAGCTGTGGTTTTTTTGGTTGGAAGACTTCCAATGACGAATTCTATTTCTTCAGGGGTTATAGGACGGTTTATATGGTCTATTTGATCCTGATTTAATTTTGGTATTTGGTATCTGTCAAGGAAATTGTCCATTTCCTCGAGATTTTCTAGTTGTGTTGAATACAGGCTTTTGTAGTAGGATCTGATGATTTTTTGAATTTCCTCAGTTTCTGTTATTATCTCTCCCTTTTCGTTTCTGATTTTATTAATTTGGATACTGTCTCTGTGCCCTCTGGTTAGTCTGGCTAAGGGCTTATCTATCTTGTTGATTTTCTCAAAGAACCAACTCCTTGTTTTGTTGATTCTTTGTATGGTTTTATTTGTTTTTACTTGACTGATTTCAGCCCTGAGTTTGATGATTTCCTGCCTTCTACTCCTCTTGGGTGTATTTGCTTCTTTTTGTTCCAGGGCTTTCAGGTGTACCATTAAGCTGTTAGTGTATGCTGTCTCCCGTTTCTTTTTGGCGGCACTCAGGGCTATGAATTTTCCTCTTAGCACTGCTTTCATTGTGTCCCATAAATTAGGGTATGTTGTGCCTTCATTTTCATTAACTTTCAAAAAGTCTTTGATTTCTTTCTTTATTTCCACCTTGACCAAGTTATCATTGAGTCGAGCATTGTTCAGCCTCCATGTGTACGTGGGTTTTCTTTTGTTTTTGTTGCCATTGAAGACCACCCTTATTCCATAGTGATCTGATAAGAGGCATGGGATTAGTTCTATCTTCTTATATCTGTTGAGGTCTGATTTGTGACCAATTATATGGTCAATTTTGGAGAAGGTACCATGAGGTGCTGAGAAGAAGGTGTATTCTTTAGCTCTAGGATGAAATGTTCTATATATATCTGTTAGTTCCATTTGGTCCAAGGCTTCAATTAGATTCACTGTGTCCCTGTTTAGTTTCTGCTTTCCTGAACGATCCATTTCAGAGAGCGGGGTGTTGAAGTCACCCACTATTATTGTGTGAGGTGCGATGTGTGCTTTGAGCTTTGGTAAAGTTTCTTTTACGAATGAGGGTGTAATCCCCATCAAAATCCCAACTCAATTCTTCATAGAGTTAGAAAGAGCAATTCAAAAATTCATCTGGAATAACAGAAAACCCAGGATAGCTAAAACTATTCTCAAGAGTAAAAGAACCTCTGGGGGAATCAGTATCCCGGACCTCAAGCTGTACTACAGAGCAATAGTGTTAAAAACCTCATGGTATTGGTACAGTGACAGGCATGTAGATCAATGGAACAGAATTAAAGACCCAGAAATGAATCCATACTCCTATAGTCACTTGATCTTTGACAAAGGAGCTAAAACCATCCAGTGGAAAAAAGATAGCCTTTTCAACAAATGGTGCTGGCTCAACTGGAGGTCAACATGCAGAAGAATGCAAACTGACCCATTCTTATCTCCTTGCACTAAGCTCAATTCCAAGTGGATCAAGGACCTCCACATAAAACCAGACACACTGAAACTAATAGAAAGGAAACTAGGGAAAAACCTTGAACATATGGGCCCAGGGGAGAATTTCCTGAATAGAACTCCAATAGCTTATGCTCTAAGATCAAGAATTGACAAATGGGACCTCATTAAATTACAAAGTTTTTGCAAGGCAAAAGACACTGTCAAAAAGACAAAGCGGCAACCAACTAACTGGGAAATGATCTTTACCAACCCTACATCCGACAGAGGGCTAATATCCAAGATATACAAAGAACTCAAGAACTTAAACTCCAGAGAGACAAGTAACCCTATTAAAAAATGGGGTACAGAGCTAAACAAAGAGTTCTCACCTGAAGAATATCTAATGGCTGAGAAGCACCTAAAGAGATGTTCATCATCCTTTGTCATTAGGAAAATGCAAATCAAAACAACTCTGAGATTCCATCTCACACCAGTCAGAATGGCTAAGATCAAAAACACAGGAGACAGCACTTGTTGGCGAGGATGTGGAGAAAGAGGAACACTCCTCCACTGCTGCTGGAATTGCAAGCTGGTACAACCACTCTGGAAAGCAGTCTGGCTGTTCCTCAGAAAACTGGGCATGACACTCCCGGAGGATCCGGCTATACCACTCCTGGGCATATACCCAGAGGCTTTACCTGCATGCAATAAGGACACATGCTCCACTATGTTCATAGCAGCCTTATTTATAATAGCCAGAAGCTGGAAAGAACCCAGATGTCCCTCAACGGAGGAATGGATTCAGAAGATGTGGTATATTTACACAATGGAATACTACTCTGCAATTAAAAACAAATGAATTCACGAAATTCCTAGGCAAATGGTCAGAACTTGAAAATATCATCCTTAGTGAGGTAACCCAATCACAAAAGAACACACATGATATGCAGTCACTGATAAGGGGTTATTAACCCAGAAACTCAGAATACCCTAGACACAATTAGCATATCAATAGATTTCCAAGAAGATGGAAGGAGAGACCCCTGGAAAGACTGGATGTAGGGGAACGCCAGGACAGAGAAGCGAGAGCGGGTTGAATGGGGAAAAGAGGGAGGGAAGGGGGCTTATAGGACTTTTGGGGAGGGAGGAAATGGGAAAGGGGAAATGATTTTGAATGTAAATAAAAAAAACTTAGAAAATAAAATAAAATTAAAAAAAAAAAGAAGTATTCAATTGAACACAGTTGAGCAAGTGTCCTTGTGGGATGGTGGGGCATCTTCTGTGTATGGGGGAGGCCCCAGGAGACAATAGAGGGGACTCTAGATGTGACCAATAGGAGGTATAGAGCCTGAAGTGGCCATCTCCGGTAGCCAGGTAGGACTCCTAGTGGAGGGATAAGGACACCAACCCACCCACAAAACCTTCAACCCAAAATTTGTCCGGCTTACAAGATGTGCAGGGACAAAGATGGAGCAGAGACTCAAGGAATGGTGAACCAATGATTGGCCCAACTTGAGACCCATCTCATATCATCTGATGCTTACAGCCTAGCATAACTGTCTTCTAAGAGATTCCACCCAGCAGCTGATGAAAAGAGATACAGAAACCCACATTAGATGGAGCTCGAGAAGTCTTGTGGAAGAGTTGGGGGAAGGACTGAGGGACCCAAAGGAGACAGGGACGCCACAAGAAGACTATCAGAGTCAACTAACTTGGACCCATGGGGGCTCCCAGAGACTGAACCACCAACCAAAGAGCAAGTATGGGATGGATATAGGCTCCCCGCACATATGTAGCAGATGAGCAGCTTGGTCTTCATGCAGGTCCCCCAACAAGTGGAATGGGCTGTCACTGACTCTGCTGCCTGCCTGTGGATCCTGTTCCCTTAACTGGTCTGATTTGTCTGTTCTCAGTAGGAGAGGATACACCTTGTTCTGCAGTGACATGATATATGTCAGGGTGTGGTGATACCCAGGGGGGCCCCACCCTCTCGGAGGAGGGGAGGGGAGAAATGGGAGAAGGGCTGTGTGAGAGGGGAACTGAAAAGAGGTGGAACCTGTGATCAGGATATAAAGTGAATATACATTAATAAAAAGAATTCAATTGTGGCAGTCATTCAACCTCATCCTCCCGAGTGCTGAGACTATAGGCGTGCACCATACACACCATTTGAATTAAGCCTCTTCTATCTCTTTTCTAGCCCTTTTAAATGCAGGCAGTCTCAGAATTTTCTTGCCACATTTACCAGGTAAAGGACATCATTTTGGGGCCTTTCTAGTTTTTCACAATTATGAATAATGCCACTATAATTGCATAGTGTTTTTGCACAACTGTCACACTATTTTATACAACGGCCATTCCCTTGCTCTTGTACAAACTGTATGGCAGAATTCCATTTGGTTCACATCTTCACAAGCACCTAAACAAAAATGTCAGGTCTCACTGAGATGTTAGTTTGTATTTTTCTAATGACCACGGAGGCTCCGTTTGTTCCACTTGTTACCTACAGTCCTTTCGTCAAGAGGCTCAGCTAATCCTTAGCCTTGTCTACACACTCACTATTATTTGAATTATTCTATTATTTTGTATGTATGGGTGTTTTGCCTCCATACCTGTGTGCCAGGTATGTAAGGCCCTTGGAAACATGAAGGGGGTCTTGGATCTCCTGGGGCTGGAGAGAGCCATGTGGTGCTGGGAATTGAACGTGGGTACTCAGGAAGAGCAGCCAGTGCCTGCAGGGGCTGCACCATCTCGCCAGCTTCTATTATTTTACTTTGAGACAAGGTCTCACATGTCACCCTGGCTGGCCTGGAACTTACTCAACAGAGATCCACCTGCCTCTGCCTCTTGAGTGTTGGGATTGAAGGTGTGTGCCACCATGCCCAGCTTGCCTATTTATTTTTATTGGATTTTTTTTTGAGTTATTGAGCTTTTTTGAGATTATAACTTAATTACAACATTCTCCCTCCCTTTCCAGAAATCCTTTATCAGACAAATGTTTTACACATAATTTATTACTATATATGAACTGTCTATTAATCCTTTCTCTTTTTCATTTTTGACACAGGTGTCACTATACAGCTCTGGCTAGCCTATCACCTAGACCAGTTGTTTTTTAGTTCTCTTTACAGTGGTTTTAAAGAAAAAAATTTTCATTTTGGAGAATTTTGATTAATTATTCTTTTGTGGATCATGCTTTAGTATTGAAGCTAAGAAATTAAAGGTTTTTTTGACAATTAATTTAGTGATGCACACATGTATGTGTGCATATATGTGCACAAGTTTACAGGCCTTTTAGCTGAGCCAAGTTTTATCTAACTGAAGGTTACAATAGGTAACTAAGACTTTCTTTTGTGTCGTCCCATTTATTTCATTTAACTTTTACTGTTGGGGATTGAACTCAGGGCCCTGTACATTCTGCACATGCATGCTACCAATGGGCTACATTCCAATAAGGAAGTAAAAAGCTGCACAACAGGATTAGGGTGGAGTCATGGTGCATTTACAATACAGACACTAATATAATTACTGACAGTAATTACTCAGGGAGTACAAGTAGAGTGCAGGTCTGACTTTTAGCAAGATGGTACTTTATCTTAGCCTAACATCTAGGTAATATTATATAAAGATGACCAAATCCAGCACTTTTCAGTCACTTGACCAATAATGCACAGCTAACCCACTCTTGGTGTGACGTTATACTTTAAGGACAATGTATTTATCATGTGTGATACAGGAAACCTATGGATCACAGATAATGGGAGATGTCAGAAAACATGTATGTGAATTTTGACTAACTGGCATTGACCATAAAAACATCTAGGACACTCCTTTAACATCCTTTTAAAAACATCTTTATATTTTTCATGCTAAAAATAGAACAAGGAAGGAACACTTTATTTAAGTACAGTATAATAGTTGTGGGTTTGAAGGAAAATGTTCCCGATAGGCCCATAGGGAACGCAGCACTCTAAGGAGGTGTACCCTTGTTGGAGAAAGTGTGTTACTGGGGTAGCCTTTGCAGTTTCAGATGCTCACGCCTGTGGATTAGGATGTAGAACTCTCACCTACCTCACCATGTCTGTCTGCACACCACCACACTTCCCACCATTCTTCCCGCCATGATGATAATGGACTAAACCTCTGAACTGTCAGCCTGCCCCAATTAAACATTTTCCTTTATAAGATTTGCCATGGTTATGGTGTCCCTACACAACAACAGAAGCCCTAAGTAAGACAATGGCTAATTACTGTCTTATTCATATTTCATGATGAAATAAAACTATGAAGGATATTTTTATATAAGTATAGCATACTGGTAAATAATTCTTACTTCTTTTGATTCCTTTGCCTTGACTCGGTCCAGATCACCCAATCTCATTTTTATTAGATGCCCTGTAATTTCAGACATCCGCCGCTGATCTGAAGGTAAAAAATAGAACATTACTTTTCATGAGAATAACATAGTTTTTGGTTTTTAAGAAAGACTACAATCAACCAAAGTTTATGAAAATATCCTTTGCTATTTTTCAGGTATATAATTCTATATATGTTAATAATTTAAGGTAGCATGTAGCAACTGGCTAATATACAGACAGCTATACTGACTGCCTTTCAGATTGCTGGATGCGGTCTGAGTATGTCTCCCAAAGGATGGTGTGCTGTAAGTCTGATCCCTTACTACAGTAACACCGAGGGTGCTGTAACCTTTAGGAGCTGGGGCACGGTGGAAAGTGGCTAGCTCACTGGGGCCACCAGTCCTAGAAGGGATCAATGTTGTTACCTTGTGCCCGTTTAATTTTGTTTGTCATGTGACTTCTTCCTCCTATACATGCTCCCTAGGATGCGGTCTGCTCTGCTAGGATTGTAGCCAGAAGATTTTCACCAGAGACAAGGAGATACTGATACTGCAAAACTGTAAGCTTAATAAACTTGTCTTTATAAAATACTCATCTTTGAGTATTCTGTTGTAAGAACACAAGGCTAAGACACAGCATAAAACATATTTACTAATTTTCACAGTAAAATATGTAAGAAGCAAAGTCTAAGAGATCTTAAAGTCACAGACACATAAATAAGACATTACCCCTGAATAGTCTGGTGCCTAGAGAACACGCGCACGTGGCGCCTTATTTTGGAACCTTCAAAAGCATTCAGCATGCTTTATGAAGGACAATTCTTGGGGCTAGAGACATGGTTTAGTGGTGAAGAACGCAAATTCTTCTTGAAGGGGGCCCAAGTTTGGTTCCCAGCACCCATATCAGGCAGCTCATAGCTGCCTAGAAGCCCAGTCTCAGGATATCTGACGCCCTCTTTTGGCTCTAATGGTTCCCACTCCCACCACCCCAACTGTACACATTGTTATTCTACTAACTTGTACGTTACTCAGATAATCATACTTACCATCTTCTCTCTGTGCATCCTGGTTGAATCTCAAGGATCTTGTGGCATCCCATTTATTCTTTTGCACACTCACACTATTGGATACATTGAACAAAAACAAGCATTGATACTGCTTCACTTCCAACATAGACCCCATGTCAAAATCAAAATAAAAACAATAACAAAACAAAAACCCACTACCACCACCAACAAAACAAGCAAACAAAAACAAAGAATGGATTTCCAGTTGCATCAAGGAATAAATACTCACACAAAAGGAGACACATCTCTTGAAGTTGACTGAAAAAAAGAGAAGATAACATTAATGTCTAATTAGAGCATATTTATTAATTAGCATTCTACTTAATTATAAGAACAATTTACATTTATTGCGTTCAAGACACTATTCCAAGAACATCTAGAACTGTTATTTCATTAAACCTTGCAGCAATAGCTAGGAGTGGTGGTTCCTGTGTTATCCCAGCAGAGGCAGGCAGGGCTCCGTGAGATGAAGGCCAGCTTGGGCTACATAGTAAGTCTCAGGCTAGCCAGAGCTAAATAGTAAGACTCCATTTAAATAAATAAGTAAGTAAATAAATAAATAAATAAAATCTTGCAGCAAAAAAAGACCTGTAATAGTGAAACAACCTTTTTAACTTCAGTGAAGTTAAAAAACTTCATCAAAGACAAAAAATAGACTTTGAATGTTTACTGTTGAATTTATGCTAAGTTTATGCAATATATATAAAGATTAATATATATTGTATAAGATTGTAATATACAATCTTAATAAAGATTACATTAATAAGCTTATAATATTAACAAGCTTATGCAATCTCAAAAAATTAAGCTATTCATACATCTGTAGTACTTAACTACGATGAATGTGCAACCCATCCAATGTAACTGTAGATCTCATCTTTTTATTTAATTTTGTTTTTATTTAATTTTATGTACATTGGTGCTCTTCCTCCATGTATGTTTGAGTGAGGGTGTTGGATTTCCTGGAACTGGAATTAATAGATAGCTGTGAGCTGCCATGGGGGTGTTGGAAATTGAACCTGGATCCTTTGGAATAGCAGCCAGTGTAATTCTTGAGGCATCTCTCCAGCTCCATGTGGATCTTGTCTTAGAACTAGCCTTTAATACATTTTGGAGCTCAGGGGTTCTTTTCAGTCACCTGAAGCTACTACTGTTCTATCAGTTCTGACATTTTATCTCTTCTACGGCACAGGAAAATAAAAGTAAATTTTATAGGTAATAAAGCAGAATTAACTTCAATTTTAAAAGTCTCTTTACTTTTTTACAAATGTGTACGACTGGTTAAAATTTTAAAAGGTTAACTAGCACATATAATGCAAAGTGTCTGTAGAAGTCCTTTCCATGTCAACTTCTCAGAAACAATCAATCTTACTAATTGCTTGTGCAGCTCTACATGGAATACATGGTTCATGCATGAATAAGGAAATCCGTGCACATTTGCCATCTCATTCTATGGAGGATGGTGTATCAAGCCTATAGTTTGTTTCACACCTTCCTTTTCCAAAGGCCCTGTATCTTCTAGAGTCTCATCCGCTAACATTGCTACCATCCATTAAGTTATTCATTATTCTATTTGCATTGTCTTGGCTACACTTGCTCATTTACTTCCTATAAGGACTTAAAAATCATACAGTTACCTTCTCCAGTGTCTTCTCTTTCTTTTGAGAACAGGGTGAGGACAGTTGTTTTTTTGGTGGCTTAGTAAATTTCTTTGGCTTCTCCTTTTTCCCTGATAAACAAAGGACAATATTAGGAACAAGAGAGTCCCATACCCTGCCAACGCCATTGCTACTTCTCAATAAAGCAGACAACCAATTCTATTTCTAAGAGAGAGGAGGAGCGCCAGCGATGTTGACACAAGCCCCACACGTACAGGAAGCCAGACTGAAGCTGCTGCACAGGGTTCATTCTACTCTTATCTCTTCTTTGTACTTGATGAAAGCTTTCGGGAATGAGGGCAGAATAAGCCCACTGCGTTGGGTGCTAGTTCAAAATGTCAGGGAAAACTACATATTTATTTATCCAATTTGACAGTGGAATCAACTCCTTGGAAAAGTGAAATTTCAGAATAAGAGCAGAGCATCAATACACACACAAAAGCTTTCAAATGAATTTTGTTCAGGAAGGAGGCAAGGCAGGAATGGTTTGGGAAGCAGCCTGGGACAAATTATATTCTGGAATGCAGTCTTCTGAAACCAATATCCTGAGTCTATTCTGGCCAGGAGAGAAGTGGAATCTAGAGGGGAAGGGACAATACTCTAAAAAACAAAGAATAAAGGCAAGAAAAATGCACTGGGTAACTCTTCTGAATAGTTCTTTGTGTACTATTCCACACTTTGCTTGTGTCACTACTGCACATGTGAAACCTATACAGAGAGATATGATGCCCATACAATGAGCCTGAGGATACCACAGTAAGAATAGGCAAGATAATAATATATCAAGAGTTATACATGGGCTAAAGACATAATAGGACATATGGTGATGGTATGGTACAGGGCATGGCAATACCTTCTAAGTTAATTGATATGAAAACAACAAAAATATTATCAAAACTATTGGAAAGTACTAGAAAATAATCAATGCTAGGCACAGAGTTAGGCAATTCATACCTGAGAACTTTGTGAGATAAGAACTATGAATGTTGGGTCCTCTTGTCTAAAGATACTTCCCACGGGGAAGACCCACCCTGGACCAACCCAGGAACAAAATGACACAGTCCAGGGCAATAAATAAACTGTCAATATAAGGGAATATAGCCATAACTCTAAATACTATCTGAGTGTTAAACTACGCCAGTGTGAGAAACCCTATCCCCCTAACAGGCTACCTATGCTTGCAAGAAAGAACTGTTGTTGCTGTTCAGATGATACGGATTTCTGTGACTCTGACTGAGTTCATTCTCCAAGATGCACACGTCTCAAGCTTCAGACTACTGGGTTAAAGTGTCATAGGGCAGATTTGGATCTGGAAAAACAATTAAAAATCTATGGAGAACTTATGAAGCAAGGAAATACTCAAGTGAGCCCTGATATCTGACTGAAACTATTCAGATTCTTGGCTATGACAGCTAATCTTCCTTGTTGACTTGGCTGTGTGTCTGTGAGAGTAGAAGACCCACCCTGAAGGTGGGCAGCATAACCCAAGAACTAGTTAGTCTCATTCAAAAGTAAAGTGTTCTTTAGTAAACACAGAGTGAAAGACAGAAAGCGTAGTTAACACAGCGTCATTCTATATTAAGCTCAGGAGACATTTGGAACTAGCAGAAGAATCAGTGAGTGTACACAAAGAACATTAGAAATGACTGAATGTGTAACTTAAGTCGTATCTAGAAAACCTGCAAGCATTTGGAAATCAAACGACATCCTTATAAGTGGTGAAAAAAATTATAAAAAGCCTGACTGAGTATACACCAAGCTGAGCATGGTGGTGCACACCTATAATCCTGGCACGTTGGTGGCTGAGGTGAGACTGCCTTGGGCTTACATTTCAAGTACAGGCCAGCAAACATTACACACAAGGCCCCACCTTAAAAAAGGAAAACAACAAGCCGGGCGGTGGTGGCGCACGCCTTTAATCCCAGCACTTGGGAGGCAGAGGCAGGAGGATTTCTGAGTTCGAGGCCAGCCTGGTCTACTGAGTTCCAGGATAGCCAGGGCTACACAGAGAAACCCTGTCTCGAAAAACCAAAAAAAAAGGAAAACAAGAACCATACAGGCTTAGGGTGGAGCTCAGGCGGTAGGCTGCTTGCCTACCAGGCACAAAGGTGATGGAAAGGAGGATCAGAAGTTTAAGGGCTTATAAACTGGCTGGGGATTTATGAGACCTTGTCTCAAAGCAAAACACACACACACACACACACACACACACACACACACACACACACACACACACACACACACACACACCCCACACACAAATTCCAACCCCTGTGCATGTCTGTGTATGTATGAAAAAAAAGTGAAGTGTATAGCAGTAGTATTTAGGGTAAAACACTTTTAAATATCTCCATCCATCTTTAAAAGTAAGAGGAAATTAACAATCTAGTTGGACATTATGGCACACACCTGTAATTCCAGCAGTCCAGAGGCAGAGGTAGGAGGACTGGAAGGCCAAGACCACCCTGGGCTATAAGAGACCCTGCCTGAAAACAGCAGAAACAATAAATGTCCTTACCACCTCAACCACACCAATGATCCAAGTTTTAAGAATTAAAAAACACCTTTCTGGCAATGTGACTTCCCTGAGAGAACATGCCTTTTGAAAAGACTCACCCTCATCCCTCTCCAGGAGAGAAGAAACACAAGAAGGGCACCTACTGCAGAGCCCAAATTCCTACTACATGAATGCGACATGCTCAGGATGCTGCAACCTCCCCCATCTTTACCCATGCACAAACTCAGTTCCAAGTAATTACAGAGAAGGAAATACTATGAGAGCAAATGTAAAGTAAACTATAGAGAAATATATGACATGCAAATCTGGTTCTTTGAAATTGTTAGTAGTAAAACTCTAAACTAACCAAGGAAAAAAGACAAAATACTAATACCACAACTAGAGAAGCCAGCATTAGATGTCCTTGAGCAACATTACAATAAAGAAATCAAATTCATAATTTAAAACTGCCTATATAAAATATTTCAGGGCCAAACAGCTTCAATGCTGAATTTTATTATGACATATGAGAGAAAATCTGAAACATGGCTATTATGGAAGAGAGATACCCGGGCTGGGCTGCCACGCAGTGACGAGCACTGCTCAGGAGCCTGAGACCTGTCAGTCTCTAGCCCCATCTCCTACCCCTACCAAAAGAGACAATGTACTTTCTCATTTAGGAAGTTAGGACTCTGTGATATCAAAACTCAAAAAAGATTCCTGAGTTTGCTGAAAAATATTCCAATGGACATCAACAAAACTTTCTTAGTCATTTTTTAGCATGTCAAATAATATAAAACATAAACATAATATCTCCTTAATAAATGGAGTTTAACACTTGAAAAGTCAATCAGTATTAGGCTGACATTATAAAGGGAAAATCTGTAAGATCTTAAAGTAAAAAGCATTTGCTAAATCACAACACTCATTCACTACAAGACCTAGCAATGCAGAAGTAGATATGATCTTTCTTAACTGAGGAATGTATTCACAGAAACCACTAGTTAGTATTACAATTTAGTGGCTAAAGACCGGAAATGATAAGCCACTCGAAGTGGGTAGAGAGGCTGCAAGCTTTCTTCACTGCTCAGTCTCACCACGCCCCAGGGTAAAGACTGTACACACAGAGCAGCAGGGTTTATTTATTTTCTCTATGTTTGTGTGAGCATGTGGGCACCGTGGCACACACGCACCTGGGGAAGCCAGAGCGACAACTAGTAAGAAGAGCTGGTTCTGTCTACCACGTGGATTCTAGGTATGGCTTGGCAGCAAGTGCCTTTACCCAATGAGCCATCAGGCCAGCCTGGGTCAGGGAATATTAATGGATCTTCCTTTTCATTCCTTTTTCTTTTGTAACTTTACTAGACATATAAAGCCAATGTTTGCATTAAAAGATTCAGAATATAGCTCTCCATACTGTGAGGATTGATTTTAATTACTTTGTTTCTTGGCTATTTCTTCTTCATCACCAACTTCATCTTCAGTGACCTCAGACCCGGTGGTATACTCTTCCTCTTCTGAGAACAACGACTGCTGTTTCTAAGTGTAGAGAAAGATTCATCTCTTACATATCCCATGTAACGGTCACACAGATTCCTAAGAACACATTTAATAAAGCGGGGCTGGAGACATGGCTCAGCGGTTATGGGTGTGCACGACTCCCCTGAAGGACACTGGCGGATCCCAGCATCAACATCAGGTGCCTCAGTCACAACCACCCGCAACCTGAGCTCCACAGTATCCAAGGCCTCCAGCCTCTGGGAACTCAGACATGCATGTGCACACACAGACACACAGACAAAGGGAAATAAATACTTAAAAATGGACTAATAAAATACTGGGTATGGTAATATTAACACTTGGGAGGCCAAAACAGAAGTATGGTAAACTTGAGGCTCATCTGTTCTATACACTGGAGAATATGCCTCAGAAAAAAAAATGAACAAACACACACAATCTAGTTCTACATGTCAGTGGTCCCAGCACTGGACAGGTAGAGGCAGGAGGATCAGGAGTTCAGAGTCATTCTCAGTTACATACAAATTCCAGGCCAGCCTGGACAACATGAAATTATCTAAGAAGCCGAATAGCAAAACAAAACAAAACAAAACAAAACACCAAAAAACAAAACAGAATGTCCCCCAAAGTAGCTTATTATTAGACTCAAATGTGATTTAGCCACATTTATATGCTTGATTATTTAGTATGTAGACATAGGTGAGAAGAGCTCAGAGAAAACTTCCACCTTTTGGGTTCTAGGGATTACACTCAGGCCTTCAGGCTTGGGGGCATGCATCCTTAACTGCTATGCCATCTCACAGCCCTTAAAAGTGACTTAACAGTGACTTTAAAGAGTCTTTAAACCAGGGCCTAGAACAATGGCTCAGTGAATAAGACCATTTGCTGCTCTTGCAAAAGGACCACAGTTCATGTTCTAGGACTCAGGGACTCACTGTGGATCACAAAGGCTGGCAACTGTAGCTTGGGCACCCTGACACTGGTGGCACATATCCATCTTTTTCTTTAACCAGAATCTTGCCTCAGCCTTCCAAATTGTGGGATTACAGGCCTGAGTCACCACACCAGGGTGTATGTTTTTCTTAAGTAATCTATGGCATTTTCTTCATAAATACAAAACTGGAAAGGCTGACAGGAAGACAAACATTTAACCACTGTTTGTAAGATAAGATGCTTCAATGCAGAAGCAAGAAGTCCAAAGAAACTGAACCCAGTGGGTCACTTACCAGCTGCAGAGTCCAGTTTTTCAGTGACAAGAACTATAAGGCAGAGGAACAGCAGGTGAACAATCCTGCACGGCAGCTCTGTATTTTCACATGGTTACAAGTTACATTTTCAGGTTTAACTAATTTAAAACTTAGGCTGAAAATGATATTTTAGTCTAATATGTCAGTCTTTTAAAATCCCTGCCTAAAATTGCTATCATCAGAAAAACAAATACCAACACCAGTGAGTCTATAGGAAAAGAAGTCTGTATTCAGTGCTGGCTGGAGCTTACACTGGTGCAGCCACTATAGAACTCAGTATGGAGGTTCCTCAACAAACTGAAACTAGAACTACCACATGACCCAGCGGAAGCACGCGGTGTTCACGCCCAACCAGCTCCAACTTGATGTGTTACAAGATAGTCACATATTCATGCTTATTGTTGTACTATTCACAAAAGCCAGGAAACAGATCCAGACTAGATATTTATCAACAAATGACTGGATAAATAACACATGACACATACACATGGAATTTTATGGAGCCTTAGGGAAAATGGCACCTGCAGGAGAATGGATGCGACTGGAAATCCCTATGCTAAGTGATATAAATCAAGCTTAGAAAGACAAATATTACATGTTTTACTGTATACTTAGAACCTAGGCTTCAAATTATACATATGTGTATGTGCATAAATGTATATAATGAATGTATTACATGGGTGTTGTTGATCACGAGGCTGGAGATGGCAGCACTGTGCTGAGGCTGAGCTGCCTTCCTGAGAGACAGCCTACTTTTCCTGCACCTCTAATCAGGACCTGGTCTGTGTGCCCTTATATTAGTGTGTGAAGTCTCTCACTTTTGCCCTCTGTCTTCTGCTCCCCACTCTATCTCCTCACTGTCCCCCTTTCAACGGTCTCCTCTCTTTTCTTCTTGCCCTCTCTCCTTTCTTTCTGCTGTGTCTCCTGTCTCCTCACTGTTCTCTATGCTTTCTCTCCTCTTTCTCTGCTGTCTCCTCTCTCACCTCTCATCTTTCTGTTTACTCTCTCTGCTTGTTTTCTCCCGTCTCTGTTTTTTCTCCATCCTCTCACGCCTCTCTCTCCTATCATGCTTTCCTCTCTGTTCTTTCTTCTCTCCATTTGTTTTTTCCTCTCCATCTCTCCCCTGCTCTCTGCTCTCTCTCTCTTCTTGTCTCTCTCTGTCCCCGACCTTTCTTACACTGCGTTTCCCCTCACACTCTCTCCTCAAGGTATCTGTCCTCCACTCTCATCTTTAGCTTCCTTCTCTCGCTCTCTGGGACCAGCAGGAGTGCATCAGGTTGTTCTCACCTGAGAACAACTGTGCTCCTCTAGTGGGCTGTGCTCTGATAGCTGGGTATGAAATGGGGGACCTGCTTCTCCCCTGCTAGGTGTCCACCTCTCACTGTCTCTCCTCACTCTCCTCTGATCTTCCTCTCACTGTCTCTCCTCACTCTCCTCTGATCTTCCTACGGCTCCTTGTTCTCTCTCTCCTTTTTTCTTTCTCTGTCCTCTCACTCTTTCTCTCCCTTCTCTCCCCCTCCATCTCTCTTCTTCTTCCTCTGCCATGTCGAGTGTTGAGAATGCACTTCACCCGAGGGCAATTCTGTCTTTCAACAGTATGACTGGGAAGCTGTTTCTGTGATTACAGCAGTGCACAAAATGACCACCGTGCCTCCCTCCCTCTCGCTCTCTCCCTCTCCTTCTCCTTTGTCCTCTCTTCTATCTGTGTCTCCTCTCCTCTCACTCTCTCCCCCCAGGCTTTCCGTTTCTCTTCTTTCTCCATTAGTTCACCTCTCCCCCTCTCCCCTTCTGCCTCGCTGAGAGAGCATCTTCTCAGAGATGCGCTGCTTTCCCTGTGCTCTCCATTAGGTGTAAGATACCGGGTGAGACGCTTTCTCTTTTTTCCCCTGCTGCCTCCCCCTTTATCCCAGCTGTCCATCTTCTTCTCTCCTCTCCTTGCTTTCTGTCCCTTCTCTCTCTGTCTCCTGTCTTCTCTCTCCTCCTCCTTCCTCCACCATGGCTCCTCTTTCTCACCTGTATCCTATATTTCGGTAACACCTTCAAGTGTGTATTTATTATAAATTATGTAGTGCACATGTGATTCCTAAATTACTACTCATCACCTAGTATTTGTGTAGCTGTCAGAGTTCCTCACTTTCTCATGTAAATCCTACCTCCTCTATCAAAGGCAGTGCTAATAAAAAGCAACTCAATCAAAAGGACTCAAAGCTATTCTGGTCACCTTTAACTTTTTTCAATTTTGAAGCTTTTGAAAAATGAAACACATTTCATACCAAAACATTATAGAACAAGAAGAGGGAGGACAAAAGATGGACTTACATTTTCTTCATTTCTCAATTCATTATTTGTCCATAATAGAAAGCCTGACAGGTTTTTTTATATAAAACTTTGTCAGTTATTAATTCATTGAAGTCATATATTACTTATCACTCTTTACAGTTTTATTCACTCAGCATACTATTGTATTTCAATTTAAACATTAGGTGCCTATCAAAGATAAAATGTCATCAATAGTTTCATATATACATTAAATTGAAGTTACTCACAGCATTGAGCTCCCCAGCTTTGGAGCCCCACGGTGTATTTGGTTCCAGTAAAATTTCATATTCCAGGCCTTTTTCATCACAGGAGCCAACCCCAGGATCACTTAAATGAAGAAGACATTTTTCAGAGAGACATTCAATTTCTTAACAATTTACAGGAGGGGCTAGAGCACTTGCTACTCTTGTAGAGGAAACATTGGGCCTCACAGCCACCTGTCACTCCAGATGCAGGGAAATGCCTCAGCCTTTCTGGCTTCCCTAGGCTTTGAACCAACAGCGCTCTTACACACATGCGACTACTTTGTTATTGGAAATATTTCTTATAGCTTGGTTTTTCTTTTGTTTTTTTTGCTTTGTTTTATTTTGCTTTTTTTCAGAAAGGGTCTCTCTGTGTAGCCCTGGATGTCCTAGAACTCGCTCTGTAAACCAGGCTAGCCCCAAACTCTGAGATTAGTTGCTCTCATCTCTTCCTACAGCTGGCAATATTTACGCTTTTAATAAATTCAGTAATTACTTACTCTGGCAGATCTCCCATAAGAGGCACACTGTTACATTAGAAAAACCCTATCTGCTGGGTGGAAGGTGGAAAAAGACTGGTGTACTGGTCTTGTTCTCTGAAGCCTCTTTAGAGTCCTCTAGCCCAACTGACAGCTTGTTGCAGGTACAAACCCACAAAAGTGATTGCAGAATGACTGAATTTAAGAGTTCCAAGTTACAGAACAATGATCCAGCTGCCAACATCTCCCCCATTTGTGTCAATCAAGTATTTAACAGTTCTTGGCATCGGAATGGCTCACTGGTGGAAAGCTTTTTCAGCATGCTTGAGGCTCGAGGTCTTATCCCCAGGATGATGGTGCGAGACCAGGTTGGGGTGAGGGTTAAGGAAAGTGGGGAAAGAACTCAAATTTTTCAAAAATTGGGTTTAAGAGCTCAACATTTTTAGTTTCTAAGTTCTTTTTGTTAAGTTTTTCCACACCTTGGATTTCCTGTATTTTTATATTTTATCTGTCAGATAAATGTTTTGGGTGTAAAGCATCATAATTTCAGTGAAAGTTTCTTTCCCTCCCACCCTCACCCCCTATGTTGATACTTTTATGTCAACTTAACACAAGCTAAAGTCATCTGAGAGGAGGGAACCTCAATTTAAAAAAAAAAATGCCTCCATAAGATCTACTGCAGCCAAGCCCTTAGGGCATTTTCTTAGTGATTGATGGTGGAGGGCCCAGTCCATCCCTGGGCTGGCGGTCCTGGGTTCTGTGAGAAAGCATGCTGAGTAAGCCATGAGGAAGGATCCAGTGAGCAATGCTCCTCCACGGCCTCTGCATCAGCTCCTGCCTCCAGGTTCCTATCCTGTTGAGTTCCTGTCCTGGCTTTCTTCAATGATGGACCACAATGTGGAAGTGTGAGCCAAATAAATAAATCCTTTCCTCCCAACTTGTTTTTGGTTATGTTGTTTCATCACAGAAATAGAAACCCTAATTAATGCTGGGATCAAACCAGGTCCTTGTACATGATAAACAGCTGATGTACCACCAAGATAGATCCCCAGCCCTTTAGTTCAGTGCTCTGAAATCATAACTCCCTGAGGACTGCCAATATTGATATGGAAACACTTGGAGACAGTGGATCACAAGATGGAAACCACTGAATAAAGCTGAAAAAAAGTGTTCTTTTTTTCTCACCTAACTGCATCTTTTAAAAAAGGTACAACAATGACATCTTTGTGCTTGTGCAGATCATCCAGTATTCTAGCAGTTGGACAAGAAAGCAAATCATCATTTTCTCCTTGATCATGAAGAAGAACCATGTGGTCCCTCACTTTACAGCCCTGTCAGACATAAGAGACACTGTTAGAGGTAGGTTCATTATAAAAACAATCTTAAGAGATGCAGTGCTCACCCATAAATGGGACACCTATGTTAATATGTCACATATACACACCAAAGCTCAGGGAACAGTATAGAAAAGGAGGGAGAAACGTAAGACAGGGAGAAGCAGCACTGCGAGGTGCTATTTTCTGGGCATGGCATGAATACTATACTCAGGAATTCACAGTCAATGTGGTTACCTGTGTGTCGTGGTTGAATAAGAATGGCCCCCATAGGCTCATATGTTTGAATGACTGGTTATCAGGAAATGGCACTACTTGGGAAGGATTAGGAGGTATGGCTTTGTTAAAGAAAGTGTGTCACTAGGGGTGGGCTTTGAGGTTTTAAAAGCCCAAGCTAGGCCCAGTCAATCAGTCAGTCAGTCAGTCAGTCTGTCTGTCTGTCTGTCTACCTCTGCCTACAGATCCAGATGTAGAACTCTCAGCTCCTTCTCCAGTGCCATGTTTCTGCTATGATGACAATGGACTAAACCTCTGAAACTGTAAGCAAGCTCAATTAAATGCTTTCCTTCATAAGAGTTGCCTTGGCCATGGTGTCTGTCCACAGCAGTAGAACACTGACAAAGACACTTTGTAAGAGTACGCCAACCTAAATTATGGCATAGACAGGGTAGATGATCTCAGGTTTCACCCCTTACTGAAGAGCTACTGGCGGTTGATAATTCCTAGGGGGAGGGGAATCACTCATCTTGAAGAATATGGCCACTGGCACCAGTCTCAGGCTCCACTGGGTGGCCATACAGTCATGCAACTATGGGGAATACTAACTGAACTGAGAGGCTTATCCAGAAAAGGAAGAAAAAAAAGATGAACTTAGGAGGGGAACATACTGAGGGCATATGAGGAGAGCTGGAGAGGAGAAGTGAATGTTGATATGATCATATTTCATATCTATATTTAACTCTTTTTTTTTTTTGGTTTTTCGAGACAGGGTTTCTCTGTGTAGCCTTGGCTGTCCTGGAACTCACTTTGTAGACCAGGCTGGCCTCGAACTCAGAAATCCTCCTACCTCTGCCTCCCAAGTGCTGGGATTAAAGGCGTGCGGCACCACCGCCCGGCTATATTCAACTCTTAAGGATAAAAACATTATCTCTTTTTAGTGAACATATTTTACACTTTTTCCCTAAAGAAAAAAATACAGAAAAGAAGTTGAAACATAAGTATACATCTGAACAAATACCTGAGATGATCACCATTTACATTAAGAAACAACACTGGCCAGACAGAGGCAGGTGGATTTCTGTTAGTTTGAGGCTAGCCTGGTCTACAGAGCCAGTTCCAGGAAAGGCAGGGCTACATGGGAGAACCCTGTCTCAAAACAAAACAACAACATCAAAAAGAAGCACCATTGGGGGGGGCGGGAATCTAGGTACGATGCTGGGTGGTTATGGCACGGGTACTGTCCTGGCTGAATGTCTTAGGATTTTATTGCTGTGAAGAGACACCATGACCACGATGACTCTTATAAATGACAACATTTACTTGGGGCTGCCTTACAGTTTCAGAGGTTTAGTCCACTATCATGGCAGGAAGCATGGCGGTGTGCAGACCATGGTGCTGGAGGAGCAGAGAATTCTACATCTTGATTTGCAGGCAGCAAAAGGGAATTATGTTCCACTGCGCAGAGCTTGAGCATATGTGGGAGAACTCAAAGCCCACCTCCACCGTGACACCTCCTAATAGTACCACTCCTGGCCAAGCATTTACACACATGCGTCTATGAGGGCCACATCTATTCATACCACCACACAGAGGAATTCAACAATTAGCACACACATCAGGTAGCTTGGAACCACCTATAACTCCAGCTCCAGAGGATCCAACACCGCTGGCCTCTGTGTCCATGCAATCACATGTTCATATAGAAACTCAGACACATGCCTATAATTAACAAGAAACAACATTGAGGCGGAGAGTGCTCAAGCCACTGCCTGATGACTTTGACCCCTGGGAACACCTGGTAGGAAGAGAGAACCCACTCCTGCAAGTTGTCCTCTGATCTCCACACAAACTCTGTGGCATGTGTGTCCTCAAAAATGTAATAATCATTTAAAAAAACAGATACTATATGTCTGCAACTTTTCCTGCTCCCACTCCATCTTATATAACTGTTTCCTTTCTCTCAAAAGACGGCCCTCTGTCCCATAGTCCAATTCTGATAGTCACTTCTTTCTTTTCTTTATCCTTTTGCCTCTTGTAGGTATATGCCTAGACACTAGAGTTTAGTTTTGCCTTGTTTTAACTTTATGTATTTATAATTAAACCATGTTACCACATGTAATTGTAATATTTGCTTTAATGTATATAGTATTCCACTGTATGACTATCTTTCCCTAGGATAGAGTCTTTCTATGCAGACCTAGCTGTCTTAGAATTCACTATGTAGACTAGAGTGGCCTCTACCTCCTGTGTGCTGGGATTAAAGGTGTGACCCATCATGCCTGGTTTACTTTGTACCCTGAGGTGCAGCTTCAGGACAGACATGGAGCTGTGAGTGAGGGAGGGAAACTTGTTAAGTCATCCAGGTCATCTGAATCAACCATGGTGGATCAATGAGGTGACACTTCACAGCCAGATGACTCTCACAACTGTGCATGGCTTAATCTTAGTGCATATTAGATTCCTTTCATCCTCTTATGAAAGTTAAAATTCCAATGTTCAAAATATTAAAAAAAATAGTGATTTGGCTGGTAAGATTATGTATGTGTCAAACAGGTAAAGGTACTTGCTGCAAAGCCTGATGACTGGAGTTTGATTCCTGGTAGCCATATGATGGAAGAGAGAACTGACTGTGGCCAAGTTGTCATCTGAATAAACAAGAGTGCCACGGCAAGAGTGCCTCCCCTCCCCGCCCCCCACTAACATATGTTAGTGATCAATGAGTCTAACATATAGTAATTTCAGATATCACATCAAGATTTATATGCAAGGATGTTCACTGTGACACTATAATAGCACCAATTTGGAAACAATGTAAATGTTCTTCTCTAGAAGATTGATTAAATATATTATGATATATGTTAAATAAAATGACACAAAAGGATAACCCAAGTAAGCTACTGCATGAAAAAGGAAAATTAAAGAACACTGTAAGGGGTGAGAATACAGTTTAGTAGTAGCATGTCTGAGGCTCTAAGTCAAGTCACAGTACTGCAAAAAACAAATAAAAAAAGCCTTTTGGATAGGGAATGTAGCTCAGTTGATAGAAAGCTTGTCTAGCATACACAGAAAACTTGGGTTCCTCCCTCAGTATTGTACAAACCAAGGGTGGTAGCACAGGCCTGTAATCCCAGCACTCTGGAAACAGAAGGAAAAAGATCACCATTCAAGATCATTCTTGGTTACCTAGCAAGTTGGAGGCAGCCTAAAATACATGAGAGCCTATCTTTAAAAGTGGGGCTGGAGAGATGGCTTAGCCATTAAGAGCACTTGTTTCTCTTGAAAAAGATCTAAGTTCAGGAGTGGCATAGCTAGGTCCTTAGGCAGTACTATGTCCAGTTTTCTTTCTTTCTTTTTTTTCTTTTTAGATTAATTTATTTATTATATGTAAGGACACTGTAGCTGTCTTCAGACACTCCAGAAGAGGGTGTTAGATCATGTTACAGGTGGTTGTGAGCCACCATGTGGTTGCTGGGATTTGAACTCAGGATCTTTGGAAGAACAGTCAGTGCTCCTAACCACTGAGCCATCTCTCCAGCCCCTATGTCCAGCTTTCTGAGGAACCACCAGACTGATTTCCAGAGTCATTGTACCAGCTTGCAGTTCCACCAGCAGTGGAGGAGTGTTCTTTCTCCACTTCCTCGCCAGCATCTGCTGTCACCTGAGTTTTTGATTTTAGCCATTCTGATTGGAATGTTTCTTTAGGTGCTTCTCAGCCATCCGGCATTCCTCAGTTGAGAATTCTTTGTTTAGCTCTGTACCCCATTTTTTAATAACGTTATTTGGTTCTCTGGAGTCTAACTTCTTGAGTTCTTTGTATATATTGGATATTAGGCCTCTATTGGACGTAGGGTTGGTAAAGATCTTTTCCCAATCTGTTGGTTGCCATTTTGTCCTGTTGACAGTGTCCTTTCCCTTACAAAAGCTTTGCAATTTTATGATGTGGCATTTGTCAATTCTTTATCTTAGAGCTTAATCTATTAGTGTTCTGTTCAGGAAATTTTCCCCTGTGCCCATGTGCTCGAGGCTCTTCCCCACTTTCTCTTCTATTAGTTTCAGTGCATCTGGTTTTATGTGGAGGTGCTTGATCCACTTGGCCTTAAGCTTTGTACAAGGAGATAAGAATGGATTGATGTGCATTCTTCTACATGCTGACTGCCAGTTGTACCAGCATTATCTCTTGAAACTGCTGGTTTCCCCCCCCTTAATGGTTTTAGCTCCTTTGTCAAAGATCAAGTGACCAAAGGTGTGTGGGTTCATTTCTGAGTCTTCAATTCTGTTCCATTGATCTTCCTGCCTGTCCCTGTACCAGTAGCATGCAGTTTTTATCACTATTGTTCTGTAATATAGCTTGAGGTTAGGGATCATGATTCCTCTAGAAATTCTTTTATTGTTGAGAATACTTTTTGCTATCCTGGGTTTTTTGTTATTCCAAATGATTTTGCAAATTGCTCTTTCTAACTCTATGAAGAATTGAGTTGGAATTTTGATTGGGATTGCATTGAATCTGTAGATTGCTTTCAGCAAGATGGCCATTTTTACTATATTAATCCTGCTACTCCATGAGCATTGGAGATCTTTCCATCTTCTGAGATCTTCTTCGATTTCTTTCTTTAGAGACTTGAACGCTCCAACATATAACAAGGACACATGCTCCACTATGTTCATAGCTGCCTTATTTATAATAGCCAGAAGCTGGAAGAACCCAGATGTCCTTCAACAGAGGAATGGATACAGAAAATGTGGTATATTTACACAATGGACTATTAAAAACAATGACTTCATGAAATTCGTAGGCCAATGGATGGAACTAGAAAATATCCTGAGTGAGGTAACCCAGTCACAAAGAGCACACATGGTATACACTTATTGATAAGTGGATATTAGTCTAAAAGCTCAGAATACCCAAGATACAATTCACAGACCACGTGAAGCTCAAGAAGAAGAAGTCCAAAGTGTGGATGCTTCAGTCCTTCTTAGAAGGGGGAACAAAATACTCATGGGAGGAGATACAGAGACAAAGTGTGGAGCAGAGACTGAAGGAAAGGCCATCCAGAGACTGCCCCACCTGGGGACCCATCCCATATACAGACACCAAACCCAGACACTATTGGGAATGTCAAGAAGTGCTTGCTGATAGAAGTCTGATATAGCTGTCTCCTGAGAGGCTCTTTCAGAGCCTGGCAAATACAGAGGCAGATTCTTGCGGCCAACCATTGGACTGAGCATGGGGTCCCCAATGGAGGAGTTAGAGAAAGGACTGAAGGAGCTGAAGGGGTTTGCAACCTATAGACAGAACAACAATAGCAACCAACCAGAACCCCCAAGAGCTTCCAGGAACTAAACTACTAACCAAAGAGTACACATGGAGGGACCCATGGCTCCAGCTGCATATGTAGCAGAGGATGGCCTTATCAGACATCAATGGGAGGAGAGGCCCTTGGTTCGGGGAAGGCTCAATGCCCCAGTGTAGGGGAATGCCAGGGCAGGGAGGCAGGAGCGGGTGGGCAGGTGGGTGAGCACCCTCATAGAAGCAGTGGGAGGGAAGATGGGATGGGGGGTTCCAGAGGGGAAACTGGGAAAGGGGATAACATTTGAAATGTAAATAGATAAAATATCCAATTAAAAAAAAAGAAAGTCAAAAAAGGTCCAAGTTCAATTCCCAGAACCCTAACAGTGGTTTAAGACCATCCATTACTCAGTTTCAGGAGATCTGATGCCCTCTTTTGGCCTTCATGGGTACCAGGACACACATGGTACACAGGCATATATGCAGGCAAAACATGCTTACACTTACATAAATAAATCTTTTTTTTAAAAAGGGGTAGCGTGGAGTATAACATATCCAGTACCAAAGGCAACCAAGCAACCAAGCAAAAGCCCTACCAATAATCTGTGCCTAAAATGTATTTGTTTCTGAAGGCAGGGTCCTGTTCTGTAGCCCAGGCTAGACTGAAATTCTCCGTGTAGTTCAGGTGAGCCTTGAACTCTTTGCAACCTTCCCACTTTAGCCTCCTGAGTGCTAGGATTACAGTGTGAGCCAATCTGCCTGGCTCATATAATTCTTGAAAAGAAAGGAAAAGGAGAAAAGAAAAGTAGAGAAAAGAAAAGAAACAAAATGATATGGAGCACAGGATAGCAGAGGCCATGAAAGTAGAGAGCAGGCTGGAGCTGGCTCAGGACTGTGCTGCCTTTAGCTTTGACCACCAAACTTCTCTTTGCAGCACACTAAGGTGAATGCAGAGAACATGCGACTGTCGAGTGATCCGTACTTTCAGAACAAGGTCCAAGAACGGAATCATGTAAGGGGAATCCTGAGTGCTTGTGAGAAAATTCCAAGAAAACAAGGCAAGAGTCTTATGACTCTTCAAAAACACAGAAATGTTCTTGGAATGTGCTTTCATGCCCATCCCAGGTGTAGCAGACAGGAGTGAGTTTGCTTTAATGATTCATTACAACTGGCTGTTGTTACTTGTTTATATGCCTCTGTTTTTGCCATGTGAAGCTTGTCCTCGTGATTACATACAACTTGAAATCATGAGACCTTTACTCAGGTAGCCTTTTTTAACTTTGACAGTATAAATTGTCTGATGATTTAAATAAACTTGGCTAGTTCATGAGACTTGTCTGCCTCATTTTTAGGCTTCACTCTCCCAGGTCCAACCACCTCTAGAGCAAAAAACATATACTCTCTTCTAAGGCTCAGGGAACATCAAGGAAGAGGAGACAGACTATAAGAGCTGGATAATACTGAGGGAAGACCATGAACTCCCATCTTGTGGGTCTGACACCGTGGTACTCATGAACTCACAACTGCTGTGGTTGCCTGATAGGGCTGGCACAAAACTAAACTTGTAGTAAATATTTAGTCATAGATGGGAAGGGACTAAGGGGGCCTAATGGCGCTAATGGCAGTTGAGAGATTCTGGAGGAGAGGAAATCATCATCCTAAGTGATATAGATACCCGTGAGTTATCCATGCTCCAGTATATAGTTTCAAAATAAAGTCTGTGTGAGTGAGCCTGGTTGTATCTAGTGTGTCACAAACAAAAACCAGAAAGACAACACAGAAAGACATGAAAGCTTAACGGGGACTTCCTGGCAGGAAGGGTGGAGACATGAGAGACAGGAGAAGGTAAGAGTGTGAAGGGATGAATGGATTTACACATCTGTCAAATCATTAGAGTGATTTAAAAAAAAGCCAGAAAGAAAACTGTTAACCAAGTAGGAAGTGGTGGAAAGAAATTTCTCTGTCTTTCTTTACTTTTGTGTGTGCCCTCTGTAGTTTCCTAGGTGGATGTAGTTACACTTAATAGAAAAAAGATTTTACATAAAAGTGTTAGGGGGCTGCTGAACTATAAAAGAGAATATTAAAACTTACCTTTAGCTTCTCTGGCAGAAATAACTAGGTTATTATTAACAATAAAAACCATGAAGGTGTGAGGGAGATGTTGGGTACTAGGAGGAGCTGAAGGGAGACAGTGGTGCATGGTGTGACCAACATACATCGTATAGACATATGGAACTTACGAAGAGTCAAAGATTAAAACAAACAAACAAACAACTTACCTTTGTGAGCTGAGTGGGATCAAATCGAAGAACCTTCTGGTTACAGCAGGGATAAATTCCAGTGCCCACAGTGTTTATTGAATTTACTGTGCTAGAGTAAACTACCACTTCTGAGTGATACTGACAATGTGAGAATTCAATACAGAGGAAAGCCTGTGTAAAAGAAATATATAAAAATTAACAGTTATCCCCACAATGAAATACATCTCAAAATACTTTTCTGAAGAGTGTGTACTGCATATTTCATCCTATGAAATGTACAGAAACAGCTCTTCTATGGAGGCTCCAAGTAATGAGCACTTGCCAGGGTTTGAGGCGAGAGCACCGAGTGGAGGCTCATGCGCATGAGGCTCTTCCTGAAGTGACAGGAAAATGCTAAATTGGATGATGTGCAGCAAGTGGTACCAACCGTGGGAATCCACTAAAATAAATGAACTATATAATAATGAATCTTACGGCATGGATTTACACCCCAAAAAGTTTCCAAAGAACAAAACCAAACCTGCCTTACTAAAAACCCAGATGAGTAAAATTGATCTTAGTATAAGCATCTAATTAAAACTGACCAATAATTTTAAGAATTCTGGTGAAATATAAAATAATTTCATTTCACTTGGTTATTCCTTGACTTTTGTGATGGTAAATATTTAGAATCAATATAATTAAAAACTGTGGCCTAACTTTCAGTCATTAAAGACAAGAGCTTGCCATGGCATGGTTATGGGATAGGTTTTAAATACACATGTAAGTTCATAAAAACCTTAAAAGAAAACCAAAAGTAACAGTTAGTTTAACGACAAAGACAAACATCAAAGCATGTTAACGAGACATGGATGAGTGCGATGCTCACACACAGACAGCTGGGAGTGCAGAGGGAGCCAGCACCATCCCAAAGTGTGACCAAGGTTATTAGCCTGCTGTTCTAATTGCAGGCAGTCACTTAAGAGGTCATGCTAATGTGAAAACCTGTATGGAAATATTTATAGCAATGGCTTCACAATGGCTCCAAACTAGAATCACTACAAATGTCTGTCAGCTGGTGAATTGTTAAACATACTGGATAACACATACAACAGAAGGCTACTTAACCAATAAAAGGAAACAAATAGATTCATGCAACATGTTTAAATTTCAAATTCATTCTATTGAATGTAAGACTCTCCACTCAAGTAGGTAATACTATATGAGTCTATCTATATGACATTCTGGAAGGGAGAAACTATAGACATACAGGTTTAATTGTCAACCATTAAGGATCTGATTTAGAAAAGCACAGGGAACCAACCCTGGAAATGTTCTATGCCCTCATGGTAGTAACACGCTGTATGCATCAACCTCACAAAATAGATTAATAGTTCTTTCTATAAGATGTACTTCAATAAATCCAGTGTTAAAAATTTTGAAACACAGGGAACACAATGAGTAGGATTTACATACAGTCTGGCATTCCAAACTCTGATGGTTTTGATAAACTGTTCTTCCTTCTCTCTACTGAAAATCAAGGGAGTCAAAAATCTAAAGGGAGGGTAGTCATATGAGTTTTATGTAGAAAACTTTAGATTTATGTAAGATTAATTAGGAATGACTGTGAATCTATAAAAAGTTATAAGTTCTTTCAAGAACTAACATACTTGTGCTTTTGCTAAAAATTCAAATTATTAAAACCATGAACAAGGCTGGGAATACAGATCAGTGGTACAGCCTTGGCTCCGACTTTAGAGCCCATGCTAGAGTGTGTGTGTGTGTGTGGGGGGGGTCAGGGAGAGAACAAAGTATTTTAGGAAACGCAATTGTCACTAAGCAGTGTGGTGATACACACCTGTAATAGCAGCACTAGGGAGGCTGACACAGAGGGTCATAAGTCAAGGCCAGCATAGGCTACACAGACACCTTGTTTTGAAAATCAAAACAACAGAAGGTCCAAAGGTGAACCTGAATTTCTAAGGGAATTTATGGCCCAACTGAGAAATAGTTTGGCTGGAAATAAGAGCAATAAAGATATATCTATATATCTATATATTTATCTTTATATAGACACACATACACACACATATACAAACACATATACATACACCATACACACATGTATACATATATGTATATATATGTATATATACATACATACTTTGAAAAAATGGATTAGATAACAAAGACTCTGCTGCCTTCCTGAAAATACTTGTTTTAGCAATAAGCATAAGAAAGAAGAAAGGGAAAAATGGCAAAAGAAATAAAGGCAAATACAAACAATGCAGTACCACTCTCGACACTAATTTCTTTAAAACCTCACCTGGTAACACCTTGAACAAGTCAGCCAGTTGATTGTGCCCCACAAACGCCAGTAAACATCTCTCCAAGATTTCAATTCTTCAAAAAGACTATTCAAATATTCATGTACATCCCAGGTTTTATCTCTGGAGAGAAAGCCTCAATTATTACAAGTGAGAAATATAATCTTTGGTGTTTGTGGCTCATTTCCAAGAATATTCTTCAAGTGATATGTGTGGTGACTACACAGAAAAACAGGTTCAATTTCATTTGGACATTAACTATGTGAGCAACAAAAGAAAATATGAAAAGGTTAAATACATTCTTCTTTTGTTGCACTGAAATATTATTAGGTAGTTGGAATTGGCCAGTAGTTAAGAATCATGAGATGTTTGTTAAACAAGACCTTTACATTATTTCACTTTACTTTTAAAAATTGTTTATTGTATATGAATGTGAGTTTGTAAATAATGGTATGTAAATATGTTATTACAAACAACATAGGCACATTTGTCTTAGTTTTTAAAAGACAGGATTGCACTCTATAGCTCACGCTTGCCTTGAACCAGCAGCAACCCTCCTGTATCACCCTTCCCAACGCTTGGATTATAGGCATTCAGACACCATGCCTGGCTTTAAAAACAATTTGTTTATTTAAAATATATTGCTTCCTTTACTTTTTATTTTATGCATGAGTATTTTGTCTGCATGTATCTCTGTGCACCAGGTTTGTGCAGTGCCCAAAGAGGCCAGAAGAGGGCATCAGGTGTTCTAGAACTAGAGTTAACAGAGGGTTGTAAGCTGCCATGTCCATGCTAGGAATTGAACTTGGGTCCAGTGGAAGAGCAGTCAGAGCTCCTAACTGACTAAAAGACAGTTTCTAAAATGTTTGTATCAACTGTCGCCTTGTAGAAGAATAAGTAGAACACCAAAAATAGATGTTGACTTTAATGCCAATTTACTCTTTCCACTTACTACTAATAACAGTTATTGCTGTCAAAATTGTAGTAATTTTCAAAAGGCAAATAAAGCCTCATGACATATATATATGATTCCATGTGCATATATGTATATGTATATATATATTTGAAAATTCTGCAATTACTTATTGAGAGAAATATGAAACATTTTAAAAAATTGACTGTGGTATTAATACTAACGTCAAATTAAGGGTTGTCTTGTATTTGTTTTTTATCTTTTTTTTAAGTTTATCTTTTAAAAAATGATTTATTTTCATTTTTATGTACATTGGTGTTCAGCCTGCATCTCTGTGAGGGTGTCATATTCCCTAGAACATGAGTTCCAGACAGTTGTGAGCTGCCATGTGAGTGCTGACAACTGAACCCCAGTATTCTGGAAAAGTAGCCAGTGCTCTTAATTTCAGAGTCATCTTTCCAGCCCCCCTCCACCTCCCTCCGTACTTCTATTTTAATGTTTCAAATATAATGCTGGAAGATTCTTTTCTGTAAAAAAACTATATTCGTGTTTTAGCTGACAATGACCTGAACTGATCCTTCTGCCTTCATTTCTCAAGTTCGTGAATTACACGTATAAGCCACACTTGCTAAGGTTATATGTGTACACGGGTATGTGTATGTACTGGATGTATGCATTTCTGTGGTTATTTGTGGGTTATGGATTCTGAAAGCTATTTTGTATGTGTGGTATATGGATATTTGTCCATGTGGGAGCACTTGGCTATGTGCATGTGTATGGAGGCCAGAGGACATCATCAGGGTCTTTCTCTATCACTTTCTGTCTAATTGTTTGAGAAAAGGAGCACTGCTGAGCCTGAGCTCACTGCCTCACCATCGAGCTTCAGGGATCCTTCACCCACCAGCCTTTGTGTTACCAGGATAAGCTGCCACAATCAGCTTTTTATGTGGGTGCCAGGAATCCAAACTCAGGTCTTCATGCTTGTATAGCAAGCACTTGTACGCACTGAGCCATCTTTTCAGTCCATTTATACATTTTTAATACAGAAAAACAATCATGTAGAAGCAATAGTTAATATTTTAGTGAATATGTTCTTTAAATGTCTTTTACAAAAATATATCCCAGGCTGGTCCTGAACACTATGTAGCCCAGTGTGACTTTGATTTTCTGGGATCATCTTGCTTCCACATCCAGAGTACTGAGATGACATCTTCAGGGCTCAGCCACTCTGCAAGTCCAGGGCGGCAAGTTGGGAGCTGGGCAGAGATGCTTATATCCCAATGATTCCAGAAAGAATTTGTAAAGAAAAGGTGACATTGCAAGCCATGCAGACAAAGCAGATTATTGTAGCTGGCTACTGAGGACGCCTAGAGTATCATCCCCAGTCTGGTCTGCAAATCATCTAGACAGAAGGATTAGGCCTGGCTCTCCTGACTGCCTGAGACCTGGTGGTGTTGGGCTGCAGGGCAACATGGCTGCCCTGCCTGTGAACATTAAGAGTCAGACTCTGCCATGGAAAGGGAAGCGTGAAGAGATGAGAGGTGGAGGCTGGAGCAAATGCTGAGCCTTGAAGTTCACTAAGAAGTGCTTTTGGGGGCCGGAGTTACAGCTCAGCAGTTAAGAATGTGTACTGTCTTGGAGAGGACCCATGTTTGATCCCTAGTACGCATGCCAGCTCCAGGGAATCTGATGCCTTTGGATTTGAGGGCACCCACACTCATGTACACAAGTAGTTTTCAAAAAAGAACTAATTTTCTATATTTTGTATAGCTTTATGGCTATATATTAGCTTGTTCAGTCATTTAGATTTCTTGGAAAGAAGGCAGCTAGTTCATATATTACTATATTTAGTAAGGAATGATCTTGTTAAACACTTTCATTGACTCAATAATACCTCTTTGTAAAAATTCCTAACAATAGGATGTTGTCAAAGAAGCTGTGCATCTTGAAAGTTTCTGTTCTTCTGAGAATATAAGCATATGTATTATATACTGATAAAGTATAACAAATAGATGAAGGATAGTTTATAAACTCCAACCTTAATGTTTCAGTCACCAAGAATAAACTGAAAATAAATTTAGTTCTCTTATAAACTTCAATAGAATACTTACATATATAATAAAAATGTTAGTGATAAATCACTTTAGTGGTACTAACCAGAATATTTTAAGACTAATATACAATAATTTGTAACATTTTGAAGTTTTAGGATATTATGAAACTCACCTAGTAAATACAATGTAGCTTTTAAAATAACTTTGTTTGGAAAGCATATTTTTCTAAGTCAAAGTTAGAATTATGCTCAGGTACTGTCCTATTGCTTATAGAAGAAGTTAGTTATACAGGATGTGTATGGTGGTGCCTACATATAATTTACGTATGTATCCACCACTTGGAGGTAGGAAGACATTAAATTCAAAGTTAGTTTAGACTATATAGCAAACAAGACTTTGTCTCTATAAACCAGAATATTGTTATGTTTTTATAAGTACTCTTTTTTTTGTTTGTTTATTTGGTTTTTTTGAGACAGGATTTCTCTGTGTAGCCCTGGCTGTCCTGGAGCTCACTCTGTAGACCAGGCTGGCCTCAAACTCAGAAATCCGCCTGCCTCTGCCTCCCAAGTGCTGGGATTAAAGGCATGCACCACTACTGCCTGGCTTTATAAGTACTCTTGAAATTCACACGCAAACACTGTCTTTAGTCTTTACTGTACCTTATGTGGATGTAGATAATACTTCCATGTCGATCCACATTGATTTTTCCAGGGATGCAAGGGATTCTTCTTTCTGTTTCTCTGGTTAAAAGTTTCTTACACAAGCAGCATCTATAACAAAAAGGAAATGCTAAAAAACACTCAAGAAAAGAATTTACTGTAGCAGGTAATATAACTCTATTATATAGCATACCAAGAAGAACATGTTACCGGTAGAGTGTTGCTGCACTGTTTCGAGAATCTGGGTTGAAGTATTCAGGATCAAACAGTCTTTCAATCTTCTTACAAAACAGTTTACTATTAAAAACAAATGACCGATAAATTAAATGTCTATGTTTAGTATCTCAAAATTAGTGGTCCCCTCTCTTCTTCTTCCCTCTCTTCCATCTTTTCTTCCCCCTTCCTTGTGTGTGTGTGTGGGGGGGGGGGTTGGTACACAGTGCCAGGTGCACCTACCTACTCTAATGGTACATTAATCAAAAATCAAATAGAAATAATGAAATATGGCTAATAATTATAAGTTCATAAGGTTTATATTGTGTTTTTAAATAATGCCAGGTACAATATTAAGAAATAAATGGTAACTCCTTATTAAGCATAATATAACTGTGCTTCAAGTCTCCTACACATGTCCTTCATGTTACTATTTCCCTTCGTATAACTTTTGTTGGTCTTAAGGGCCACATATGAATTTTGAATTCCATTCCCATTTTCAAGTATGTTCTTAGGTAATTTCATTACATACCATTCCCTTAAGGGCTGAACTCTTAGATAATCTTCTTCATTATCAATTTCTCTTTCTTTTAATGGACCATCCTGATTAGCACATTAAAAAAAATCTAGTACCATCTTTAAAAACTCCTCTCTTGAGCTCATTTACCCTAACAAGCTACCAATCTCTCTTCCTAGGCAACTATTCAGAGCAAATGTCTGGACACCTTCCACACTCAGGGAGCCTGTCTCCTCCTCTGTGCATGAGCCGTGCTCCACACTGCTGCCAGTCACTT
The DNA here is from genome assembly GCA_036184795.1 of Tokudaia tokunoshimensis. Lineage (NCBI taxonomy): Eukaryota > Metazoa > Chordata > Mammalia > Rodentia > Muridae > Tokudaia > Tokudaia tokunoshimensis. The sequence goes on from BTHU01000014.1 coordinate 93,714,384, forward strand.
TCCCCTTTCAGAACTTACTTGGATTTTACCTTCCTTTCTAGTCTACTGGCTTTTTTAAGTGCCCCTGATTGCTACTTCTCTGTCAAACCTTTAACTAATGAGTAGCCTTTGTTAATACTCTCTTGGTAACAGAAAATAAATTAGAATAGCATTTATAATAGCAATGAGAAATTAAATACCTAGGGATAAGTATGTAGAAAGTTATATTGGGTTTGCTAGCCATAAGATTTGGTATTATTAAGAGTCAAACTATGACTGGAGAGATGGTGCATACTGCCCATGCAGAGGATCCCAATTCAGACGCCAGTATCCTCTCTGGGTGGCTCATAAACTCCTGTAATTCGGGGCAGGGGATCTGATGCCATCTTTTGGTCTCTGTAGGCATTGGCACACAAGTATGCATGACATACACACACTTTTTCAAAAAGATTCTAAAATCAATCCAAACTGATCTACAGGTTTAGTATTAATTTCTAGTGGTTTGCATGTGTGTGAAAAACAGAAAATGAGCAAGCCAATTATAAAGTCTGTAGGGCAATGCAAGGAACCCAAAATGACTAGGTGGCAACCTTGAGGGTAAAGCTGGAGAGTCTGGGTTACTAAATACTGAAATTACTGTAACACTGCCTTAATTTAGACTAGATGCTACTGAGTTGGAGAGGTGGCTGTTCTTACAAAGGACCTGAGTTTGGGTCTAGCATGCATGCTGGGCAATTTATGACAGCTATGTTGCCAGCTCCAGGGGGATCGAATGCCCCTCATTTCCCCAGGCACTTGGACTTGTGTATACCCTCCAGGCAGAGGAAGATACACAATTAAAAATAACAAAAAGTAAATGTCATAGATTCAGTGTGATTAACTGAAGAATGAGCAAGCTAACATTCTGTTATGAATGAAGTGGACACAGAAACATCTCATCCAGTCACCTGACTAGGGATGATGACACTGCAGTTAGCTCAATAAAGGTCTTTTAAATATATGATGTTCCATCAATTAGAAATGTATTTGAAAATGAGCCTTCACTTCCTTCTTCATCCTATACCAAAAAATTAATTCAGAGCAAAGAATAGAAACAGAAGATATCTGCCTTAACGTAGGTAGGCAAAGATTTTTTGAACATGCCACAAAAAGTACTAACTGGTCTTCTGCCGGAAATCTCACCCAGGCTCACTATTTCAAATTTCACCTATTCTCAAAGCTCTATGTTAACAACACTGACCTCACTTAAATTCTAGATGAGCATATCTGACTGGTCACCTGCCATTCCACCCAGATATCCAAGAAGTACACTAATTCTGTAAGACCTAAAGCTGCCTCTTGATTTACCTCACTGCATCTTCCTCTTCCTCCTCCTGCTCCTCTTCTTCTTCCCCCTCTTCTCTCTCCTCCCCATCTTTCCTTTCTGCCATCAATGGCTGCTCAGGTTGAAAACTCAGTAATTATCCGGTGTCCTCTCTTTCCTTTCATTATCCCTTCATAAACCTGTCAAATCTTTTACATTATGTGACTGAACTCAGCGGCTGCTTCAACCAACCCATCCTGATCCAAACCCATCAGTTTCCACCAAGCCACTACCTTTGCCTCTTAACACATCTCCTTGTTTCTCCTCCTAGGCCTCATGTTTTCCACACAGCAACCTAAATCTCTTAAAAACAGATCTTAAAACAAAACAAAACAAAAAACAAACAAAAACAACTCTGCTTTTGTGCAAACCTAGAATAAGGTATATTCTCCTTGCTCTGACCTCAATGGCCCCTGCAAGACACGGCTATTGCAGGTCTCATATCATACCAATTTGCCCCCTTAAAATGATGCCTCAGTCTTAACATAGTTCATTACCATCATACGTTCATCATACAAAAGAGCTACCAAAATGATTCAGCAGATAAAGGTAACTGCCACCAACCCTGATTACCTGAATTTAAACCTAGGAATCCACATTGTGGAAGGAGAAAACTGTTTCTGGTAAGTGGTCCCCTGACCACTTGTGCTCTGGAGCTCTCGCGCATGTGCGCTCATACACACAGACACAGACACAGACACACACACACACACTAAAATCAAATGTGATAAAAAAATTTTAATCATTAAGATTTACCATAAGCTTTTGGCTTTTTATTTAAAAGTAAAATAGAAATATACTGTTTATAGATTTTAAAATAGAAATTACACTAAAATTAACTAGAAATATACTTAACAGGTTTACAAAATTTCCCTAAAATTAAGTAGAAATATACTTAATATAATAGGTTTAAGATTAAAGTTTAAAGAATTACCTCCTAAACTTATCTTTTTTGTCTTTTAAGTCATCAATTTCATTGTGTGAGAACAGATCAGCTATGCGTGTGAGAAGGTTTGCATTGATACAGTTCATGTTGCATGGAGCAGCTACTATGGCATTCATATTTTTATGGCAATATTGAATACATTGTTCAACCTGAAAACACAAAATAAAAAATTTATTTTGAAAATAGAAACAAAAATGATATTGTCAGAGTAATACCTTTTGAACAAAATTAATGAAAAGTCTAACCCATATCTGGAGTAATAAACAAACTATGATCTTGAAAAAAAAAAAAGTCTAACCCATATATACATAGCCAGTAACTGGGTTTTGCCAATTTTGTTGATGTATATTGTTAAATAGGTAAAATTTAAAAATACACAGCTAAATTATTCCTAATTCCTTTCACTTAAAACAATAATGTATTTTGAATGACTGTAGCAGGTATAAATCTTAATCTGTATACTACAGCTTACAGTCAAATGACTTCTATTATTTTACTTTATTTTTATTTTATATACATTGGTATTTTGCCTGCATGTGTATCTATGAGGATATCTTGTAATTATACAGTTGTGAGTGTTGTGACTTGAACCCAGGTCCTTGGAAGAGCAGTCAGTACTCTTAACTATTGGGCTATTTCTCCAGCCCCTCAAATGGTTTCTTATAAGTTAAACCTAGTTATTAAGTCTCATTCTTCTAGGTAAGAGAGTTAACATTTCTGCCATTAAGTATTTTCTCAGTCTGTTTTACCTGATCTCTCACTTCCTTCTTTTCTAACCTGAGGTGGATTTATGTAGCGTAAGAGTAGAGAGGGTAGTCTCATATTTTTCCAAATACTCTGCCGATGGCATAAAAGTAATCTTTTAGGGTTTAGGCTTCCAATCTCAAAGTTTAAGGACTCTGGATTTTCCCTGTACTCCTTGCTTGAAGCCAATAGAACCAGCTCCCTGAGGAGTACAAGGAACACAGTACCCAGTAAACTCCAAAAATCCAACAAGCTCATCTGCCAACATAGCAAAGGAGTGTTCAGCTCTTGAGTTTTATAAGGAACAAATCCCAAATATTTATTTAAATGATAACTATAAACTATTAACCATGAAAACATATGAAACCATTTGAATTCTAAAGATTTTTTAGTTTTGGATTTGTGACATCAAGTTTGACCATACATCCCATGCTAACCCAAATATTTATTAAATAAATAAAAAAATAAATATATTTAACATTATAGCTTGAAATAGATGTGTATATATTATAGTTTTAAGTTTTATCAGCCATTCTTAAGCAATAGATATGAGCTATGACGTAAACACAAAACTATACTGTTTAGTAGCTGGATATGTGTTTTATGTTTATTGAACTATAAATGAAAGACACAGAATAAAACATGCCTAAAAAGCTGGGCAGTGGTGGCACATGGCTTTAATCCCAGCACTTGGGAGGCAGAGACAAGCAGATCTCTGAGGTGAGGCCAGCCTGGTCTGCAGAGTGAGTTCCAGGACAGCCAGTGCTACACACATACACACAAAAAAACTGTCTCAAAAAAAAAATCCAAAAACAAAAACAAACAAACAACAACAAAAAGCCTAAAAATAATTTAAGTAGCAAAACAATATATTTTAATTAATTCTTCTTTTGTTAGTGATAGAACAAAAATCCTGGAATAAAATTTATTCTGTTTAGTCTCAAATTATACAATGGTTGCTCCAATTATAGACATAACATACAAAATGATACCCAGTAATCTTAACCCCTTCTCTCCGGAACAAAGTATTGTTACAAATTATACTCTTGAACTAACAACTATTTTGCTTTCTATACATTTAAAGGGGAGAAAGCATTAGGTCAATAGAGGGTCTTAGATGTTTAAAATGAATACTTACTAATGAATCCATCTTCAAGAACTCTGAAGAAATAAGGATTGAAATGACATTTCCTGGCTCTAATAAAAAGAAAGAGCATGAAATTTCCTTTTGATATTTAACTCAGTCTTCCCTTTTCATCTTAAAAGAGTATGGTTCTTTAATAAAAATTGATAGTCCTTGTTTATATCAGTTAACTTGGTTACAAAAGAGAGAAGATTTAATGTTAAATCATAGGGTATAGAGAGATTCAGCAAACTGTTCTTGGATTAGATCCACGTTAAGTACAAAGACTCTAGCTGAAGATAATGACATGCAAAGGTCACAGTGAGAAAAGTTAAACAATGATCAGTGAGAGCATTAATTAGGAAAGTTATTTCAAAAAGGCATTCAGTGCTGACAAAAAAAATACTTAAATTTTAAAGCCTCTGAAATGTAATAAAAAATTTACTGACAAAAAGCTGAAGTTACACGTTATTGCCACACTATGTGGGTCTTCAGGCACACGGACAGGGGAAGAAGGCAAACATATCATCTCTATGAAATCTATTTAAGAAGAAAAAAGCCCGGCCATTTTCCATCATTCTGGTACTGATAATCATTCTGAGCCCTTTGTAGCAGAACAATGGGTAAATAATTCCAACATTTCCCAAGTAACAGTTCTAGTTAAAGGTTCTTAAGCTGGTGGGAAAGCTTTTTGGGAAATTGTTCTTAAGGGTACGCTATCCAATTAAGAACCAGTGGCTTAATTATTGGGGATTTAAGTAAGCATCCTCGTACCCTTCTTGTTTAAAATAAAGACTGCTTCTGGAAAAAAATATATTTATAGCAGTGACTATTTCTTTGACTTTGACTATATATACATGAATATGCTGCAGTAAACAAATTTCGGCGTGTGTGTGTGTGTGTAAAATCTTACTTTTTTCACAACAGGCTACTATCTACCACAAAAGAGGTATGTGTATACACACATATATGAATATATATACACACACATATTCATGACTAGATAATCTGAAATCAGGTCTTTGGCTTGACTTTTTTGAAAGACAATTTAAAAATGTTTAAACAACATTTATTTTTTTGTATGTGGGTATTTCACATGTATATATATCTGCACTGTGTACATGCAGTACCGGAGGAGTACAGAAAAGGGCACGGGATCTCCTAAAACTGGAGTTACAGATGGTTGTGAGCCACAATATTGGGAATCCAAACTACGTCCCCTGAAAGAGCAGACAACGCTCTTAATCACAAAGCCATCTCTCCAGCTTGGCTGAAAAATTGACTTAATCTTAGAATTAGAATTTTTATTTAAAACATTTTTATTTAGAAATCTTTCCCACTAGTTTTGTCATTATAATATCATAAAATTTTATGAATCTTTTCAATACCATAAGCATATTAAAAGTAGTTTTTTGTTTGCTTGCAGTGCTAATAATTGAACCTAAGTTCTCATGAATGCTAGGTGAACACTCTACCACTGAGCCATACTCCCAACCTCTATTATGTGTTTGAAAATATCCTGATACTGTCTAGTACACAGATTGTACTATTTCTTATATAAATCTATGCTCATTGAAAGATTACTTATGCTAGGCAGTGGTGGCGCACGCCTTTAATCCCAGCACTTGGGAGGCAGAAGTAGGCAGATTTCTAAGTTTGAGGCCAGCTTGGTCTACAGAGTGAGTTCCAGGACAGCTAGAGCTATATAGAGAAACCCAGTCTCGAAAAACCAAAAAAAGAAAGAAAAGAAAAAAAAGAAAAGAAAAGATTGCTTATTAGTTATTCTTTTTTCAATTAATATTTTAACATGTAAAATAATGGGTTTCATTGTGACATTTTCATATATGCATGTCCCTTAACAGCTATCTTATTATCATTAAGAGCACTGTTTCTCAAATTTTTAGTTTCAGGACGTCTTTACAATCTTAAAAGCGGAGACTCCTGAACAGTTTGCTTTTGTATCAGTATCTACCATACTAGAAATTATGTAAGGAGAGAAATTTTAAGAAGTCAATTTTAAAATACAAAAATCCTAATACTTGTAAACATATTTTTTTGTGAAAAATATCTTCAAAATGAAAAAAACACAGTGAGCGGCACTGAATGACTTTTCTGTGAATCTCTTCAATGTCTAACTCAACTGACTACAGAATTCTCATATGTTTCTTTTTCCTTTCTGAGACAGTCTGTAGCCCAGGCTGGCCTTGAACTCATGGCAATACTCTTGTCCCAGCATCCCATGTGCTGGAATTATAAGCATGAACCGCCATGTCTGGCTTCATATCAGTTTCTTCTGTATTCGATTTGATTTGTGTGTTGTTAAAGCTAAAACGTGAAGAATAGTATTTTCTTGAAGGCTGAGTGTAACAGAATCTGAATCCTACCAATCAACTACTTTGCTCAGTGACTCATCTCTCACTGTGAGGGAGTCATTAACCCTTTACAGAATTTCCTTTTTTAGACACTGCACAATTCTCATTTGGAAAAGGCTGGCTCACTGAGTTATGCATATTCTGAATATTCAGATACTTCATTGTAAAGAGGTATTTAAAAGTCAGTGTGTTAATAAGACTAACAGTATTTCAACAGAAAAGGCTCTGTATATGGAGAAGCTGTCAGTAACACTGGAGCAGGTCAATTTTCCAAAACCCTAATTCTCACTTGAGAATTGGCTCTTTATCACTAATAACACATACTATCAACTATTTTCCTTTACATGACTAGCCTATTTATATAAAAAGTATCAAGCCTGTCTGAATAATCATAATTTATGAAAGTTGTTTTGTCAAGTAAACATGTTTTTCTACTTTTAAATGTCAGCTGGTTTAGCTTATAACTGTACAAATAATTTCCCTCAAGACAGCCATGTACTGGTATGTGTCAGAAGGCCTGAGGCCCACTACCAGAGTTCAAAAGGATGAATACCCAAGGGCTGAGATTTAATAAAGTCATTTTTACTGCTTCGTTAAGAACAAGTGAACCTACATTTTTTTCCCTTTCCTTTTTTATGAGTGCATGGTATGGAGAAAATGAGAATACCGTTTGCAGCCCAGCTTTGATCTGGGCTACAAAGCTCATCAACCTTGTACACCATCGCCTTTTCACATTCCAAACAGATCTTGTGTAAATTTTGTTAACCTTGTAGGCCTTTTTAAAAGTCTCTAGAATCCTTTCTAGGAGGTATAAAGCAGTTTCTGTAATGTGAGCATAAATACTAATATTCAAATAAACTCCTACATCTCAGTTTAGACCTGAAACAACCACCAGATGACACACAAATTTCACCACAAAATAAGCAAGAGATTATTATTTTTACCTAAAGCGGGAATCTCACAATCTTTACTCTCTTTAGTGTTCCTTTTAACATATTTTATCAACCAGTTGAAAATGTGAACATCGCAATGAACTGAAATGTCCACCTCCTCCCAGCGCTGGGCATCCATAGATAGATATTCAGCAAAGTACTTCATTTCTGATATCAAAAGATCTCGTGGGCAAATAAAGTCTTCTTTCAAGCTCTTTGCTTCATCACACACATGGATCACCATGTTTGGCCTTCATGAGAGAATGTTACACAGAAATGAGACTGTTAGAACGTTAGAAGACACAAGAGCACTGACATTTAGTGGAGGTTAGACCACAAAGGGATCTGAAGACTTGGGCCAGAAAAGTCTATTTTGTAGGGTTTGACATTCAGGATTTCTCCTTTCTTGTCTATCTCATTATACCTCAGATTGTAGTTAATTTTAGCAAGCTATCCACTTATTAAAGAAATTAAAAAAATATTGTTACTAAAGGACTAATTGTTTAGACAGCTTAAATTTTATTGTTCAAGTTTTAATTCCCATAGAGTGGATAAATAATAGACCTTGATTCTTGTGTAATGATTAACATCTTTACACCTTTGAAAAAGAAAAAAATATCTAAAATGATTCAAATTTAAATCAAATTAAAAACCAGTATCACTTAGCTACTTTTAGCATCAGCAAAGTTTGGGTCCAGGCATTCATGAAATGTATATTAATGAGTCCAGATTTAGTAAGGTTAGATAATACATCTGAAGGTTTGCTTCAAAAGCTAGATACTCCTTGAGTTTACCTTCTTTAAAAGTGATACATTTTTCTAGGCATGGCAACTCATATACATGACCCAAGGCATGGGAACCTGAAGGGATAGATTGCCATGAGGTGGAAGCCGGTCTGAATTATATAGTGAGTACCAGGGCAGCCTGGGCTATAGAGTGACATCCTGTGTCAAAATGCAAAAGTCAACTAAAAGAGAAAAAGTAGACGCTGGGATATAGCTCAGTTGGTAAAGTACATGGAACTCAATTCCCAGGGCCCCCTTTAAAAAGCACAATGCGATGACACACTTTCCTTTGTAACTCCAGAGCTGGGGAGATCAGGACCCGGCCACATCCAGCCCCAACCTGGAAAGTTCCAGGTTAAACAGAGAGAACCTGTTTCAAAAAAAAAAAAAAAAAAAAACCAAAAAACCAGGCAACTCAGGAATGACAACCAAGGTTGTCTTCTGGCTTTCACATATGCACTGTCACACACATAAATAAAAAGAAACGAAAAACAAGAACTGATACACTGTCTTCATGTCTATAAAAAGGAAATAGGAAGAAATAAGTACTACAAATGTTAATTACTTTGTGCTTAATTCAATTTTACAAATTTCAAATACAAAAATCAGTGTTTTACATACAATTGGGATATGAGAAAAAATATTCTAATCAAAATCAGGCCAACAAGATGGCGCAGTGGAAAGGATGCTTGCTGCCAAGCCTGATGGCCTCATTTTAATCCCTAGGATCCAACTGGTGTCCGGAGAAAATTGATTCCTACCAACCACCCCTGACTGCCATATTCACTACGGGGCACATCTCACAATGGCATGCTCGAAGCTAGCCTGGGAACCTGCTTAGACTGACTCAGAATGAGTTTTAAAGGGCTGCAGACACCACTCAGTGGCTGAGTGCTTGCTTCCCTAGTGTGTATAGTACCTGGGCTCAAGCCTCTACACCAGGAAGAAGGGAGGTGGGGGGGGGCGGCAGGGAGGAAGAAAAGTAGCTAGGTAGATGAATTCTGTCATATGTGAACTTTATATTAATAAAGCTGTTATTATAAATCTACCAAAACTAGAGGCACAGGAAGGATATTTTAGAGATAAGAAAAATGTTTTGTATATTCATTAGCTGATAGCTATATGGTGTACTATTTGTCAAAACAAGTAATCATTTACAGTGCATGCAACTTGCCCTATAAGAAATATACAAAACAATTCAAAACATCAAAAGCTGAAGCATACTGAAATATATTCTGATTTTTAAATATTTGTATAGCAATTGTATTAAAATAGTTCTTTTTTTTTTTGGTTTTTCAAGACAGGGTTTCTCTATATTGCCCAGACTATAAAATAGTTCTAAAATAAACATCTAATCTCATTAATTAACTTCAAGAACTAATTACTTAAAAGATTTTCCTTTGAGCATTGAAATTTACTTTCCAATGTTGTTACTAGATGTTATTTCTAATTTTTTTAAATATGCCAATTAATTTTTAATGAAAAACCTCAAAAATATATAAATAACACAAGCAAGTAATGTGTTAGGTATTATTTTTGTTGTTCATGCACAGATGATTCTGACACCAGTGTTTCAGCAATTGTGTAATGTAAACCTCTAAAGTATGGTAACTGATGTATGTACATTAGCATCGACCATGTACTTGCACAGTTAGAGGTCATATCAGTATTAAATCTCATCCAACAAACAACCAGCCTCCTACCCTTCAGATTCTCCAGTCTCTTCTCCAGCATTGCGAGCAGGACAGTTTTCACTTTCTGAAGAGAAATTCCTTGTGGCAGCTGTACTATGTCTTCCTTAAATACAGAAACAAACACATATAAAAGGGGGGGGGTGGGTCAGCATTTGTAGCAGAGAATGGGTTTTATTTATGGCATGGTAACATGGTAAATGCAGTTTCCGAGGCAGTAAGGGTGGTATTTGTCAGGGAGTACCTCTTGCTTTAATGTTAATATTTTAAAGGTAAATGGAAGAAACACAGAAAATGATAATGATAAACTGATAATGTTATAGTGGACATTTTCAAAAGATTGTGATGTAGTATTCCAAACTAAGTTGAGGGTTCAAAAGCACAGCACAGACTCTTCTTCCCGCAGTAAATGTCTATTTCAATATTCTGACGGCTGCTGAACTGAAAATGACTCATTCTGCGGACTTCTAAAGCCTGTGGCTTCCAAACGTAATTCCAGAAAACACCTCTTCAACCTTGCCACTGTGTCACTTGAACTTCTGTTAAGTGCATAAGACTGGCTTTAAGAAAAAGATGATGTTAGAGATGAGCAGGATTCTCCACTGGTTTTGTTTTGAAGTAGTCTGGCCTGGTAGCATATTCCTATAATCCCAGCAGCTGGGAAGCAGTGGTAGGTGGATCTCAGTGAATTCTAGACCAGCTTGATTTACTTAGTAAGTTTGGGGACAGTTAAGGCTACATAGAGAGATCCTATCTCAAAACAAACAAACAAACTAAAATTTTAAAGTGGCTATGGTGGTACATGTTTTTATCCTAGTACTCAAGATTATCCTCAGCTACATAACAGGTTTGAGGCCAGCCTGGGCTACATGGAACTTTGTCTCACACACACACACACACACACACACACACGCACGCACGCACGCACGCACGCACGCACGCACGCACGCACTCACACGTGCAAAAGTAAAAAACAGGTCTGAGTACAGCTGGACTTACAAATTGACTCTGATTTAGTTCTAGAAGAAGAAAAAGTCTACTATTCTTTTAGGTGGAAAAATACAAATAAACAATGAGCAAAGGAGAGAAAAAGGAATATAAATTTGCTGCAAAACATCTATGTTAAATTCATTTAAAATAAATGACGACTAGGAATATAGTTCAGTGTTAGAGGACGTATCTAGCATGAGTGAAGTTATCCTCAGCACTACATACGCTGGGTGTGAGATACAAACACCTCTCAGTACTTGGGAGATAGGAGGCAGGAAACTCAGAAGTTCAAGGCCATTATCAACTATGTAGTGAGTTCAAGTTCAGCCTGGGATACATGACACCCTTTCTCAAAAAACAAAATTACAACAAATAAACAATACGTGAAAAACTAGGATGACAAACTGAAGTAAATGATTTTGGTGTGGTTAAAATTTAGTTATGGAAATATCACTTAACTTACATATTTAAAGTTAAGGTTTTTGAAAAACAACAAAGACAATGGGAATTTGTAACATTTACAAAGATAAAATACTGACAGATTTTTACACAAGTGTTTTAATTAGCCTTTAAACAAAGAAAAGAGGGTTGACTATAACTTATAAAACGTAAAATTTTTATAAGGACAAGTACTACATTTTATTTTATAACATTACCTGCTTTAGAAACTGTATCTTGATCAACAGGAGTCTCTTGAAAATCTCCTTGTGTGTCCAGAAGTGAAGATTTAATGTAAGTGGCTAAAGTTTCAACAGGACCCTCTCCAGCAGCCATTAAAGGGTTGTACTGGTTGTCAACAGGTGAACTTCCGCAGCTCTTCAGCTCATCAAACCTTTTCACACACTGCAATCATATAAAATGGCAAAAACAGAGGTTAGAAAAAAACAAAACAAAACAACAATAACAACCAAACAACCAATCAAACAAAACCATTTTGTATAAAAATGCAACATTGGTACTTCCTTTGCTAATCAAAAAGTGTAAAAAGCACATAATGATTTTATACAAGCTTACTATCTTAATACATGTTATTATCATTGAGTAATACTATAAGAGCAACCATTAAGTAATCATGAATGATAATCTTCTGTAGCTGTCTAGCAGTCATGGATGAACTGGGTACCTGAAAGAGAGACTGGACATGAAAAAGGATGAAGCCAAGACAAAGGTTTCTGATCAAGGCTCAAAGTTTACTATTCAGCACTGTATTTATATAGGGAGAGCCCACAGACCCATCCTTTATTTCAGCTGGGTTATGTTGCAAAGCAAGCTCAGCAGGCAGTCTGCTCCTGCAGGAAACTGCAGATGTGGCAAGGCAGAAGACTCCACATAGGTCTGCAGAAGACCAACTGGGGCAAACACTTAATGTCTATTTAGCTTATTCAAGGCCTGGGGAAGGGCACAATCTTTAGTCAATAAAATTTAATGATAAATTGTTGAGTGACATAACTAATAGTAGAGAAGATGTATTTATTCATAGTTTTGAATAATCAACTTCAATATCATCAAGGTTATATAACTATATAAGGCAAAGTAAAAATAATGGAAAAAGACATTTTTGATTTCTATTCTAACATACTTCATTTTAAAATTATTTCATATTTATTTTACTTAAAATCTGCAAGTGTTTTGCCTGCATGTATGTATGTACATGTAAATGCCTGATGCCCACAGAAATCAGGAGAAAGAAGGCACTGCATCCCTGGCAGTGGGATTATAGGTGGTTAATGAGCCTCTGTGTGAGTGCTGTAACTGAGCCATGAACAATCTCTCCAGCACCTGTGTGAGTGCTGTAACTGAGCCATGAACAATCTCTCCAGCACCTGTGTGAGTGCTGTAACTGAACCATGAACAATCTCTCCAGTACCTGTGTGAGTGCTGTAACTGAACCATGAACAATCTCTCCAGTACCTGTGTGAGTGCTGTAACTGAGCCATGAACAATCTCTCCAGTACCTGTGTGAGTGCTGTAACTGAACCATGAACAATCTCTCCAGTACCTGTGTGAGTGCTGTAACTGAACCATGAACAATCTCTCCAGTACCTGTGTGAGTGCTGTAACTGAGCCATGAACAATCTCTCCAGCACCTGTGTGAGTGCTGTAACTGAGCCATGAACAATCTCTCCAGCACCTGTGTGAGTGCTGTAACTGAACCATGAACAATCTCTCCAGTACCTGTGTGAGTGCTGTAACTGAGCCATGAACAATCTCTCCAGTACCTGTGTGAGTGCTGTAACTGAGCCATGAACAATCTCTCCAGTACCTGTGTGAGTGCTGTAACTGAGCCATGAACAATCTCTCCAGTACCTGTGTGAGTGCTGTAACTGAGCCATGAACAATCTCTCCAGTACCTGTGTGAGTGCTGTAACTGAACCATGAACAATCTCTCCAGTACCTGTGTGAGTGCTGTAACTGAACCATGAACAATCTCTCCAGTACCTGTGTGAGTGCTGTAACTGAGCCATGAACAATCTCTCCAGTACCTGTGTGAGTGCTGTAACTGAGCCATGAACAATCTCTCCAGCACCTGTGTGAGTGCTGTAACTGAGCCATGAACAATCTCTCCAGCACCCAAAGATAGTCTTCCATATTTTTTTTGGGAGAACATGAACAAAATTTGTATATTTTAATATGTAAAATTCTGCATCTTAATTTTTTTCTCCTTTAAAAGTCAGGGTAGAAGTTGTTTTTAAAATGTGTTAACTCGGTGCTAGAGAGATAGCTAAATGGTTAAGATCAATGGTGCTCTTTCAAAAAACCCAGGTTCAATTCCCATAACCCACATAGCAGCTCACAATCATCTGTTAATTCCAGTTCCAAGGCCTCCAAGGGAACCAGGTACATGGTGCACACAAACACAGACAAAACATCCGAGACATAAAATATTTAAATAAATGAAGTAGAAAATACTTAACTCAAAGGACTCATGTATGTATGCTCTTGAAGAACAGTAAAGATTATCTTTATCAGCCATATTTCCCTTTGGTATGCATCTGTTGTTATCAGTTGTTAACATTAGCAAGTAAAATACTTGGCTTTTATTTTTGTATTATGTTTCCATCAGTAATAATACCTAATTCTGTCATCATCTAAGTATTAACCAGGCCTGACCTTGCTTAGTTTTGGAGATCAAATGAGACTAGGTATGTTCTGAGTGGTATAGCCATAGAATTCACCCTAACTTGGGATTAGGAACTGAACCCACTAGAACTAGCTAAGCCACTAAGCAATACGCTTAGCCCTAATAAAATCTAATTCCAACTTCCAATGGAAAGCAAACCCAGGAGGATCTGACTTGTAACATGCTATTTTCTTTTCTTCTACTGCATATCTCAGCTGTTGTTGTACTGAGGACTGACCCATGGCCTCAGACAGACTAGGGAAGCACTCTCCCTATGAAGATGCCAAAGCTGCCAAGGATGCAAGAAGGAAGCAAAATTGACGGAAATAAAACTATCTCGGACTAGACCATGTCTAATGATGAAGGTCACAGGGGAGGCCACAGAGTTTTCCTAGAAGGCATGGATGACAGGTTACAAAGAAAGAAGTCTGAATCTCCCCCCACCCCTGTGCCCCCGTTCTGTCCTTGTCTACCCTCTTCCATTTGAAACAAATGTTTTCACTGTCACTCATTAGATGGCAGAGCCTCCTGAGGCCATTTCAAGACAGTGGTCCTGTGGCCTACTTGGAGTCCATCTAGGTAACATGCTAACACAGATCTACCCTACTAGGTTTGACTTGATATTCATATACACTTTCTCAGGAGATAAATGATAGAGTTGGCCTTTCTTGTTACGTTTTAAGTTCATATTTGAATTCTTTCTGTTTTATCTCATGCACAAAACCATTTTTCACACAAATACCTTTTGTTGTTTCTTGTCTGTGTCTGGACTGTAAAAGATGGAATGTTTTACCATGATTTTTACTTCAGTGGCATTAAGACAAATTAGAAGTCCTAAACTCAAGAAATAAAACAGAACAAGAAAATCCAATACTTAGAGTAAGTAAGTAAAAATGAAACCACCAGTGGAATTATCGGATACTGTACTCCCAGTACTTCAGAGGCTGAGGCAGGAGGATCTTTAAGAGTTCCAGGCCAGCCTGGACTACATAGTGAGTTCCAGGTATAGTGGCGTACTCCTATAATCCCAACATTTTGGAGGTTAAGGCAGAAGATACTTCACACTGAGTTATGTTGTAAATTATATATCACAAAAATCAGGGGCTGGAGAGATGACTTGATGGTTAAAAGCACTGGCTGCTCTTCCATAGGATCCAGGTTCAATTCCCGGCCCCAACATGGCAACTCACCACTGTCTGTAACTCCAGTTCTAGGGGAGTCTGACACCCTCACACTAAGGCACATAAAATAGAATTAAACAAATTATATGTTCATCACAACAGGATGATGGTGGCGCACGCCTTTAATCCCAGTGCTGGGGAGGCAGAGGCAAGTGGATCTGAGTTCAAGGCCAGCCTGTGTTCTTATATTATTTGTTTGCTTATTTATAAAAAATTATTTATTTATTTATTTATTTATTTATTTATTTACTGAGACAGGGTTTCTCTGTGTAGCCCTGGCTGTCCCAGAACTTGCTCTGCAGATGTAGACTAGGCTGGCCTCGAACTCCTGAGTGTTAGGATTATATTAAAGTTCCAGAGGATATAATGCCCTCTTCTGGTCTCCTTGCGCACTATATGAATGTAGTGCACAGAAATCAGTGAAATCAAAACACTCACACACAAAATAAAATAGATAGAATTTTTTCAAGAAGATGTTTCTTTCAATCTCTGGGGGGGGTGTGGGGGTGTGGTGGGGGTGTGTGGGGGGGTCTGTTTTACTGTGCTGCTATTGCTGTCTGTATTTTAGGAGGGATCCAGGGATTGTTACTCACCTCTTTAGGCGTTAATCCAGGCACAAGCCTTGCCACAGTTTCCCAGTTGATGGTCTGAGGGATTCCAATCAATGGATAAAGGATCATATCCAATACCATTTGGTTATTATTATTCAGGAAATTATTGTTTTCTGGATATCCACGACTCATCTTTTAGAGCTAGAAATAGGGGAAACACAAAGTATTATTACATATGAAATTCAGATGTTTCCAGAACATTGTGGACTAGTTATAGTCCATTCCTAAAAGTTACCTGCCACTATATAAAGAAAAAAATAAAACTGATGTAAAGCAAACACAAAATACTCATCTAAAATCTCTTCAAACATAAAAGTTTTGAATATTATGATTTGAAAGATGGGTACATATAAGAATGGACAGATGAATTAAATATGCAGTAAAAAGACAGAATCTTTTGCTTGTTTGTTTCAAGATGGGTTTCTCTGTGTATCCCTGGCTGTCCTGGAACTCACTTTGTAGACCAGGCTGGCCTCAAATTCAGAGATTCACCTGCCTCTGCCTCTGTCTCCTGAGTGCTGGGCTTAAAGGTGTGTGTGCCAGCACTGCCTGGCTTGAGAGGCAGAATCTTAGTGGCAAAGTCCAGGTGACAGGCATTTGGGTTTTTATTAACCCCCCCAAAAAAATAATAATAATAAAATCTTTGTCTCTGCTATATGTTAAATTTTTTCCAAGTAAAATGTTCAGGAAAAGTTGAGTATACTTTATTTTCCTAAAAAGTCACTAAGCATGCAGTTTACATACAGACTATTCTTCAAACCATGAAGAAACCAAAATATGAAGCTTGCTGAAAGTATTCTAACTTCATTCTGTTTTTTCCTTGAGTGAATATTCATGGTACAAATAATGTACCATGGCTGAGCATTCTGAACTTGTAGACATAATAAAATGAAATAGTCTAGCAACTTAACATAGCAGTTAATATAGCTATGGTTATTATAATGATGTCAATCTATTATAGTGCTGATATTTTTGTATGTTTGAAACAACTTCTCTCTGGAAAGTTCTTTTTCAACACTATTTTCTGTAGCAATGTGAAACTGACCTGGCTGATGTGGCAGAAAACATAAGAGCCAAATGGAGGCAGCCATGGAGAGGCAGAGAGCCTGTGGTCACTATGAAAGCAGAGCTTGTCCTGATTTTAATACACAAGGAAGCAGGTTTGGAGGAGTCAAGTACTTTGCACAATGCCATAGACCTAATAAGATGCAGAGTAAGTGTCCACATTTCAATCTATGTTCTCTCCACTCTCTAAGGAGAGGTAGAGAAGTGGGGATGGAAAAGACAGACTCTAACAGAATACAAAGCCAGCTATATTTCAATGACACAACTCTGAAAGCTTTGGCCCATGAGGTGGACTGGAGAGATTATAAAAAGAAAGAAAAGAAAAAGGAACTACCTGTCCAAAGCTAAAATATTTCAGGAAGCTCTTTATGTCAATGGATTTAAGACACACTATTTTATCCACACATTTGCGAGTACTTCATTATGTGTCAGGCTCTGCAGCTGAAGTTGGAACACAGAATTACAGAGGGACACACTGGTAAAGGTTTATGGCTAGCCATGGTTTTTTTTGTTTTGGTTTTTTTTTTTTTCAAGACAGGGTTTCTCTGTGTAGCCCTGGCTGTCCCGGAACTCACTCTGTAGACCAGACTAGCCTCGAACTCAGAAATCCGCCTGCCTCTGCCTCCCAAGTGCTGGGATTAAAGGCTTGCGCCACCACTGCCCGGCCTAGCCATGGTTTTACAGCTTAGCTGTCATTAGTTTCTAGCTTAGGAAGACCACTTGAAAATATGAGCTGCTCTGTGAAAAGGTGTGGCATAATGTAGGGCAAAGATGACTAACCAACCAAGAGCAGTGTGCTCAGAGTCTGGAGGGCCAGTTTGAGTTTTAGCATCATCACAAGCCACATTAAAAGCCTATGACAGACAGTACAGAGAGAACAAAAATGTGAAGGTTCTCTGAAGATAATAAAAGCACCTCCCAAATGAGACATGGTATGTAAAGACAAAAGATGCTTCCTAGGATTGTGACATTTAAAATAGCACACTAGAAATGTAGAAGCAGTCATTAGCACTAGGTGGTTGTTTTTATAAACACTGCCATAGGGTATCAAATAGCAGCTAAAACAACAAAATCCTATGTGTCTGCATAAACATTAAAATTCAACAGTTAAGAACACTTGATGTTATCACACAGGACCTGGGTTTGGGTCCCAGGAACCAAGTGGTTTCTTACAACTGTCTATAACTCCAGTTACAGAGCTATAATGCCCTCTTCTGGCCTTCATGGGCACTAGACATATATATGGTACATACAGATACATGCAAGCAAGCAAACACACAGGCACACATAAAATAAAAATGAATAAATCTAAAACACAAAAGAAACACAAAAAACAGTTAGCATTGTAAAGTCACAGCTTTCTGAGATGTACCTTACTGAAGGCCCAGTACAGTGTACGAGTTACAAGTATAGATTCTGAAGTCAAACTGTCCAATTTTATATCTTGGTTCTACCATTAAGATATTATCTAGTTCAGCTAATCCGTGTCTCAGTTTCCTCATCTACAAAACAAAGGTTAAACTGTAGGTGCTCTGTCTTTCTGTGCGACTTGGTGGGAAGGATCACCTGACACAGTGCATTTCTGAGATCATGAAACAGATTCATAAAGATAACAAAACATAGCATGATGTATGCTGCTGATAAAAGGAATACAACAGGCTATGAATACTTACCAAGCTTCACCATTTCTAGCAGTGCAATCTTGGGCTTGCTATGAGGAAAATAACTACTTTTAAGATTATTGTGAGAATTAAATAATACCACAAAGTACTCAGCATGGTGTCTGGCATGCGAGACGTGCATTGTACTTTTTATTACGGCAATTGTTTCCCCTTACCCTATTTTGGCTGTTACTGACATGAATTTTTCTCAAGAATTTGTTGAATCCCTTAGAAAGCACTGCCCAGAACCGAATTTCAATTTTATCCACCTAGGGTAGGTCTTGCTTTGTAGCCCAGGCTGGTTTCTAACTCATGATCTTCCTGCCTCAGAGCACAGGGATTACAGGTGTGTACCGGCACACTCAGTTCTTAGGCTGCGCTTTTTATCTTTGATTCCTAAAAAGAACAACCAGAAAAACAGATAGTGCCAAAAAATGTTTGCTGACTTAATAAAGTCTCAAGGCCTTAAAGAAAAATGTACTTTTTGGAACCTACTCCAAGCTCAAGATTCATAATTTATATGAATATTTAAGTACACTTTTGTTTTTTAATAAATGTAGATTTCTTAGTGAACAAAATATTGTTCTTTACTTAAATGGAAATGTGTGCAATCCTTTTTCCTAAGGACATATGATTTGGAAAGGGGTGTTTACTTATAATTTGGACTTTAGGAGACATTTAGGATGGGAATGGAGATGTGTGATGCCCTGGGTTTGACAACCAGCACTGGAAAAGAGAAAAGGCAAGAAAACAGTCTAAAGTAGAATTCAAGACAAAGACCCTTTGTGTGCTGCTTTTTGATTTTAACTTCCAGAAAATTTAATTAAAATTTCTTTTCTGTTTTTGGTGGTGGTGGTGGCACAGTGTACTCTACAAATGAGCTAAGTCCCCAGCACTTAATTAAAATTACAAGAAAGTTGTCTCCATCAAATTCTTGAAAATTTGTATATTTCAAATATAATACTCATTTATTCATGTTTATAGATGATTTAAGTAACTTGGGCGTGCATTTTTTTTTCTGTTGACACAACTCAATCTTTCCAATCAAGGGAAAAAAACTATTGTGTATTCTAGTTAGTGTATTCTAGTTAAACTAATCTATGAGAACGTTTCCTTTAGGGTCTGAATAACATAGTCTTAGAACAGCTGGCACACGCATCTCATTTTGGAGAAAGGTATAAACGTATAAAAAATGACCAAAAGAAAATATCCAAAACTCAAAATCATCCTCTCATGCATGATACCACATTTTAAAAGCGTTTAAGGCATAATATATTTGGTAAATAAATAACATTATTTACCAAAAATATAAAAATTCTATTGTTTAGCATATTAACACCTTTAAAGAACATAACCCATTTCCTTATTTTGGCTTATTCATATGGACAAGCATCTGCTTTTCACTTTTCAATGAAAAGGGGGCTCTTGATTTTTCCCTAGGCAGAGGCAGGAGTGGGGGGGGGTTTCACTGGGACAGGTGGAAGGCCTATGGCACAGCAGAGGGAAGCTGTTAGTCCCGATCTACAACAGACTTCCTGACTCTCATCCACACGTGTGACCCAGGCGGTTGGCTCTGATTCTGAAGGACGGGACATCACTGCCCACCCGGGGAAGGAGCCCTTTCCAAGCCCGGGTCCGAGGCTCCCTGCGCAGCGCGTCCTCGGGACTGGGGTTTCGCGGCGTGGCCGCCGACTCGAGGCGCGGGCTGGAGAGGAGCAGACAAAGGCGTCAGAAAGCAGCCTGGCGGGGACAGCGAGGGCCGGAGTCCGGCGGCCAAAGCTGGACTCCGTCGCCAGGAGCGCAGGCGAAAGCGGCGGCAGGACTGGGAGGCAGGCTGCGCCCGGGTATCCCCGGGCTTCCGGGTAGCGGGGCCCCGTACGGCCCGCCCACCCGCTCACCCGCCGGCCGGTCCGCCGGGATGGGCAGCGGCGCTCCCCGCCCTCGCCCCACTTCCAGCTCCCGGGTGGTGCCCCAGCCTCTCAGCGTCGCTCTCACCTCCACAGGGCCGCGGCGGCCCTCACCCCGCCGGTGTCACCTGCAGCGGCCGGCACCGCCCGCGCTCGCGCTCGCGCCCAGAACGGCGTGACCCGGCGCACACGCCAGCTTGAGGCAGCCTCACCAGCCGCGGCCGCACCCGCCTGAGCCTGCTAGCTGGCCTGGCCGCTAGAGCGCCGAGGGGCGGGGCCCAGCCCACGCGGCCCGACCAATCGCAAGCAAGCGTTGCAGCAGATCATCCATTGAGCGACGAGCTCCTGCGGGTGGGCGGGTGCGAGCGGTGCCAAAGCACCGCCCCCCGCTTCCCGGAGCTTGCTCTTCACCCTGCCCTCTCTGCTTCTTCCTCTCAGACCTGTCGCAGTGCAGCGTCCCCACCCTCTCAGCGTCCTGTCTCTTAGCAACTAGATCCTCAGCGCTTGATCTTGAACAGCTGAAGCAGAGTGCGCAAGAAGTGATGGAGATAAAGGGAGCTCGAATTAAAAGAATAGAGTAAATCTTTCCTTTACTCATTTTGCTATAAGCTGCTTAGGTACAACAGAAAAATTATATGCTCTGACAGGACGTTGGCTGGCAGTTAGAAACATACTGTAAACTGAAAAGCTGATGACTTCTCAGATATAGTGTAGAAAATGACATCAGTGTTAAGCTTGGACGGCTAATTGATGTTCAGTCATAGAGCACTGACGGAAGTGGATTAGAGGCCAGAATATGAGTTTGGGTTGGCAATCACTCCTTGGTAGCAAGATTAAACTAAAACAGTGTCCACTAATAAACCTGTCTGCAAGCAGAGAGAGAGAGGGAGAGGGAGAGAGAGAGAGAGAGAGAGAGAGAGAGAGAGAGAGAGAGAGAGAGAGAGAGAGAGAGAGAGAAGAAGAGAAGAGAAGAGAAGAGAGAGCAGTTTATTCAGTGTAAACTGTATATCAAAAAGAATATAAGTAAGTCTCAAGGTTATGGTTTCAATCAAATCTTCATTTCTTTTTTGTTTCCCAGAGGAAGCTGAAAGTTTTTTTTTTTTCTCTTCAATTGCTTTATCTGCCAAGGCTTTCCTCCTTCCACTCAAATGGATCTCCCCTCCCACTTTGGGGAGGTGGTCTCAATGTGCAGGTAGAGTCAAAACTGGGCCCAAGAAACGAGGCTTCCACGTTGGTAATGGGCCTCAGACTTCATCGAAGCTCTGAGCAGCACAGTAAGAGAAGCATAGGGATCATTTTGCAGGCTCAGGCTTCCTGCTGGGAGCTAACGGTCTCCACCTTGCTCTTAGGCAAACACAGTGCTCACATTCAGCTTGAACTTCAATGGCTGAACATCTAGCTTTTGACCTCCAAGTCATCTGCAGCAGGTAAGCCACAGTTCCTGGTTTATGAATACTTCATGATACTCAGGTTTTTGTAATCAGACTTGTGATGGGCACATTTGTCAAGTTAATGCATGAAGTGAAGGAAGCCTACCATCTATGGAACATTTAAAAATATATGCCAGGTATGCATCTATTATCTACCTTAATCAGCATGGTAATACTATGAGGTTTATACAGTTATTCTTTTATTTTTTTAAACAATAAAATAAAATATAAGATAAAACAAAAACTAACACATCAGAATTGGACAAACAGAAGAAAAAGAGACAAGAGAAAGCACAAGAAACAGAGACCCACTTGTTCACACACAGCAATCCCATAAAAACACTAAGCTGGAAGCCATAAGACATATGCAGAGGGCCTGCTGTAGACCTGTGCAGGCTGCTTCAGGCTCTGCAAATGTTTGTGTGCTTTGGTCATGTTGGTTTAGAGGGCCTTGTTTTCCTGGTGTCCTCCATCCCCTCTGGTGCTTACATTCTTTCCTCTTCAATGGGTACCCTGCCCTCAGAGGAGAGGGATTTGATGGAGACATACCATTTAGGGCTGAGTGTTCCAAGGTTGCTCTCTTCCTCTCCCTCTCCCTCCTTCTCTCCCTCTCCCTCCCCCTTTCTTCCCCTCCCCCTCCCTCTCTTTCTCCCCCTTCCCCTTCCCCTCTCTCTGCACACTGTCTGGCTGTAGATCTCTGCATTTGTTCCCATCTGCTACAGGATCAAGCCTCTCTGATGGTTGAACAAGACACTGATCTATGAGAACAACAGAATGGCGTTAGGAGTCATTTGATTGTGACTTTCAAACTTTTCTTTTTTTAAAGTAGCTCACTTTCTTTCTTTCTTTCTTTCTTTCTTTCTTTCTTTCTTTCTTTCTTTCTTTCTTTCTTTCTCCCTTTCTTTCAAACAGTAGCTAGTTTTGCCCTAGGTCCCTGATCTCAGGTTCTTGGTCAACTAAGCAGTGTGGGGTATGAGTTTTGTCTTGTAGAGTGGGCTTCAAAGCAAATCAGACACTGGATGGCTACTCTGGAAAGCTTTGTGCCACCATTAAAATAGCATATCTTTTGGGCAGGGCACCATTGTCAATCAGAGGGTGTGTGGCTGAGTTGGTGTTTGTGTTTCTTTTCTGGTAGCTTGTAGAGTTCCTTTCTGTACCAAAGACATGAGCACATGGGGGTGAAGGCTCTGCTATGCAAGCACCAGCTCGACTTCTCCGTGTTCAGTGAGCTGCGTAGGTGTTGTCTTCAATAGTAGGGACTTACTGTCCGTTTATGGAAAGCAACCTATAGAGTCTTGACAACAGCCTGAGTTGTTTGGGGATTCTCATGGGACCCATTTGTCCAACAACTCAATTAGATGTAGCTCAATCCCAGGGTACATATTTAAACAAAATTTGGTGACAAAGAGATGGTCAGTTGGGACTCTGCCTCCCATTATTTGGCAATTTCATTTAGATCACCTTCATGTATGTGTATATTTTAGGAAGTTCTGCTGTATAAGGTTTCCTACTACTCAAATGGCCCTTAGTTTTGACTGTCTCTCTTGGTATCCCTTCCCTTGTCCTTTCTCCCCTTACCTTTCATACTAGAGCCTCCCATTCTAGCCCCCCTCATCCATCCATAATTATCTATTCTGTTTCCCTTTCCTAATAATCCATATGTTCCTCCTAGTCCCTTACTCTATAACTAACCTCTGTGATTTGTAGATTCTAGCTGTATCTAATGGAGACATATTGTCCTGGATGTTATTGTGTTTTTACACTGGAATCCAGACATCTAGGCTTTGGGAAGACTGTAATTCTACGTACTGATGATCTTGTCTTTGTTGGAAGGGTGTTCATTTGTTTTTGTTTCCCTTTCTGGTTATTAGGATAGTGTGGTGACTGTGTGTTGCATGGTAGGAAATTCTTCTGGGATCTTGATAGGTTGGCTATTGGAGGTTCCAGGTAAAATGTGTTTCTAGGAACTGGGAGCTAATACTTAGGGGTAGGGATGAGCTGGAGGGGGATTAAGGGGATCCATAGGAAAGAAAAAAGCAGGGTAGTCCACCAAGATTTGCTAAGTGCCCTGGGAATCAGGGTGGGGAGTGAGGAGAAGCCATAGCAGGTGGTTTGCTACAGAGCTGGGGATAAAACTGGGCTACTAGTTTTGGAGGAGCTGAGGGAGCAGTTGGCCAATCTGCTTCTCTGGATGGAGTCTCTGCAATCTTAACTACAATGAAATGTGAGACTAAAAAGGAACTTCATTATTCCTGGAAATAATGTCACAGAGCTGGAGAGATGGCTCAGCGGTTAAGAGTACCAGCTGCTCTTCCAGAGGACCTGAATTTGATTCCTAGCACCCACGTAGTGGCTCACAACCACATGTAACTTCAGTCCCAGGAGATCTGCTGTACCCTTCTGACCTTGGTGGGCACTGAGCATGCACATGGTGCAGACATACATGAAGGCAAAACACTCTTGTACATAAAATGTCAAAAGTAAGATGGAAAGATAATGTTCAGTGCTTGGCCGAGTGTGTAACATGAAGCAGTCTTTAGTCTTTTCGACAACTCACACAGTATGATTTTTATCCCCACTTTATAGATGAGGAAAGTGGGATTCAGAGGGTAAATTCTACAAAAATGGCAAAGTTGGAACTCAAATTCTGTTCTTGAAATATTCTGCTCTTGAAAATGTGATTAATAGACAAAATAAAAAAAACCCCACAGATTCCTCAGTTGAATATTCATAACTTTTATTAATTTATCAAATATCTTAATCTTCTCATCTTTAATCCCACCACCTCGAAAACAAACATATGAAATGATATATAATTTTAAATTAAGGACTAATTATTAGAAATTAAACATTTATAGTACTTAAAAACTCAGAAGGAATATTTGTTGGCCATTTGTATTAGCAATGTACTTCGCAGGCAAGGATGACCTTGAGCTTCTAGTTCTTCTGCCTCTAATTCCCGAGTGCTGGGATTATGGACAGGTATGACACCTGCTTCCACAGTGCTGCCACACCCTAAGCCTGGGGCTTCGTGAATGCTTGATGAGAGCTCTGACAACTGAGCTCCATCTCCATCTCTGCTTTTTTCTCTTTTAAATGTGTGTGTGCACACATGTCTGTCTTTCTTTGTGTCTGAGTGTACACGTGGCCCACGTATGGCTGTTAGGGGGCAACCTATATAGGTTCTGGGGATTGAATAAGATTACACAGTTTGTATCCAAAGTGGCTTTACCTTTGAACTATCTCACTACTCCCAACTGCTTCTTGGTTTTTCAAAGTTTGGGTTTTCTCATACAAATGGAAAAACAAATACTATTTAACACAATGGTTGAGGTGTGTTTTTCCAAGGAATTTGTGACTTCGTTGCCATGTATCTATCATACATGGCTGACTAATTTTCAAGGATTTCAAAGAACATTACTATAGATTATAAAATATATATGAACCACACATTATAAAAGTATTTTCCTTTCCTCTGGTCTTAAGGCACATGTTTTCAAATGCTAATTTTAGTTTAAGGCTATGTAAGATTCTTGAAAAAAATGACAAAATGTTTGCCAACACCACTTTCCTAGAATCATATCCCTTTCTGTTTTCTAGCATTAGTATCTTTTAAGTCCCCTTTTTCCTCATATCCCACCAAGAGCATATTTCTCAGCTAATTTCTAATTAAGGACTAGTTTTTAGAAATGAAATATTTTTTTCTACTTAAAAACCCTAAGCAATCAAAAGAAGCAAACCCACTATATATTATTTCCCATAAGGTAAAACTTATTATAAGTAATTTTATATTAGATCCTGGAAATTGGAAGGAATTTCTAGTTGTGGCTGAGGCACATTCTAAACACTGGTGGCCTTACAGGAAATGGAGGAGAGGGAGCACAAGCAATCAGAATGGGTGAGTGGAGAAGTAGGGAGAGGGTGGTGGAAGAGGTGAAACGAGGTAATGAGAGCCCTTGTGTTAGACTCTCGGGTCGCATATCTTAGCCTGCTGATGCTTGACTGAACCTCATTTTTACATGTATTTGGTTTTCTGGAGCATGTGCTGATCAACATCTTTGCTCTTTCCTTCTCCACAGATGATTTGGAAACTCAGAGGTATTTCTCTTTGAGCTACTCCTAGCAGGTGCTACAGAGAACTTAAAAGTAGTAGTTTAGACAGCCTATCATGTTACATACACAGGAACTCTCTCTCCCTATCTGGAACAGGCCCTTCTTGATGGTAAGGCCCTAAACAGAGAAAGGCTACAGGCAGGACAGGCGACTTGTCACTAAGTAGGTCTATTGTTCTTCCAGACTCACCTTATCTAGAATGTCCCTGGACTTTTCAAACACCTGCCTAAGTCAGAAACACAAGGAAACTGTCTCTTACTCTAGTTAGGCCACATCAGCTACCATGGACCCATTTCCATACAGCAAACTACCTCCTTACACCTTATTCTTTCACAAGGAACCTTAAAAGAACAGGCTCTGCTCTTCCTGGGTGGTGAAGCCTTTTACTTCAAACCAGATTCTATGCTGCTCTAATAAATCCTTTGAGGAATGATTCAATTTTTCTCTCTCTCAATCCCTGTTCCTCCCTGAAGCCCAACACAGTCCAATTTTTCTAACTGAATTTTAGGCAGATAGCCAGTTTTCATAGTCAGAGCTTTTTTCAAAATGCACTTATGGATGAGCCTCTGTTTCTCAAATTTGCTCAGGGTTTTGCCCAATACTTTCTCAGGAAAGGTGGTTTGAATATGGATGGCCCATGGGAAGTGGTACTATTAGGAGGTATGGCCTTATTGAAGGAGATGCAGCCCTGTTAGAGGACGTGTGTCACTGTGGAGGTAGGGCTTTGAGGTCTCATATATATGCTCAGGTCTGGCCAGCATAATCTAGTCCCGACTCCTGTATGCCTTTGGATCAAGATGTAGAACTCTTGGCTCCTCCAGCAGCATGTATTCCTGATGCTGCCACGCTTCCTAGCATGATGATAATGGACTGAACCTCTGAAACTATAAGCCAGCTCCAATTAAATGTTTGCCTTTATAAGAGTTGCTTTGGTCAGGGTGTCTCTTCACAGCAGTGAAACACTAAGATAGCAAGCATGGCATTTAATTGAGCAGCTTTAGACTTTCAGGTGGAAAGAAGATAAAAAGGCCTGCTTATTACAATTTCTATGAAACAGACTGACAAACCTGTCCATACCAACAAAAGGGAGCAAGAAGGATAAGGACTGAAGAATAAATTGTCAAGTCTTCCTAAATTCATCAACAAATTTAGTGCAATTCCAATAGGAATAGTATCAGTTTGTTTTAGGGAATAGATGAACTGATGATAAAACCTGCTCAGAAGAATAAAATTCACAAGTAGTTATTTCTAGCAAAGTAATAAGGATAAGTTATTTCCGTTAGACAAGAAGACATGCTACAAAGTTAGGAAAATTTTGTCAGCTGGGGAAATAGATCAACGGGTAAAGAAGTGTTTATCATGAAACAGATGTACATGAGTTTGAATCCCTAGAACTCATGTACAGTTGAGTGTAGTAGTATATGTGTCTGTAATCCCAGCATTCCTTCAGGGAGATGGAGAGAGGGGAGACAGGAGAATCCCCTGGGAGCTTGCAGGCTAACTAACTTAGATTATGCAGTGGAAAAAAGACAAGAGACCCAAATAAGGTAAGAGTTCAAATAAGGTGGAAGCTGAGGACTACACTTGAGGTTGTTTTCTGATGTCCACATACATGCTTTGGCATGCATGGACCTGTACATACATGTTGTACACACAGATAAATAGTATTGTCCTGGGTAAGGAACTATATACACTGATTGAATATTTCCACACATACAAGGATTTGGTTCATAGCAAAATGAGGGAAATATGTATAGTTTAGTAGATAGTATTAGGGAAGCTGGTTATAATTCTATTCAGTATAGCAAGAAGACCCTCAGACAAAAGACTCAAAATGATATAACCAGGCAGCAAGGGCATTTAGGCTTATAGAAAGTGCATTAAAAAACAGCACAGCAGAGGGAAAATCCTTTAAGTAAGCTTCCTTGCTACAGAAAACATGAAGTCAGAAAAATCTCTAGAGGTAAGTTCAAATTTCCTACAAAGGAACAAAAACAACAGCAGCAACAACAGAATGTGTGCGGAGAACCAGCTGCCTTTTGGGTTGAGACAGGGACTCAGACTGGCTCCAATTTACTATGTGATAGAAGTTCTTCCTGAGTACCTTCCAAGTGCTGGGACTGCAGACTTGTACCACCATGCCTCCCTCTTATGTTTTTCCTCCTTTCTTATTCACAGAGGGTAACTTTTCCATTAATGAAGAGAGGTCTTAAGTTGGACTCAAACTTCAAAGTACAGTCAAGAAATTCAATTCCAATTAAAAGATATGTTAATATCAAAATTATTTTTTTTTGTTTTTTTTTTGTTTTTTTTCGAGACAGGGTTTCTCTGTGTAGTCCTGGCTGTCCTGGAATTCACTTTGTAGACCAGGCTGGCCTCGAACTCAGAAATCCTCCTGCCTCTGCCTCCCAAGTGCTGGGATTAAAGGTGTGCGCCACCACCGCCCGGCATTAATATCAAAATTATAAAGTAACAAAAAAGCAAGATGCAAAACAAACTGGAGGGATTTTCCATTATATTAAAGATACAATGACAACACTAAGTTATCTCCACCTTCTCAACCTGATAGGCAAATGCTATTAAAAGTATAGACAGTGTCTTACACTGAAAAGGTGAGCAAACCATAAGCATACGTCACAAATGAAAAACTAGAATGACTGAAAAAAAAGGTGTGTGTTTTCCCCATGTTGGATAATATTGTTGGCAACTGTACTGAGAAATGTGTAGTTAGTAAAGCACACCCTATGTATCCGCGACGGCAATTCCAGAAACCGTATTTAGATGTCTCTGACCAAGTAAGTGGGTTAGTTCTTTAGTGGACTGAAAAAATGACAGCATTAATGGGAGGTCCCTGTTCTGTCGTCTCCCTGCTTTCTGGGTGTGACCTGCTCTGCTGCCACGATCAACTGACATTTTTCAAACACTGAACCAAAATAAGTAAACCTGTAGGAGGCACAGCTTACAGAAAACATTAGAGAAGCTAGAATTGTTAAACACAAAGGCTTTTTCTTCTAGGGAAGAAAAAGACTGGTGTCTGTTCACCTGGAAGGCTGGAGTGGATGTTGTCTAACAACCTGGTGATCTTTTGCTAAAATCCTGAGCATTGTTTATACCCTGATCCTAAGCTTTTTCTCTCAGTGACTAGAACACATCCTTATGAAGGAGGTCCTATGCACTTTACATTTCCAATTGATAGACACCATCCTTATGCTTATTACGAATCCTCCTCAGGCATTTACTCTGAAAACTGTTTCTCTGTGACTGAGAACCCATTTTTATGGTAAAGGTCATAGGTGTTTCAATGAGGAGTTGTACTTTGCAAGGGAGTTTCATGTAGCCATGTCTAATGCTTTGCTGTGATAACTATCCCGTGGAAACCTCTTCCCAATGTTTACTGTGTTTAAAGCTTGGTCAGACCCAGCGCCTGCTAAAGTTGTGCTGAATCAAGTTTCTTTCTTAACTTCACACCAGCTGGGATGCTTGCGGGCACCCCAACATGAGCCCATGCTTTAGGTTGTTTCTGTCAGACGGTCACAGGGTGAGAATCCAACACATATTCTCAGTAATCAGACAATGCAGACTAAGAAAGGAACAATTTACATGCATCAGGTTAACAAAGGGGGAAATGTAAAGGGAAGTGAGAAATGCTCTTGTCTTGCTGGTGGATGGGAAAACTGGAACAGCCTCTCCAGAGAATACAGGTTAGCTTCTAAATTACACATGCACACATGAAACACTTGGATCATCCTACTCTAAGACAAAAAAAACAAAGATGAGACCAAGTAAACTCCTAAGGAGACAGACCTGCAGAAGCAGGAGATGGAATAAAAGTATTCATTACTAAAGGGTGAACTACTCTATGTAGACACAATAGATTTGTGTCTGATAGCCAAAGCAAACAAGTAGATTTTGAAAACCCAATTTTATAAAGTAAGCAGAATAAAATTTATATGCCAATATAATTTATATAAAACTTAAAAAGTTACAAACTTTTATATAATTTTTAAGGAACTGTATTCAAAGTATGGAAGATACCTAAGAAAGACAAACTGTAAATACAGGTGGGAGTGAGAAGAAGGGATAAAACTGGTGTAACAATGATGAAGAATGTAGTTCATAAATTATGAGCAAAAATCAAAATTTATTTTATGCAGGCAGAAACACCTTAAGACTTAAATACTCTCTTGAAATGTGACTTATAATACGAAATATTCTTAAGTTGCCACATGATTTATAAGCAACTAACTGGTTTTAAACAAAACATTATTCTCCCAAAAGATGGATTAAGAGGCAACACAATATAAAAACCTTTCAAGGTAACACTAAGAAAATTTCTTGAGTCTGGTAACTATTCCACTTGTTTTCCTTTTTTGTTTATCCTTTTAGACAGGGTCTAAATAGCCCTGGCTGTCCTGGAGCTCACCAAGTGGACCAGGCTGGCCTTGAACATAGATAGATGCACTTGCCTCTCTGGGATTAAAGGTGTATGCGACCATGTCCAGCTTCCACTTGTTACAAAAAGTTACATTTTGCATGACTGTGCTCAGTACTAATTTTAATGTACTATTTCTGTGTATGTGCATGTGCTTGTATGAGTTTCTATGTACCACATACATGTAGATGCTGTGGGTCGAGAAGAGAACCCTGGGTCCCTGGAGCTGAATCCCAGATGGATGTGGGTGTTAGGAGCTGAGCCTACACTGTCTGCAGGAGCCATAAATATGTGACTGCTGAGCCATCTCTGTAGGCCCTAATTTTTAAATCCTAAGTACATACATGTGAATTTGAGGTTTAGGCTGATATACTCTGTGACACATAGGATTTAAGATGTTTAAGTGCATAAGGAAAAACATGAAATTGACACATTTTATTTTTTAATATTCTTAAAAAAACACCAATAAGAGGCAGATCTAGCAACTGTCCTCAAAGTTATCAATGATGAAACAGAAAAATAATGAAACTTAAAACTTCAGTGGGTGTAGTGTACAATCTGAAATCCAGGTCTTGAAAATCAGATACATCTTTATTTACTGTGTGTGTGTGTCTGTGATATCCTGTAACTGTGGAGGTCAGAGGAGCCTGCTGTGACTGGTTCTCTCCTACCACATGGGTTCTGGGGACTGAACTCAGGAAGTCAAGTTTAGGGGCAAGTATGCTTTACCCACTGAGACATTTCACTGGACCAAGTCTCCCAAAATCTAAATTTGAGGTATTTTTATTTAATTTACCTGTAGACAATGTGTCTACATTTATTTTTTAATCAAAAAGAAATAGCTGGGTGGTAATGATAGCACACACCTTTAATCTCAGCATTTGAGAGGCAGAGTTTGAGGCCAGCATGGTCTACAGAGTGAGCTCCAGGATGACCAGGACTACACAGAGAAACCCTGTCTTAAGAAAAGAGAAGAAAACAGAAGAAAGAAAGAGAGTAAGACTCATTGATTTATAGTAACATATACACAATGTTCCAGGGGAAAAGTTAACTTTGAATTGCAAGTTAACATTTATCTTTAAAAAAAGAAATCAAGTTTCAAATATTTTTAATTCTCTAGTAAAGTATTTTCATAATCTGTTAAAATAAAAATTTAACTGTAATTTGCTCCTTTTTCCATTAAAGACAGCACAAAATAAAGAGCAGCTGCACTCAGGTAAAGGAATAATTCTGACTGGCCGAGACTGGAGTAAGATGTAGGACATGAAACTATTATTTATGGTCCTTTAATCTTTTTCTTTCCGAGCTGACAAAATACAATTAAAACTTTTTGAGGTCTATTTTCTTACTGAATCTTATGAATTACTTAATTGAAAATGTAGTTTCCTGTGAAGTAATGCTACTTCAGGAAGCCCCTTAGGTTATAATATTGAAGCTGTGACCAGTCCATTTGTTTCCTCTAAACCATAAAACTTTCTGCCATTCTAGTCCTACAAACTGTTTTTCTAAGATTTCAATTCAGAATGGACACAGTGAGTTATCAGGTTAATACCATAATCTAGCATAGACAGCCAAACAATAAATACCCTAAAAGAAAGTTTTATCATTTATTTGTCTAAGCTCTTTCCAACTGAAATATTAGTCACAAATCGTATTTTAAAGCTCATTTTCTAAAACAACACCCCCAAACCTAAACAGCGCTGACTCAACATTTTATTTCTACTTTACTACTAGTATTTAATCTAGATGTCTAGAGTAACATTTAGACATGAGAACAGATCAGACATCTCAAGTCAGAAGTAAGTATTTGTTAAAAACTTTGTCTTGAGAGCCAGGGCCATGGCTCAGTGGTAAAGCATTTAACTTACTTTCTCAACTGGAAGGTTACTACTAAATGTCAGAAAATTGGCCTAGAAGATAAGTGCTGTAAGTGCTTATCTCTATCTTAAGATGAAAGGATACATTACTTATTATATTGTCATTTTAAAAAAGGGCTTCCTACGAAGTCTTTAGCTCTTCTGTTCCAAGTATATCTTGGGTTAGACATGGTTTAGTATGAACTTCTCTAGAATTACTTATTTAATAAACATTATCTATATGAAAGAAACAAAACCAAATCACTTTTTATCAAAACCCACCGCTGTTAGTAGTGTCTATAAATGAGTTCTGTGTCTATTTCTGACAGTAATAATCTGTAGTATATTCACAGCAAGTGTATAAAGCTTCCAATTCTATGGGGAAACATAAAATTCACTATTAAGCAAAAAAAAAAAAAGTCAGTGTATTTGAAATAGCAAGCAAATTATAGTCTCAGTAGTGAAAACTAAAAGAAATCTATCCATCCAATGTAACAGACATGTTTTCAATATTTAAAGTATAACCTGATTTTGGAATTTACAAAAGCAAATATCTTATACAGAAGCAGAAAATTCAGGATTAAAAATCATTACTGCCAGAACTAATTATATCATTAAGTGTAATCTTAGTTGGAGAAAAAGAACAAAAATCATATACTGTGATCTGCTCAGGATGAGATCTAATTACATACTGTGATCTGCTCAGGATGAGATCTAGTTACATACTTTGATCTGCTCAGGATGAGATCTAGTTACATACTGGGATCTGCTCAGGATGAGATCTAGTTATGTACTGACTCAGGATGCGACCTTGTGATGCTGTGAAGAGGTTAAGAAGCTGTCATTCAGAACCATCTCCTTCACAGTGCTTCCAGTGACCTCTTAACAACACACTTTTATAAATACAATAAAAAACAATAGTATCAATTATTTGCTGGTAAAAACACATCACCTAAAGTAAACTCAACACCGGACATAATATAGATCAGAAAATTTTTATTATTTAGTTTATTTATAAGGTTAAAAAAATTTAGCCTTTTGTCTGTTCTTATAAGTAGATATTATCACTCAATTTTTGAAGACTTCAAGTCAACTAACTCAGAACTTTAAAAAGCATTTATGATCCCTTCTGAGGCAACTTGTGTTGTTCATCAAATTTACTGTTCCAATAAGCCCAGGGATTGAGATAAGATGGAGCTGACAACTATCTCCATAATCTTAAAGCTAGGTGAAACAAATGTCCTCATGGTCCACGAGACAGTCAGGTGTAGCCAGGTCACTCGACCAGCAACTAGCGTGTGGCTACATAACTTCTAGCAGCAGAACGCCCAGCACAGCCATGAGCAAGTGCTTTCACTCAACTGCAAATTAATTTCTGTGTAAGAAATAATTTTCAAAAATACTCTAAAATATTGTTCACCTGCCCACAAACACGAAACATATCAAAGATCTTGTTTGTCTCCATTTTTCCCTGTAGAGTCAGGTGTACCAGAAACTTTGTTAGTTTCAACAAAAACAGATTCAAAGGCAGCTTCCTGTTCATCCAAAGAATTGGTGGTAGTGACTCCTTTAATTAATGTTGGGTTGGTAAAAGACTGTTGTTGCTTGGGCATGGTACTCGATTCTATTGTTTTTCTGCCTCTTCTTTTACCAAGAATTTTGACATAATTTGCAGGTATAAGTCCTGTTGTCTGACCGTCAAGACTAGCCAGAAGCCAGCCACGCACTTTGGGTTGTTGTTCTGAAGAAAGAGAAAGACAGCTTTTAAGTACACTTTGGAATCCAACAGAATATTAATGATAATGGATGCTGAACAGAATCAGAGTCTCACAGTGAGATATGTAAACAAATAGTATGTGCACACACTAGCACAGTTAACTGGTCTAGATCCAATCTTCTTTTAAAGTAAAGAGATGGAATCTCAGTTACCCAAGTTGGCAATCCTCCTGCTTTGGCTTCCTAAGTAGTAGGGACAATAGATGTGTCTAGCTTCAGTTCCATTCTTAAATTTATAATAAAGTAATAAAATATAGTAAGTAGTAAAAATAAAGTATTATAAGTATACGTTATACTTTTTTTTTCTTTTTTTTTTTTGGTTTTTCGAGACAGGGTTTCTCTGTGTAGCCCTGGCTGTCCTGGAACTCACTTTGTAGACCAGGCTGGCCTCGAACTCAGAAATCCTCCTTCCTCTGCCTCCCAAGTGCTGGGATTAAAGGCGTGCGCCACCACTGCCCGGCTATACGTTATACTTATAATAGTCCTGCCTTGAAATGTCTTTCAGATTTTAAATTAGAATCTAAGAAAATACTTTAAGTATTGTATACTGTATAGGGATTAACAGAGTTTGGAACTCAAGGGTTCTGAATTTAGAGGAGAATATACAGGGAAGTGTTGTTCCAACACTATGGGGTATTTTCTCTGACTTTACTGTGTTCTGACACAGAGTCTCAGCAGAGGTGGGAGGGGACAGGAAGGTAATGGGTAACAGTGGAGGTTAACACTTGTGATCCTAGCACTTGGAAGGCTAAGGGAGGGCTGCCATAAGGTTGAAGCCAGCCTGGGCTACATAGTGTGAGATCCTGCCTCAATCACTTCCCTTAAAAAAAAAAAAATCAATGAACCAACCAAAACATAAACAGAAAAACAGACAAAAGCAAAACTCTGGCAACCCATCTACAAGTTGGCCAGTGAGCAAGGTCCTTTGTTTCAGTTTCAAATACTATCTTTACAATTATTAAAAACTCAAGATAATTACAACTTGTGATTTGTTACCTTTGAGGGCTAAATTTAGCATATCACCAGCACGGAAAGAAATCTCTTCATCAGATACGGCAACAAAATCGTATTCTGCTCTTGCAACTACATGGTCATCCTCACCACTTGCCCAGTTGGTGTTGTCTATAAACAAAATCAATGGTAGGTTAATAAAGTTTACAAAATGAGCTGTATAAATCTAGTTGCCAAGTGGACAGGTCTCCCTTCCTAAGTAACTTCCTCCACAAGGAACACTGTGAACGGCAAGCTTGCTATCATACAAACCATCATATCCCTGACAAGCTTTTCCCTTTTCTTACCCTCTCTTACTTTCAGGCAGGGGCTGATAATTCTTTTTTCCTTTTCCCTATAAAGGGTTAAGTCATCTACATTTTATATATTGAAGGCCAGGAGGAAAAGTTTCCTTGATATTATAGGATTATTTTATAACAAGAAAAAGAAATTTAATGGTTTTTTTTTTTGACAAAATTCAAAATAGCAGTTTGTTTTGTATTTTGAGTAGCAGTACATGTCTATCCAGAAGAAAAGAATTCTTGGGGGAAGGATAATATTTATTTTGGGTTCAATGGCAAATACTCATTCATGAATGCTAACTGACAGTAAGGTCTGAGGTGTAATTCATGGGCATCCAAGTTTGACTAAGCATAGTCATTACTGGGGAGTGACAGACTAGAATAGAATTCTGTCCACACCCTGACTGAGCAGTGTACTGTACCATGTTAGCACACTGCTGACTAATCAGTCTCAATGATAGATCAGTGGGAGCTCATCAGTTACACAGCTAGAGAAGCTGAACTATAGATGTTTACTTAGCACTTGCAAGTCCAAAAACTGCTCCTGGGATTCAGTTTGAAGTTGAAAACCTGTATGGGAGTGGAAATCTCAGTGATTTTAGCATTTTTATTAGTGTATATTAATCATACATAATGATGGATTTTATTATGACATTTTTCATAAGTGAATACAATGCATTTGAACAAATTCACCCCATTCTCTCAACCCCTCTCCCCTGTCCTTCCCAAGGAATCAGTCTTCACTTTCAATGTGCATGAGACCCTGTCAGATATTAAAACAAAAAAGACAAACAGTATCTCCCACTTCTATTATGAAAATCCTTTTAAAAGATTTTTATTAATATGTATGTGTATCTGTCTGTGTCTGCCACATGTCTGTAGTGACAGCAGAGGCAGAAGAGATCCCCTGTGAGCCACCCAATGTGGGTGCTGGAAGTGAATTCAGTGCTTGTAACAGCTGCACCATCTTTCCAGTCCCCACTTGGACAATTATGCATCACAGGGGTAGATGGAAAGCTTACCTTTGAAACTACTGGTTCAATAATATCTAATAAATATTCTCTCTTGCTGAATAGAACAATTAATAATCATAAACTTAGAAAATGTGTTTTTGAAAGATTTATAAATTTTGTTCTAAAGCCTTTTAGATTTCACATATATTTTGATCATCTCTTGCAATACTGCTTAGTAGATTCTACTTCAGGCTATAATAAATTAGTGCTTTCAATTTTAACATTAGTCATACTGTGTAGGTATTCACAGTGGTAAACTATATCATTACCTCAAATTTACCATTGTCTCCTCAAGCAACTGAAAAGTATCAGGATCTGCTGGGTTATTATAAGCCAGAGAAAGCTACTCAAATAATTTGCCCCTTTTTCTTCTTTTGGGGGAGGTGAGGTCTGATGCCAGTCCTTGTGCATGCTAAGCACATGCTCTGATAGCAAACTATAGCCATTATCCTTTACTTATATTCAATTGATGATGCATGCCATTCTTAAAGTTAAAACTGTTCTCATTGATAGTCTTTATTTTTTTTAAAGATTTATTTATTATATGTAAGTACACTGTAGTTGTCTTCAGACATTTCAGAAGACGTCAGGTCTCATAACGGATGGTTGTGAGCCACCATGTGGTTGCTG
The DNA here is from genome assembly GCA_036184795.1 of Tokudaia tokunoshimensis. Taxonomy (NCBI): domain Eukaryota; kingdom Metazoa; phylum Chordata; class Mammalia; order Rodentia; family Muridae; genus Tokudaia; species Tokudaia tokunoshimensis. Next base: position 93,751,397 of record BTHU01000014.1, read on the forward strand.
GGATTTGAACTCAGTACCTTTGGAAGAGCAGTCGGTGCTCTTAACTACTGAGCCATCTCTCCAGCCCACCCCTCACTGATACAGTCTTAAAGAGACTTACTGTCTGTGGATAAATTTTTTTGGCTGTTGAAGATTTCCTTCAATGGCTAGCAAATGAGACTTTGGTTGTAGTTTCTATTTCCTTTATTTTTGTGTGCACAGTAGGAAATTTTTAGTCTTCTACTGTTTAGTCTGGTAGATGTAATCATTGAACATGGCTATTGTGCCATTGCAGAATGAACATAGTACTTTACCAAAATTCATTGTACTGTGTCTTTACAGTTATAATTCCTCCTTTTCAGTTCTAGTGTGCTACATATAACCTCTTTATGAAACTGTGACTGTGGTGGTCTGAATATGCTGGGCCCATAGGGAGTGATAATGTTAGGAGGTGTGTCCTTGTTGGAGGAAGTGTGTCACTATGGGAGTGGGCTTTGGAGGTCTCCACCCACCGTGCAAGAGAGCTTCTTCCTAGCTGCCTGAGGATGTGAATCTTCTCCTGGCTGCCTTCAGATTGAGATGTAGAACCCTCCGCTCCTCCAGCCTCATGATTGCCTTGGAGGCTGCCATGCTTCCCAGCATGGTGATAATGGACTGAACCTCTGAACCTGTAAGCCAACTCCAATTAAAGAGTTGTCTTGGTCATGGTGTTTCTTTACAGCAATGAAATCCTAAGACAATGACTTTGCTCAGAAAGAGAGCACTTGCCTAGGATGCTTTAGGGTGGTCTAGGTTTAATTCCCAGCACAACCATCACTATCACCAAAAAAATACTGTCTCAGTCAGTATTCTATTGCTGTGAAGAGACACCATGACCACAGCAACTCTTATAAAGGAAAGCGTTTAATGGGCTGTTCTCATGGTGGGAAGCATGGCAGCCTGCAGGCAGACCTGGTAGCTCAGAATTCTATATCCAGATCCAAAGGCAGCAGAAGGGGGAGCCACTGGGACTGGCTTGGACTTTTGAAACCTCAAAGTCCACTCCCAATGACACATTTCCTTCAACAAGCTACTTTGCTGTTTCAGTACAAAATCAGTCAAAGCAATGTGTAAATATGGCTATGTTTGAATAAAACTTTAGAAACATCTCAATTTCCTATAATCTCCGCACATCAAAAATCTGATTTTTTTTTAAAAAAAGTGTGTGTGTGTGTGTGTGTGTGTGTGTGTGTGTGTAGGGTCATAGGTTTATGCTGAGTATCTTCCTCTATCACTGACTAATTTTTTTAAAGATTTATTTTATGTATATGAGTACACCATTGCTCTCTTCAGACACACCAGAAGAGGTCATCAGATCCCATTACAGATGGTTGTGAGCAGCATGTGGTTGCTGGGAATTGAACTCAGGACCTCTGGAAGAGACTATTTGTTTTTGACACAAAGCTTCTTACTGAACTTTGAGGAAACAGACTGGATAGGCTGGCTGGGATTAGATTCAGGGATCTAGATATCTTCTGACCATCAGAGTTCTCGAGTCATACATGCAAGGCTCTGCTCTTACATGGGTACTGGTGATCCAAACTTAAGAAAGTCCTCCTGTTTTTGCGGCAGGCACTTTACTGAGCCATCTCTCCAGCCTCTCTTCTGATTTTAAAACTATTCTTTTTTCTGATTACTGAAAAGCATAAACAGTAGTTTCTGCCTGCAGGCCATCAGCAGCCAGGACTGTAGGTTCAGCACACACCTAAGCAGCAGAGAACTGCATTATAGGAACCAGATTTCCTCAGTATTGCTTCTCAGAAATATTTCTACTGCCCAACCAACTCCTTTACTTCATTTATTTTCACACTTGAGATAAAACATCCCCTTCTTTTGACCTAGTTCTGTGTCGCCTCTTTTCCTCTTTAGTATAAAAGGCTCTGTTACTGAGTCCCCAAACCAATCTCTAATCTGTCTCTACCTACTCCTTCCTTTTTTTCTTTAATGTTCTTTTTTGAGACTGGATCTTACTCTGTAGCTCTGGCTGGTGTGGAACTTGCTATGTATGTCCAGCTGCCCTCGAACTTCTATCAGTCCCCCTATTTCCTCCTCTTAATGCTGAGATGATGTGGCACATGAATCACAATGCTGTTTTATGATTTCTTTTGGCTTAAAAACACCATAGGTTCTAATGTCCTTTTTCTTTTTTTCTTTTCTTTTTTTTCTGAGACAGGATTGAAATATATATCCTTGGCTGATCCAGAACTAGCTACATAGATCTTCCTGTCTCTAACTCCAGAGTACTGGAATTAAAGGTATATGCCACAATGGCTCCCAGAGATCTAATTTCTTAAAAGACAAAGCTGCTAAGAATGCAGTTCAGTGGAAGACTACTGTAAGCACATCATGGCCTTCATTCAGCCAGTATGTGCAATGAAAACCAAGGCGCAAGTACACTGATCTGTTCTATTTTCCCCTCTCCTATTTGGTGCTTACCCCACCCACTCACATGCATATTTTCTGACTTAATTTACCCTTTACATCCCAATGGTAGGTGGAACAACTCAACAGAAGCACAAAAGGTTCTCCTCTCTTCCATTCCCTACACTCTTACGCTACCACAACCATGCTGGCCTCCTTGCTAATTATCCATCACGTTAGGTATATTGCCACTGAAATACCTTTGGAGTTTTACAGTTTCAAACAGTAGCTTGGAGGGCTTTACTCCTCTTTCAGGAAGCCTTCCTTGAATGTCTGTGGCACTATAACAAGTTTCTCTTCTTCTTCTTTCTTCTAGGACTCCCCAACATCCTGATTATTTTTTCTTTCCTGCAATACTCATTATTTTCTGACTCACTGCATATTTTGTTTATTGCTTCCCAGTAGATTGCTGCAAAGGTATGCTTTATATCCCTGTCTTCTAGAACTGTATCTGATCTGTATTAGGCATTTAGTTAAACTTGTTTACTTAATAAAATATCTATAGTAACTTGTTCAAAAGCCTACTGCACTTTCCTTCTTTGTGTTTATAAACCACATCTAATCAGCAACTGAATCTACTGTTTGTCCTTTTTCCCTGATTTAATCTTCAATCTCTTTCATCAAGTCTAACTGAACTCTTCAAATAAGTATTAAGCCTTTTTTTTTAATGTGCCAAAAGGTTACTAGATACTCAACATAGTCCAACCCTTTATTGCACTCTCCCGCCCCCGCCCCGCCCCGCCCCGCCCCGCCCCATATGCTAGGCATCAGACACAGGGTCTTACAGCAAGCACTTTACCAATGTGCCATACCTCTAATTCCCAGTCTGAACTCTTTAGAAAACTATTTATATTCCAAATGTTTAACACAAAAACTACCAATAAAAAAATCATTTTCTTACTAAATGAAAATTAAATCTCACAGCAGTAGTTAAGATCTCTCACACCATTAGTTTTCAGTCTAATTCTCACTATCCTCTATTCTGTGTACAAAGATAATTGTTGGCCAGATCTCATTTTCTGTCCATGTATTTCTATTCAAGCTGTTCCACCTGCTGCTTGTATTTGCGTGATGATTCTTTTTTCCCCCTTTTTCTTTTTTTGGTGGTACTAGATAGAGCTTGAACCCTAGGCTTCATGTATGCCAGTGAGCTACATCCCTACAATAATAAAAAGCTATCAAAAGCTAAGTCTTCCTACTTAACATGGCCAAAAACAGTGGCTTCACTATTCTAGAAAAGTTAGCCCCAGATTTACTTCTGGTTCTACCTTACTATACCATTTTTGCCTTATTAAAATTGCCTGTATACTGTTGTAATGACTCTCTTTCAATATTTTAGAAAAATAGGGATTGTGCTCTTTGGATCTTTATATATTCTATAGTACCAAGTTCAGTAATTTGTAAATGAGTTAGGTTAATGTGTACTATTAAACTGAATAAATCAATCAGCAAGCCTTACTTTGTTACATAAATTCTTTTTCTAGTCTTGAAGCTCTTAACTAAAAGGATAATTATATTAAATTAGTAAATGCAAATGAATATAAGGAATGCTAACTTAACAAATCCATTCTTGAAGTTTTCAACTATTACGTGATTTTGAAGTCATTTTTGATTATTCTTACCTGTTACTTCATCATTGTATGTAGACAGAAGTTTCCAGATGAGATAAGGACCGCCAAGGATAACAGCAAAGAACAGGAATATTGGCCAAGATTTTGCTGAGTTAGTTGCTTGGTCCTCGGCACTAAGGCAGGCCACAGTTCCTTCACTTTCTGCCCACAGGTCCTCATTCTCAGAGCCTCTTCTTAAACCCATCATCCACTGTAACCGTCTATAAAGATACCGTATAGTCCTAACTAATGCAAAGGCTGAAAAAACCTTTGTAAAGTGTATTTTTAGCCGGGAAAAGTGATTTGCTACATCCAATACAGCCCTGAAACTGTTATAGACGGCTGAAAAAGTAGCATCCATCATCATGCTGACAGAGGCAAAGGCATGCACGACACTTTCAATGGACTGAAACGCACCTCTGCTGCTTTCTTCAGCTCGCTCAACAAACCTACTGGGTGGAAGATCATCTACACGGAGGCGGTTAAAGCCCAAACCACTGTATCCATAACTATAAGGGCTATAGCTTCCATAAAATGAATTTCCGTAAGCTCCGTATCCAGAAGAAAATGAACTGTAAGCAGGTCTGAAAGTGTTTACATTGTTGATCCCTGTTTGCTGGGATGGCCTGGGAAGAATAGGTGGGGGCACTCTGGTAAGTGTTGGTTGTCCAGGTCTTGTCAATAAAGTAGGGCCCAAATCAGCAGATCTAAAACACACACACACACAAAACCCCAAGTTACTTATGCACAAAATCGTTTATCCAATAAGTAAGTTTGAATTATGGCTATGTATTTTTTTTTTTTAAGAATTTCCATTTCTCTTTAATTGACGTTAGAAGTTGGTATGGTAGGTGCTGGAGAGAAGGCACTGGATGCTTTTCCAAGACCCAGGTTTGCTTCCCAACACCCACATGGCAGCTCACAAGTGCCTATAACTTCAATACGGAGTTACAGGGAATCAATGGCCCTCTTCTGACCTCCATGGGCACCTCCAAGCGTTTAATGTTTTTCTATTGGGTCATGCTTACGTCCATCTAGTTTCCAGAGCATATTTCTTGCTTGCTATTACAACCAACATAGTAAAGAAGACTAAGCAAGCCCATGACAGAAGGACAGATGATATCTCCTCAATGTTGTGTTAGTTTCTTCCACTCGGTTTTTAAAAAAATTTAAACAGAAAAAAAATTGGCAGAATACATACATATTTTTTTAAGTAGATTCAATAACTACCATGATCTTACCATATTTTTTTCCCTCTCACTTTGGTCCACAAATTCTTGAAATATCTGAAATTAACTTCTAAACTTGATACATTACCCCCTAAGTATCTCGGAAGGTATTTCCCAAAAAAACATTTCAGTTACTACCCCATCACTGAAAGCTAAAAAGTTTCATACAATCAATAATGCAATTAATATAAAAAAACTAATCCATTTCTCAGAAATGTTAAATAGCTTTGAAGTAAAATTCAGTTTCCATTTAATATAAAATTCAATTTTTTTTTTTTTTTGTTCCTAGTTGGAACACTTTCATTACTCCTGGAGTTCACAGGGAGGGCAGTAAGAATTAGGATAAATCCTAACAGCATAAGGACATCACAGTGAAACGAATTGCTAGTCACACTATATTAAGTGGTTTAAAATACCCTGTATTCACTAGCAGTAACTTCCAGTTTCCTTCCCACCTCCAACCTTTTGTAAACACAAACTTACTTTGTTTCTATGATCTTATCTAATATAGTTCATTTTAGTTGTTGAGGTATTCTTAAAACATCTATGAAGGTTACCAATACCTACTTATTATTCCTGGGAGTAGCATAGTTAGGTTCCCATGTGCTTTACATCACGTTGTTTGAGACAGCCTACTCTGACCTATAACTTACTACTTGTAGCTGGTCTCTCTAGTACAGGGATTAAACTGCCACTATGCCTGTCTTTCAATCATATTTTCATCAACCAATTAGTACATATACTTGCTTACTGTGCATTGCTATTAAGGATATATTGTTGATGTGTTAATAACTTATCAGTACAAAAACTCATGCTTGAACAAATCTAAAACTTATACCTTTTCTCTAGTAAAGCTTCACAGCCGCCTTGTACTTTAGATTATTAGACAGAACTAATTTGGGAGCCATTTTAAACGGTGAGATCAATTTGTTAGTGTGAAAAACCCAGGACTAAACAGACTATATAATGGACATGAGTTCACAGTCGTTAGGATTGAAATAAGCTTGAACACTGCTTTGTTCAACTTCAGCTGAGATTACAGGTATTTCCCTGTCCTATACATGTATACAAATGACAAAGTACTGATTTTGACATTATAAATGAATTTTGGTGGGTAGGCAAATTTGCAAATGTGAGATCTACAAAGAGAGAAGGTCTATGGTAGAGTCCCATAGCATGTGTGATTTGTAGCTTGTTTCTTTTACTTCAGCATATTTCTAAGGCTTACCCTACCCTACTGGAGAATGTGTCAGTTCGTGTGAGCACCTCTTCTCCAAATGCCTCAAAGCAGAAGCATCTCAGATTTGAGATTCTGGAACATGGTGTACATATAATGAGGTGTTGTGGGGATGGCATTCAAGCGAAACATGAATTACACTTGTGTTTTGTACACTTTTACAAACATAACCTGATGGTAATTTTATACGAAGCTTTAGTATGCCTGTAATCTTTGTCTGTTTCTGAAATGGATTCTTGCAACACAGCTCTGGGCAGCCTGGACCTGGCTGAGCTCAATGGCACTACCTATTTAATTTTCAATTCTTTTATTTATTTTGAGACAAGGTCTCTCTATTTACCACAGGCTGTTTTAGGACTACGTAGTCCGGGCTAGCTTCAAATTTATGAACCATGTGTTTTACCTCCCAAGTGCTTGGACTACAGGTATATGTTTACATTTTAACCTCAACTTATTACCTGATGTCAAATGTAAAATTTTTCCTGTGGCATTATGCCAGTACTCAAGAAACTGACAAAATATTACATTTAATCTTCGCAGAAACTGTCAGACTAGTTTCCAAAGCAACCATACCACTTTATGAATATTCCCATGGGTGGAGTTTGAAGATTACAGCTTGCCCACATTCTTTGTCTTTTTTTCTTTTTCTTTTTGGTTTTTCAAGACGGGGTTTCTCTGTATAGCCATGACTGTCCTGGAACTCACTCTGTAGACCAGGCTGGCCTTGAACTCAGAAATCCGTCTGCCTCTGCCTCCCAAGTGCTGGGATTAAAGGCGCGCACCACCACTGCCCAGCGCCCACATTCTTTCTTGTTAATGGCATTTAAACAATAGTCAATTTATTGGCCAGGGAGTTACATCTCACTGTAGTTCTTTTAAGACTGGATCTCATGTAGCCCAGACTGGTCTCAGACTTGTTACAAAACCAAGAATGATTCTGAACTTCTGACCATCTTGCTAACCCCTCCTGAGTGCTGGGATTACAGGTGTTTGCTCCCTTACCCAGTTTTGCTATGGCCTTGATTTGCATTTCTCTGAAGCATAATAATATTAAGTACTTTTTAAGTCCTTTTGGTCCTTACAGTCTTACCACAAGAAACAGCTTTATACTTCCCTCATTTACTGTTTCATTGACTTGTTTTGTGCATGCACATGGGGAACAGACACATGCATGGAGTCAGAGGAGGTCAGAGGACACTGAGGGTCCCAGGATATGGCTGTAGTCATCAGGCTTGCTGATAGGCATTTTTACCCACAAAGCTACCTCACCAGCTCACTTTCCTCACAGCTAAATGGGATTTTTAGTATTATCATGGTCTTTTTAGTATTTATCTTTGTTACTAAATTGGAAGAATCAAAATGCCTTTTTTAAAAAAAACATTTATTTTTACTTTATGAGGATAAATATTTCTGCCTCCATGTATGTATGTGAATTACTTGTATTTGGTACCTGTGGAGGCCAGAAGAGGGTGTTGAATCCCTTGAAACTAGAGTTACAGAGGGTTATGATCTGCCATGTAGGTACTGGGCATCAAGCCTAGGTCCTCTGCAAAAGTAACAAGTATTAAGCATCTATCTGTCCAACTCCTTCAAAGTGTCTTTTAAAACTGGTTTTTGAGTAAAAAATTTATATATTTAGTTTATACATTGCATTTGACTTTTTCTTCCCATTATATTCTAAAGTAGGATAATCAGGGCTGGCAAGAGAGCTCAGTGCATAAAACATGTTGCCTTGGAAGCCTGGTGATATCAGTTTGATTCCTAGAACCACAATGGGAAAAGAAAACTGACCCCCAAAAGTAGTACTCTGATCTCCACACAGGTGGTGTGGATGTATGTCCCCTCGCTTACACTTGATCGTTGTTTATATTACATATGTCATGTCTAATTGCAAAATGGTAATATCTGATGTCAGGGAAATCTTTAACTTAACAAGCTACAGAACCCTTACTTAAAAAAACAAAACTAAATCCAGTATTTAAAAAAGGAACAAAACTTGAAAAGGGCTAACTAACAATAGCACATTCAGGCTCTGACTACGGAGTTCTGCTACAAAGTAAAAGCCCAGGAGAAAAGCTGAAATATTTAGATTTGATACAAGATAAATACACTTAGGGAACAAAACACAAACAAAAGCATTCTTTGATGAAGGCTGATGTTACAGGTTCATTCACTTCTTTGTCAGAAACTAGAAATAACAAAAATGAAGGTCCTACTCAAATGAACTCAAGTGCTCACTGAGGCCAAGAGTCAGGACCTTCGTGCCTACTACAAAATGTGCTGTGAACTTTTTAAAAGCAAGTTACAGACCTTCCTAAAACAACACGTTATTGCTATTATTCTTGGTTGCCTTCCAGAACTAGATAGTAAAATCCCATTGCTAAAGAGCAGCACACTTTGGTTGTAGAATATATAGAAATGAAGCTGAAACTGACTTTAAAACCTCCTCCCTGCTGGCTAGCTAGCTTCTGTGTCAGAAGGTGTTATGCAGGCAGCGGTGGGGAAAAAAAACCCATCATGGGGTTAGCCCGCAGTGAACCTTACAAGCTACAGTACTATTCTGCCAGGCAAGATACACCCAATGATGAATAATGGCAAAGAGTAACCAACTACATTTAGATTGGATTTGAGGCCTGTTCTACAGGAAGGAATTCATGTCTGTACTATAAATCTGGTTCAAAATCTCATTATTAGTCAGATCAAAGGCCCGGGGGGTGGGTGGGACAAGGAGGCATATCTGATATTAACTGGTTCTGCTAAATGGGCATGTTGTAAACTACCTTTTAAATATTTGTGTTTATACACATAGGGTTATCCTCGACCATGGCTAGAGAAACTTAAGCTTGTCTCTGCAGTTAAGAGCAGAAACTCTTAACTGGTTAAAGTGAGAATAAGTGACTATTGACTGCTTAGCCCTAAATGGGACATCTCTATCAACCCTTGCTCTACAAACTCAGGACACACCAGAAAAGAGGGGGTGGAAAAAATGTGAGAGCCAAAGGATGGGAGGAGCGTTGTGAACATTGTCTTCTAGACAGAACAAGGCCGTCCTAACTCATGAGCTCACTACAGCTATATAACATGCACAAAACCTGTACTAAGCCAAAAATATCATAGTAAGTCAACATCCAATAGGTAGACTCAGCACATTACAAAAAGATGTGAAAAGATGGGGGTGTGTGTGGCATGCTGGAGGCACCTAGAGGAGTGGGATGTGTATAATATGATCACGATGCATTGTTTTTTGTTTTTGTTTTTCTTGTTTTTTTCAAGAAAGGGTTTCTCTGTGTAGCTCTGGCTGTCCTGGAACTCACTCTGTAGACCAGGCTGGCCTCGAACTCAGAGATTCACCTGCCTCTGCCTCCCAAGTGCTGGGATTGAAGGTGTGCGCTACCACTGCCTGGCAAGATACATTGTTTATATGAATGAAAATGTCAAAGAATAAACACAAGATACTATATTTAAAAATTTAAAAATAAAGTCACAGACCTAAGAAAGGGGTTGGCCACTGACATACTTTAAGCTCAGGAAACAAATTAACTTCCATAGTTAATATGTAATGTCTTTGGTCTAATCCACTGTTTTTACACCTGATTCTTATCAGATGTAAATGTAGGATTGGGTGCTAGGGGTGGACACAGGTAGAAGCAAGGAGACTACTATGCAGAAAGAGAAAAGTAAAATTCTAAAATTCCTAATTTTATAGAAACCATGAACATGAAGTGAAAAAAAAAGAAGAAAAATTAAGATACCAGGTTAACAAAAATCAGTACTAAAAAAAAAAAAAATAAAGTAAAAAGGGGGTATATAAAGAGACAACAAACAAAAGCAATATTTTAAGGAAAAAAAAAACAGCTGAAAAATTTCTGAAATTCATGAAAGATACCAAAGTCAGACCTAAATATTCCTATGACTCCTGCTCAGAATAAAAAAAAAAAACAAAAACAAAAAAACTGTATAGAGGCCTAAAGTAGTTCACTGCTGAAAACCAACCAACCTTAGACAATCAGAAAAATAGTGAAAGCAGCTGGCAGGGGTTCAGGGCATTTTTAGGCAAGAATAAAAGAAGATGACTGAAATTATCAAAAAGCTATCAAAAACCAAAAAGCCAGGAACAAAATTAGGTCTCTTGATGTTGAGACAGATGATCTCTAGATTCCTTGCTAACAACAGTAGGTATTTTTACAGTTCAAAGCACATTAGATAATGCTCCTTGTATCAGATACAATATTTAGAGGTTCTTAGCCTGTGGACCATGATCCCTTTGGCAACCTTTTATCTCCAAAAATATTTACATTATGATTCCTAACAGTAGCAAAATTACAGTTATGAAGTAGCAACAAAAATGATTTTATGGTTTAGGTCACCATAACATGAGGAACTGTACTAAAGGGTTGTAGCATTAGGAAGATTGAGAACCACTGCTTTAAAGATGAGTGTTCAAACAATATTAAAGGTATAATTATGTTAAAAACTTTCATGAGTGAAGAAAAATTCAGAAGAAGGTGATTGCCTATAAATCCCAACACTGGGGAAGTGTAGGTAGAAAGAACATTGGGAGCTCAAGGCCAGCCTGGGCTCCTTAGCAAGACATTTGTCTAGGAAGAAAGAAAGAATGAAAGACAGAAGAAAAAAGGAATGAATAAGTGATTTCTTAAATACTTTGAGTACTGAATACTCTAGATTCTGAAATGGATGGAAAAATACAGACATATGTGTATAATTATGTCACAGGACCTAGGTATTATTTAAAATCTTTTTTCTTTTTCTTTTCTTAAGATTTATTTATTTTATTTTTATATATAGCTATCTTCAGACACACCTGAAGAAGGCATTGGATCTCATGCCTTCTTGGATGACAACACATGGTTGTGAGCCACCATGCTGTTCCACTGAGACATCTTTCCAGCTCTAATAAAATCTTAAGATTAAGTCATCTATCTATAAAGCAATAAAATGGAAACTTTTCAATAGAAAAAATTTCAATGCAAAAATTTCTCGTTATAAAACTGATATAAAGACAAAAGTATAATAAAAAAGGAATCTAATATCACATAGGAACATAAATCTTAAAATAATACAGAATTCAGGACAGTATATTAAAAAAGGAAGCTAAGTAGATTCATTTAAAAATGCAAGATAAGTTCAACATTAATGGAATAACCTATAATTGCATACTATTAGTAAAACAAATATAGACAGGTACAGAAGCCAATCATAAAATTTAAGGTACATACAACAAAACAACAAATCCAGAAGGCTAAGTAAGGTTCAGAGAAGTTTAACAGGATAGCAAAGAACACACTTAGAAACATTCTAATGAAAGTATCAGCATTAAGTGTTGATTTAACAAGGAAAATACAGTTTATCACTCTAGTTGTGTCTATTAGTTACTGTGCCCAAGTGTTTTAGTACTTTTAAAAGAGCACCAGATTTCGCAACAGCAAAGAAGCGCTCCAACATAGAGATTTTTATGCGCCAGGAAAACGTACAAACTTGCTCTGGAATCATGTCGCTTGGATTAAGGTATCTATTTACCCAAAGAAAACACACAGGTTCGTGAAACTCTAATTCTGTTTTAAACTTTTAAAAGTTGCAGACCCATTTGTTACTGATTTAAATCAAGGCAAATAAAAATGTTGTAGGCCTTAGAGGACAGTCGCGCAGACACACAAGTTTGTACACAAAGACCACCCACAGACTTCGAATTCCTGTTTTAGAATTGTTCTTTCAACCCTCAACCTGAAACGTTAAGCTAAGTTATGCTGGAAAAGAAAGCCAAGGGTAAGAGCTTGGATTCCAGGTTGCGTAAACGTGACCTTTGGGGCGTTCAACCAACTTCTGGAGAGGCTGTAAATAGCTTTTCCATGACTTTTGCTCCCTATCCCTGTCCGGGCTGGGCCAACGTCGTGCTGGGCAGCAGACCCAAGCTCGATGCTTTGAAGCGGGTCAGGCTGTCCTGCCCACCGTGTCCCGCAAATACAAAAAGGACTGGAAGAGCCGCTTTTCTTTCTAGCGTGGGCATCCGTGGGGCCGACGGGGCGCCCCAGGGAAGAACGCACGGCAGTCCAGCCAGAAGACACCAGACTTGGAGACCCGTTCTGCACTCGCCCGGGACCGACAGCGGGAAGCGACGCCTCCCCCAATAACGGCTTCAACCGCCTCTTGCCAAGTCCCCGCTCTGGCCTCCAAATTCGCGGCCCAAACACCGCACACTCACTGGAAAGTGGGGCCGGGGCCCGGCCCTGGGCCGGCCCCGGGAATTCGGCGAGTCTCCCAGGGTTTGGGAGGCGGCGGCGGCTGGGAGGCCATCTCTCCGCCTGCTCCGCTCCGGCTCAGGGCAGTGACTACGACGGCTAGGTGAAGGAGCGCCTGGCTTGCCAGGCACGACGGGCAGAGCACCGAGCCCTCCGCCCCGCCCACGCCTGACGTCAGGCCAAGGCGTGTGGTCCGCGGAAGCTGGAGGAAGCAGGAAGGGAACGGCTAGTTCGCTGGGGTGGGGGTAGGTGGTGGGGAGAGCGGGACGTTCTTCTTTCTCTTCCCCAGTTTGGATTTCAAATTTGAGTAGGGGCTCATCGACATTTCTGGCAGCAGCTACTACGACCTAAGTGCCGCGTCCATCGGAGGCTCCTCTGCCGGTCTACTCTTTAAGGCTCGCAGTAAAGCCCCTCGCAGTCTAGCATTCGCGGAGCTAGTTGGAGTACCAGGCTGCCTGCCAGATAGCCTTACAGATCACCGTGCTACAAGACGGGGTTCATGCATTCCTCTCGTAAGGGGCCTGGTACTTTCGTTATAAAGCTCTGGTTTCCTTGGGGAACGCAACCGCTAGGCGCAGTAGGTGCGCTGCCTTTACTCTTCCCCGTCCCCCCCCCCCCCCCAGGGCCGAAAAGGTTAAGTCTTGGCTGCAGAGTTTTGGAAGAAGGTAAGGCCTCGGAAGTATGAGGTGAGAGGTTAGGAACTGAGTGTCGAAGAGGCGTGGCTGGAGTCCTTTTTGTTTGTTATCCAGGTGGAGTGAGTGGGGAGTTTTTTAGAACCTTGGCAAATAGAGTTAAGCGCTTGTTTGGTCAGAACAGAGGTTTTCCCTTACCTATCCCCTACCCCCATGCCAGAGGACGGATTATGCCTGTGCCTGAGGAAATGCATTTAAAAAGGTCTTAGGGCGAGAAACTCAAGACTATTTCAGCTATACTACCTCTCCCCGGTGCTTTCTTTTCTATATATTTTGTAATTGTAAAAAAAAACAAACAAAAATAACAACAAAAAAACTTTCCTCTCCGTTGGTATGTGGCACGTGGAGAAAGGAGTCCATCCCTTTAGAGATTCTGACACCTGGGAGGGACTTTTGTTGCAACTTTTCAGTTCTTTCAAACAGCAAAACTTAACAGCGGAGATCTTCATTGAAACGCTAGTGAAAGAGATATTTCTCAGGACTTGTTTTCAAAGATAAATCCAATATCAGATCACAACCCATTTCTTTTTACGAAATCCTACGATTTCATTTCATCGAGATGAAATAACCCATCTTCAAGGTATATATCCTCTTTTTAATGGTAACTTGAGTCACGATTATTGCCAGGTGAAAAGGGTTTACAACTCATGATTACACACACACGCACGCACCCACGCACACGGGATATTTGTTTGAGACCTCATCAAATCACTCAGAACAGGTTTGGCAATTCTTATCAGGTTTGGAAACTTCAGAGCCTGGAGATGGTGGTGTGTGGTTATTGGTTTTGCATGATACCTTTATTCTAGTGAACAATGGAGAAAGAGCATTCAGTCTTTATGCCAAAGGAAGAACCTAAATTTGAATGTTGTTAATTAAATCTAGAGAGAAAGTTTCACTATTAAGTGTCCTTTTAAAGAGCTTATAGATCCCCCCTCCCAGAGGAAGATGTATTTGCTTCTCCTTTTTACTTAAAAGTTAATTCTGTATTGAGTCAAATATTTGATGTTAACTAACAGAAACAGGAAAAGATAACTCGTCAGGTTTCTCTGTTAGGGGACTATGAAGATCCCTCCCTACCCCCATTCTTCCTCTCTAAAGTCTCACCCTGTATGTAGCCCAGGTTGGCTTTGACTGCTTAGCCCAGGTTAGCTGCCTCTTGTGTACTGAAATGATAAGCTTGAGCACTCTCACACCCGGCGAGAAGATGCATTCCTACGTAATCACTTCTGACTCCTCAGAGACTCTTCACTTGAAGGGATTCTGAAACTGAAATAAATACTTGACCTCGCAGAGTTTCTTGATTTTTTTTTTTTAAATAGAGGCCCATATTCTAAGTACTTTCTTGAAAGGTTTACACAGGCAACCCTGAATGGTCGGTCCCAAGTCCTGGTATCTGAAAGTTTTTAATGCCATGTCCAGAGCAAGCATGACTTTGTTTCTCTCCCTGTAGCCCACATACTCACGTAGTCAAGTTCATATTTTAGCATATAAATATGACAAGCAGTATTTGAAGAGTACAAAATAGAACTTTTCAAATGAAAGCTTTTCTTTTTAAGGACATATTGGTATGTACCTGTAAAATACTGAAACTACCCATTTTATCCCTTTCTTCTAGTTCTAGTGATTCAGTATGTTTCCACTGACTGAGGGGAACAAGCATGTGGCCCAGCTGTTGTTTAGTTCTGGCACCTGTCCAAGATGCATCTTCAGATTCTGTGGTGTGGATCTTCCCGCACCTTACAAACACCCATCCAAGGTATATTCTTTTTAAATTAAAGGATTTTTTTTTATAGTTTGGAATGAATGTCACTAGCTTTGAGTACTGTGAGTAGCCTATAAATTCACTAAAGAAGGAAGATTAATAAAATTATTCCTACAAAAGTAATTTTGAAACTGCAGTTACCTTAAAAACTTGATATAGGAATATAGTTGGTTTTCAAGTGACTACCATTTAACACTTAGTGTAAAGAGAGATTTATGGTGGGATTTTTTGCTACATTTAATATTTGTGTAGACATTTGATAAAGAGCATCTAAACATCTTATGGTAACAAGATATTGTTTCTCACATACATAGTGCAAAGCAACAGGACAGGACAGGTCATAGTCCTGATTTCTTCTTTTAAATAGAAAATTAGTTTGGTTATATTTTTTAAAATTAAAATTTTCTGTATTATTTTTATGAGTATATATGAGAGTATGATGTGAGTGCTCATAATAATTTATGTGTATGTTGTGAGTGCTTGTGTGTGTGTGTGTGTGTGTGTATGTATTTATGTTTGTAATAAGTTCTCTCCTTCCACCATAGACTCTGGGAAATCAATCAGGTTGTTAGACTTGTGTGACAAGTGCTGTTACCTAGCAGGCTGTATTGCTTGGCTGGTTACCAGTCCCTTGCTGTGTATTACCATTTATATGTGTGGATGTATTCTTCTGGTGCTGGGATAGAGCCCAGGCTTCACACTGCCAGTGTTCTGTCATTGATCCATGTCCCCAGTCTGCCACTTGAGTCACTCAGTGAAGGGGATACCTTCTGAGAAATGTGCTTGTGAGAACTTGATGGAGTATCCTTAAGATGGCTGCAGTATCATTAGGCAGTGTAATCTTAAGGGCCCACTGTCCACAGCTGTGCAGTCTGTTGTCAGGGGCATTGTGCGTTACCTGGCTCTGTGGGAAGCCTTTAAAAACAAGTGCTTATTGAATCATTATTCCTGATACTAGTAACATAAGAAACGTTAGCTAGAGTCTTTCACACTTAGAGTAATACATAGGGAGCTGTGCTGTTGAATAGAATAACATACTTACGACATATGGTTAGTACGAACAGTGACATTCATTTTAAAGGCAAATACTTGTATATGTGTGTAAATATATACACTCATACACACTCAGTTTTTTATTTTAAAAGTTGCTAGTAAACTATGCCGCAGTCACTATCATTTTTCTGTCATCGTGTTGTTTCTACTATGTTAGAAATAAAAATAGTGCCTAGTGTTCGTCTAGTGTTGCTGCATGCCAGGCTCTCACTTAATCCTTTGTAAGTACATGCTGTGATTGTCTCTATTTTCAGATGAAGCAACTGAAACACAGAGAGGTTAAGCAGCCTGCCCAAACTTAAACAACTTTTAAATGAGGAAGCTAGCAATTGAACAGTGTGTTTGAATCCAAAGTCTAGAATTTGGAGCTAAAAGCCGTGGATTTGAATCTCAGTTCCACCACTGAGCTTCAGTTTACTACTGTGTACATGGGAATGGTAACACCTACCTCACGGGACTTTAAGGGACGTTATCAATGATTAAGTATGCGAAAGCAATTGGAAACCAGTAATGGCACATAGGCAGTGATAGTTGCTATGTGTGTAAATGCTCAGCTTATATCCAGCTTTGTGTAACCTTTCTTATATGTTCTTTGCACACGTCTCTCTCTCTCTCTCTCTCACACACACACACTATATATATATATACACACACACACACACACACACATACATACATACACATATTGGATTCAAAATATAGTTTATATAAAACTGGCAGCTATTTTGACTTGTTATATTCTTTGTGAATAAATATTGTAAACAAAATATTCAAAGACTTTGTTTTATTCCCGTCATATAGCTATACATGAGCACACACATGTGCATATTATCTTATATAGCTATACATGAGCACACACATGTACATACATGAACACATGCATATATACTATCTTATATAGCTATACATGAGCACACATGTACATACTATCTTATATAGGTATACATATGCACACACATGTACATACTATCTTATATAGCTCTATATATGCACACACATGTACATACTATCTTATTAGCTATATATGAGCATACACATATACATACTATCTTATTAGCTATATATGAACACACACATGTACCTACTATCATATAATATACATACACATGTACATATTATACATATTAGTATATACTATACTAATGTTACAGATGTTAGGTAACAATCACCATTTGTGTGGGCAGTCATATACCAGTATGCGTGTATGTGTGACGCTTTGAGAATTGGAGTGCTAACGCATCAACAATGAATTTAATGTTTGACTGAAAAAGTGATCTTGAGTTAGTATAGCCTACCTAAATTTGAATGATCTATCCAACGACGAACAGTCAAACCAGCCTGATGTAGTGGAAGCACAAGGAAAGCAGAGCGTTGAGATGGGTGGAGTGGCAAAAACAGCTGCCTTTGAAAGTGGAGGCTTGTTTTTACATTCAAATATCCAGGATGGCAGAAATTAGACAAAATGTAGACTGGGGCTTCTTTTGCTTAAATGCATATAAATGGAATATATTTATAGTCCCAAATTTTAATACTGCCAAAGCTATGTATTTTGGTAAATTGTTACAAAACTTATCTTCACTTAACCTCTAAATAAGATTTCACATTAACTTATACTATGCTTATGAGGTTGTTAAATATCTTAGCAAGAATAAAAATCAGCTTGTACTACCCCTTCCACCATGTGTATAAGATAGTATGTACATGTTTGTGCTCATGTATGTACATGTGTGTGCTCGTGTATAACTAAGATAGTATGTACATGTTTATGCTCATGTATGTACATGTGTGTGCTTGTGTATAACTATATAAGATAGTATGTACATGTGTGTGCTTGTATATAACTATATAAGATAGTATGTACATGTGTGTGCTCATGTATATACATGTGTGTGCTCGTGTATAACTAAGATAGTATGTACATGTGTGTGCTCATGTATGTACATGTGTGTGCTTGTGATAGTATGTACATGTGTGTGCTCGTGTATAACTATATAAGATAGTATGTACACGTATGTGCTCATGTATGTACATGTGTGTGCTCGTGTATAACTATATAAGATAAGTATGTACATGTG
This sequence comes from Tokudaia tokunoshimensis, assembly GCA_036184795.1. Classification (NCBI taxonomy): domain Eukaryota; kingdom Metazoa; phylum Chordata; class Mammalia; order Rodentia; family Muridae; genus Tokudaia; species Tokudaia tokunoshimensis. Next base: position 93,769,754 of record BTHU01000014.1, read on the forward strand.
TGTGCTCATGTATAACTGTATAACTGGAGCAAAACAAAGTTTAAAACATTTTTAAAAACCCTTGAATGTTTTGTTTATATTTATTTGCAAAGAATATTACAAGTCAAAAGTGTGTGTGTGTGTGTGTGTGTGTATGTATGTGTCTGTCTTTTGCTTCTTTGCTGTTTGAGAAGGAACCCAAAGCTTCATGTATTCTAAGTAGGATTGTGCTACTGAGCTACATCTCCATGCCAGTTTATATTTTTATGTTTTCGTAATTAGAATTAAATCTTTTTTTGAAGTTAGTAGTTTAATGACCTTCCCAATAGAACTACAAACCAGATTTGTAAATCTGTCGACGGAGACTTTCTCCTTAAGATTAGGGTTTTAACTTCACTGATTTGTGAAATTCTGGAAAAAGTTCACATATGTAATAGGCATTTGATCAGAGTGAGGATTAAATGCATTAGTAATAAATTCAGAGTCCTATATTGAAAAGATATGGAGAGAGAGGGCAGCCTTGTCTAGTCCCTGATTTCAGTGGGATTGCTTCAAGTTTCTCTCCATTTAGTTTGATGTTGGCTACTGGTTTGCTGTAAATTGCTTTTACTATGTTTAGATATAGGCCTCGAATTTCTGATCTTTCCAAGACACTTAACATGAAGGGATGCTGAATTTTGTCAAATCCTTTCTCCGCATCTAATGAAATGACCATGTGGTTTTGTTCTTTGAGATTGTTTATGTAGTGGATTACATTGATGGACTTCCTTATATTGAACCATCCCTGCATCCCTGGGATGAAGCCTACTTGATCGTGGTGAATGATCGTTTTGATGTATTCTTGGATTCGGTTGGCAAGAATTTTATTGAGTATTTTTGCATCGATATTCATAAGAGATATTGGCCTGAGATTCTCTTTCTTTGTCGAATCTTTGTGTGATTTTGGTATTAGCGTAATTGTGGGTTCACAGAACGAGTTGGGTAATGTTCCTTCTGTTTCTATTTTGTGGAATAGTTTGAAGAGTATTGGTGTTAGGTCTTCTTTGAAGGTCTGATAGAATTCTGTACTAAAACCGTCTGGACCTGTGCTTTTTTTGGTTGGAAGACTTCCAGTGACGACTTCTATTTCTTCAGGGATTATAGGGCGGTATAGATGGTCTATTTGATCCTGATTTAATTTGGTATTTGGTATCTGTCTAGGAAATTGTCCATTTCCTCCAGATTTTCTAGTTGTATTGAATGCAGGCTTTTGTAGTAGGATCTGATGATTTTTTGAATTTCCTCAGTTTCTGTTGTTCTCTCTCCCTTTTCAGTTCTGATTTTGTTAATTTGGATACTGTCTCTGTGCCCTCTGGCTAGTCTGGCTAAGGGCTTATCTATCTTGTTGATTTTTCTCAAAGAACCAGCTCCTAGTTTTGTTAATTCTTTGTATGGTTTTATTTGTTTCTCCTTGATTGCTTTCAGCCCTGAGTTTCAATATAGTACTTGAAGTTCTAACTAGAGCAATTAGACAACAAAAGGAGGTCAAAGGGATACAAATTGGAAAGGAAGAAGTCAAACTATCACTATTTGCAGACGATATGATAGTATACTTAAGCGACCCAAAGAACTCCACCAGAGAACTCCTACAGCTGATAAACAACTTCAGCAAAGTGGCCGGATATAAAATCAACTCAAGCAAGTCAGTAGCCTTCCTATACTCAAAGGATAAGCAGGCTGAGAAAGAAGTAAGAGAAATGATACCCTTCACGCTAGCCACAAACAATATAAAGTATCTTGGTGTGACTCTAACCAAACAAGTGAAAGATCTGTATGACAAGAACTTCAAGTCTCTGAAGAAAGAAATTGAAGAAGACCTCAGAAGATGGAAAAATCTGCCATGCTCATGGATTGGCAGGATTAATATAGTCAAAATGACCATCTTGCCAAAAGCAATCTACAGATTCAATGCAATCCCCATCAAAATCCCAACTCAATTCTTCATGGAGTTAGAAAGAGCAATTTTCAAATTCATCTGGAATAACAGAAAACCCAGGATAGCTAAAACTATTCTCAAGAGTAAAAGAACTTCTGGGGGAATCAGTATCCCGGACCTCAAGGTGTACTACAGAGCAATAGTGTTAAAAACTGCATGGTATTGGTACAGTGACAGGCATGTAGATCAATGGAACAGAATTGAAGACCCAGAAATGAATCCACACTCCTATGGTCACTTGATCTTTGACAAAGGAGCTAAAACCATCCAGTGGAAAAAAGATAGCCTTTTCAACAAATGGTGCTGGTTCAACTGGAGGTCAACATGCAGAAGAATGCAAATTGATCTATTCTTATCTCCTTGCACTAAGCTCAATTCCAAGTGGATCAAGGACCTCCACATAAAACCAGACACACTGAAACTAATAGAAAGGAAACTAGGGAAGAACCTTGAACATATGGGCACTGGGGAGAATTTCCTGAACAGAACTCCAATAACTTATGCTCTAAGATCAAGAATTGACAAATGGGACCTCATAAAATTACAAAGTTTCTGTAAGGCAAAGGACAAAGCAGCAACCAACAAACTGGGAAATGATCTTTACCAACCCTACATCTGACAGAGGGCTAATATTCAATATACACCAAGAACTCAAGAAGTTAGACTACAGAGAGCCAAGTAACCCTATTAAAAAATGAGGTACAGAGCTAAACAAAGAGTTCTCACCTGAAGAATATCTAATGGCAGAGAAGCACCTAAAAAATGTTCATCATCCTTAGTCATTAGGGAAATGCAAATCAAAACAACCCTGAGATTCCATCTCACACCAGTCAGAATGGCTAAGATCAAAAACACAGGAGACAGCACTTGTTGGCGAGGATGTGGAGAAAGAGGAACACTCCTCCACTGCTGGTGGAATTGCAAGCTGGTACAACCACTCTGGAAAGCAGTCTGGCGGTTCCTCAGAAAACTGGGCATGACATTCCCGGAGGATCCTGCTATACCACTCCTGGGCATATACCCAGAGGCTTCCCCTGCATGCAGTAAGGACACATGCTCCACTGTGTTCATAGCAGCCTTATTTATAATAGCCAGAAGCTGGAAAGAACCCAGATGTCCCTCAACAGAGGAATGGATTCAGAAGATGTGGTATATTTACACAATGGAATACTACTTTGCAATTAAAAACAATGAATTCACGAAATTCCTAGGCAAATGGTCAGAACTGGAAAATATCATCCATAGTGAGGTAACCCAACCACAAAAGAACACACATGGTATGCAGTCACTGATAAGGGGATATTGACCCAGAATCTCGGAATATCCTAGACACAATTCGCATATCAATATATTTCCAAGAAGATGGAAGGAGAGACCCCTGGTCCTGGAAAGATTGGATGCAGGGGAATGCCAGGGCAGAGAAGCGAGAGGGGGTTGAATGGGGAACAGAGGGAGGGAAGGGGGCTTATGGGACTTCGGAGAGGGAGGAAACGGGAAAGGGGAAATCATTTGGAATGTAAATAAAAAAACTTAGAAAAAAAAAAGACAAAAAAAAATAAATTCAGAGTCACCAGTAATGCGCTGGTGTTGCATTAAGGAAAGAAATCAAGGCACTTTTCCTTAATGGCATTTAATCAAGAGGGAGCTAGATTCAAATTCTCTACTTTCTTTTCAGTGTTTTGCCTGCTATTCTCTGTCTCTCTGATGTGGGAGTCTGAATCTGTGCCCACCTGAAGGCTGTCTTGTAAAATTATCCCTGTGTCGGTTGATCTGTTCCTGAGAAAGGTCTTGTTCTCTTTTAGTTTTTATATTTTTAAAAATTTTATCTTTAATCATATGTATGTGATGTATGCCCTGTGAGTGGGTACCTACAGAGGCCATAGGCGTCGGAGCCGCTGGAGCCAGAGTTAGACTGTTGTGAACTACCCAATGTGGTCTCTGGAAGAACAATCCATGCTCTTAACCACTGAGCCATCTCTCTAACCCAATCTCTTTTATTGAATAGCACAGAAATCATCACATGGACAAGGAATGAGGAATACTTAACAGAAATAGTTAATAGTTTTACAAGAGTTAAGTATGACTCCAACTGACCCATATAGCAAACCCTATCAGGCAATAGCTGAATGCTGCTCTTAGCATTTATGGTGGATATTTATTTTATAAGGCTGCTTTTAGCGTATTTGCTGTTTCCAGCTTATACTCCCCGCTGCCTCCCTGTGTGAGTGAGTGTGTGTGTATGTGTGTGTCTGTGTCTGTCTGTCTGTCTGTCTCTTTCTTTACTGTTTGAGATGGAATCTAAGGCTTCATGCATTGGGCAAGTTTGTATCTCAGAATTCCTAGGGAAAAATGCTGTAGTCATTTGGTTACTCCTGAATTGCTATAAACCAGTGACGTGTGAGTCCCTGCTATTAGTCTTCTCTACATTTTGTTTTGAGACATGTGTATTATCATAACACACATGCATTACTCTTGGTAGAGTACACAATTTAGGATTGTAGCTATACATTAATTCCAAAGCAAGCAAGGTTGGTTGTTGTATTGCTCTCTTAAAGGCAGGTTAAACAGAGGCTGAGTTCACAGTAGTCTTATGTGACTTCGAGGTATATTAACTTTGGCCGGGAGGGCCAGCAAAGGTTCCAGTCTCTCAGAATTTAAGAGGTGTTTCTCTCACAATGCATTACCACAAGTTCATATCTCAGAATTCCTAGAAAGCCAATGTTGTAGTCACTTGGTTACCCCTGAAGTGATATAAACCAGTGACGTGAGTTCCTGCTATTAGTCTTCTCTTGTTTTAAGACAGTGCCTCATTATGTAGCCCTGGGTGTATTGAACTCATAAGCTATCTGCTACCTCTGCCTGAGCCTGCTCTGTGGGATCTAGAGGGCTGGGATCCATGGCTTGCAAGGCAGGGTAGTACATGCCTTTAATCCCAGTGCTCAGAGACAGGAAGGTCTCTTGTGCAAAACCAGTTCCTGGTGACTCTGAGTTTATTATTAATATACTAATCCATGCACTAATCAAATGCCTATTACATATGTGAATGTTTTTCCAAAAGAATTTCATAAATCAGAGACGCTAAAACCCTAACCTTAAGGAGAAAGGCTCCTCCTCAACAAAATTACACATCTGGCTATTAGTTCTATTGGGAAGATCATTCACTACTAGTTAAAACAAAGAAACAAAAGTTAAAAGTCATCACACTTGGCTGACTTTCACATTTCATTGTGAGACCTTCAGTGCCACTTTAAAATGTTACTGCTTTTTCTCTTACTAACTTTTCAGGAGCTGCTCAATGACCTACAAAATTTTCTAGAACCAGAAAAACATGAATTAATTTTGGAAGCTCCGAACCCACCATTGAAGAAAATTCGTCTACATGAAGATGGTGTTGATAATTTGAGTGAAGATGGGAAAGAGGGCATCTCTGTTACTGAAGATGAAAGCACAGCTGCGAAGCCTTCGCAGCTGAGAGTGTGCAATGTTTGCTTAGGAATTCTTCAGGGGTTCTGTGAGAAGGGGTTTATTACAGAGGTAAACATCCATTTCAGCAGAGCTGTGACGATAGATGGGGTCAGCAGTAAAGCTTAGAGGTCTTCGACACACTTCCTAAACAATACTTAATCTCATGCTGTTTATGATGAGCTCCATACTCAAATGTGGAAGTTTTTTGGTTGTCTTTGTTTTGGGCAGAGCTAGAGACTGGCCTGGCACATGCAAGGCCAGCGCAGGACCACTGAGCCTCAGCCCCCAGCTCCTGAGTGCTGGGAAGCTGTGTTGTGTCCTGGGAAAAATTTTATTATTAGAGCCACATTTTCAGGAATTCTTGAGAGTTTACTATTTGTAATACTCTTTTAGGTGTGCCAAAAGGTTGAAGCCTCTGGGTTTGAATTCAGCAGCGTGGTTTTATCTGTCTCCTTCCCACCGCAGCTGTCTGTGAGAGAGGTAAGGTCATGGACCCACTTCAGAGCGTGTGTAAAATGTGTGCTAGGAATTTCTAATTTCTAAAACACAAGCAAACAAAAATGGGAATGTAAACTCAGCACAGAGGCTCACACTTTTAACCTCAGCACTGTATGTGGCAGCAGGGTGGTAAGGAGTTTGAGGCCATCCTGGGCACGTTGCTGCAGTGTTGCATGATGGGACATGAGCAAGAGTGGCCAGACAAGCCTTGGATTCATTACACAGGTGGCTTTGAATGAATTTTGGGTGTTGCACATTCAGAAACCTTTTACCATTGTCAGTTTTTTCTCATGACCCCTCCACATTCCGCTATGTGACACCAGGTGTGGTTGTCACCCACAGTCTAAAAGGCTACACTGATAAAAATCGCATTGAGCTAAAAGGACATAATTTGAGAACTTTTTATTTGAAGTGTCTTCTCCTAGATACTGGTTCCTAAACTTTCACCGCATATAAGGTTTATTCACAGGTAGGCATGGTGCTTCCTGCCTGTAATCCCAGTATTCAGGAGCTGGGGCAGAAGGATTGCCATGTATTTGAGCCCAGCCTGAAGAGTTTCCCAAGCATTGTCCTAGAGATTTGTATGTATTTGGTGAGGTAGGGTTTAGGAATTTGCATTCTAAACAGCAAACTCACTAGTGCTATTGTTAAAAAGACTACATTTTGAGGAATTAATACTCTTAAGATTTTTTTTTTTACATTTCTATTTTGTTTAATTTGTGTGTATAGGTATCTGTGAGTGTGCCTGTGCATGTGTGCCTGTGTAGACGTCAGGACAACCTTCAGTAACTGATTCTGTCTTTCTGTCATGTGGGTCTGAGGCATTGAACTCAGGTCATCAGCCTTGGCAATAGCTTCTTTTACTTGCTAAACCATCTTGCCAGCTCAAAATTAAGAATTTTTATATATGTATTATATATATATATATATTATATATATATAATACATATATATTCTTGAGAGTGGGGAGAAGGGCTGCAAACTTTGGACAGGTGAATTTCAAACAATGCAAGAAAAACTGGCATAAGCATCTGCCTAAAAGGTATGTTATAAGTTTTAGGAAGTTCAGGGAAAACAAATTTAATTCAAACCAAATTATTATAACCAATAAAATAAAGTTTAGAGAAAAATCCGCATAATGGATTGGGAAGCATCGGCCTTACGGTGGTAGTGCACACCTTTAATCTCAGCACTTGGGAGGCATAGGCAGGAGGATCTCTGTTAGTTTAAGGCCAGCCTGGTCTACAGAGTGAGTCTAGGACAGCCAGGGCTACACAGAAAAACCCTGTCTCGAAACCTTTTCCCCCCGTCCCCCATTGGGAGGCCAGCTGTGGTGATTCACACCTGTAAACTCAGCACTTTGGACACTGGACAGGATGATCGCTGTGAGCTTGAGGCCAGCCTGGACTACATTGGAAAGCCTGTCTTGGTAAATAATTTTAAAAGAGTGAAAATGAGGAATGAGGTCTATGCCTAAAACAAGAGGATCCTAAATTCATCTTAGGTTAGAGAGAGGGGGTGGGGGGGGAGGAATATGCATTTAAAAATTTTTATTTTGAAAAACTTAAAGTATTGTGAGTAGCCTGGTGAATTCCTTGTTAAGTGTTGTCCAAATTGAACAATCAAGTTTTATTTTGCAAACTTGAAATCAGTACAAAAAAATGTAAAACCAAAATAGTCATATTAATGCAAATATAAGAGGGAGGCTCAGCTCTGTTAGAATTGCAACCAAAAAACTGACCCTCCAGTGAACTGATAACAGAGTGAAGAATCGCTAAGGGAGATTTGTGTTGTTAGGACAGGAAACAAAGGGAACAGGAGACAGGCCTTCTTGGAGTGATGTACACTGCTGATCGATGGGTTCTGAAAATCTTGCTTGCTTTTGGCTTTTCTGTCATGGAAAATGTGATCTTCCTCAAAAACAAACAAACAAAAAACGTAGAGCAGTCATTCTGGGGAGAGTGAGAGTTCTGGCTCTGCAAAGTGGCGCTTTCCTAAATGGGCTCGAGTCTTCTGACTTCATAAGTAATTGTATTCCAAGGTAGAATTAAAAGTCTGCCACTGCTCATGATCCTGGGGATGTTAAAAGGCAGCATATTTTCCAAGCGATTGGAGACAAAGTGCACCCTTCCCAAAAGTGAATAATTAGCAGCTGGTGAGCTCACCTGAGAAGCTTAGTGAGATTCCGGACCAGGAGCTCCAGGGTGAGCTGTGGGCACTGAGCTCGAGGAAGGACAGGTTTGCTGAGAGCAGAGCATGTCTGTAGCATGTGGTGAGCTGGTAGAGCATGGCTGAGCCTCAGCCTGCTGGATGGCCAGTCTCAAAATGATTTCCTGCAAGTGGCCGGAACATGGGCAGGGCCTGAATACAACTGACTGGATTGTGCGGGACTGTCTGTATCCGAAAGGAGAGAATGGATGACTAGTCCCAAGCTGGACAGTGTTCTTAAATATGGCCTGAAGTTCAGCCTCGTGAAACTCCATTGAGAGAAGATGTTAGAATAGATGCTGTGTCTTCACTTTCTGTCTTCCCAAAGCCTAGTCTCCAAAAGTAGGACACAGAGTCCTTTGATGGCGCCTGCACATTGGACACAGCATTCCTGAACTGCAGGGGCTTCCTGAGGTGCTTCAGGGCTCTCTCTTTCCTGCTCTCTTCACCCATAGTTATGCCAGTGAGGATGCACGTGAGCCTCCCTATGGGCTACAGGACACAGGGTTGAGAGTGCAGCAGGCGTGTGGAATGGTACAGTTAATTTACAAAAGAGCTTATAAACAAGAACAGTCTAAAAGCACGAGCTAATAAGAATAAACATGAGTTCTTATGCTTGAGTTTAAAAAGCAGTTGCTAAGTAAAGGAATGACGTAATGTGTTTGCAGAGATGCCTACCGAGTGTCAGAGTTGCTTAAAGAGACAGTAAACCAATTGGATGGCATGGGGCGGGATACAGTGTAACTAATGTTTGACTTTCGGCCCTCTGGGATGAAAAGGTGACAGTTGTCTTCCATTAGTGCTCCTGTTCTTGGAATGCCAGCTGACTTGGAGATTTGTGCTTTAGAAGGAACAAAGGCAAGTGGGAAGGCATTCTGGTTAGTCTATGTTCAGAAGGTAGGCTCAGGATGGATAGAAATCTCATCCCAAAGTATTTACCAGCATGGATATATTTTTTGACACAGATTAAACAGAGGACAGGTAGCCACCAAACTGAGGTACATGAAAGGATGATCATCTTCTTTTTCCATTTATTTATTTATTTACTCACTCACTCACTTTGCATCCCACTCACTGCCCCCCAGCTGACCCCCCCTCACAATCCTTCCCTATCCCCCCTCCCCTTCTCTGAGAGGGTGGCGTCCCCCCTGAGTATACGCCTGCCTTGGCACATCAAGTCTCTGTGAGGCTTCTCTCCCGTTGAGACCACACAGGGCAGCCCAGCTAGAAAAACATATCCCAGACAGGCAACATCTTTTGGGATAACCCCACTGCAGTTGTTCAGAAGACCAAGCTACATGTCTGCTATATATGTGCAGGGTGCCTAGGTCCAGCCCGTATATGCTCTTTGGTTAGTAGTTCAGACTCTGAGAGCCCCCAGGGTCCAGGTTAGTTGACTCTGTTGGTATTCCTGTGGAGTTCCTATCCTTTTTGGGGCCCCAATCCTTCCTTCTAATTCTTCCATAAGAGTCCCCAAACTCCATCCACTATTGAGTTGTGGTGTCTGCATCTCTTTGAATCATCTGCTGGGTAGAGCCTCTCAGAGGACAGCCATTCTAGGCTCCTGTCTTGCAAACATAATAGAGTATCATTAATAGTGTCAGGGATTGGTGCTTTCCCCTAGGATGAGTCTCTAGTTGGGCCAGTTATTGCTTGCCTATTCCTGAAGTCTCTCCACATCCCCTGTCCCTGCATTTCTTGTACAGGATAAACTTGGGGTTGAAAATTTTGTGGTGGGTTGGTGTCACTATCACTTCACTGGGGTTCCTACCTGGCTATAGGAGATGGCCTCTTCAGGTTCCATATCCGCAGTGCTATGAGTCACAGTTAAGGTCACCCGCATTGATTCTTGGGTGCCTCCATTATCCCCACCTCCCCACCCCCATCAGTTGCAGATTTCCATTCATTCTCAAGGCCATTTGCCCCCCACCCCCACCCCCCATGCTCCTCCCTGTACCTGATCCTATTCCCTTCATCATCCCCTCTCCCACCCAGGTCCCTCCCTCCATCTGCCTCTTATGACTATTTTATTCCCTCTTCTAAGTAAGATTCAAGCATCCTCCCTTGGTAGATCTTCTTAAAGCCCTTTTAGCTCTAAGTCCAGCATAGTGTTAAGAAACCCTTCTATTTTAATGCCATTGCATTACTTCACCTGGGAGTCTACATTCTTTCACTTCAGATAAAGAGGACAATGACAAATTCATGATTCCAGTCAGTGAGCTTGGTAAGCCCGGAAGTTTATTGGGATTACTTACTGGATTGTAAGTGACTCAGGCAGGTATGTTCCTGAAAAGCCACCTCAACAAACAGAATGACCTGTGAGAGGTGCTTTGTAGAATCCTGAACAGCCTGTGCCCAGCATCTCTACCTAAGAGTCTCTTGTCTTCCTAGCTTGTTTGCTGTCTGGTGGGGACCTCGTGAGTCTTGTAACTTTTGTGAGCTTCCTGAAGTCCTGTGAAGTGACTGTTTTAAAAATATTTTGAGTGTGTGTGTGTGTGTGTGTGATATGTCACAGTGTGCCTGTGGAAGTCAGAGGACAGCTTACAGTTTTCCCTAAAATATGTGAGTACTAGGGATCAACAATGTCTGGCTCGGCCCCAAATCCCTTCAACTGCTGAGACATTTGTCAACTCTGCTGTCAGTTCCATGAGCCTCCTGAGTGTCCTGCCCCGTTTATGAGAGGATACTTCAACCCAGAGGAACTGGCTACACAGTATGCTTCCCTTTTGCTGGCTTTTACGCTCTCCTGCCCCTTCTTCTGTGATGTTCTTGGAGCTTTGGAGGGGAGGGGCAATGTAAATGTGTGGTTACAATCTTCGGTGTCTGGCTGAGCCTTGGGTCTATGCCACACAACAGACACTTATTCTCAGAAATTTGGCTGGTGAGTTTATACAATAACCATCTCCCATTGCAAAAGGGACATTTCCTCCCATTAGTGAGGCTGAGAGCAGCAGCCTGGGCGTAAACACAAATATTTGGAAATCACTTTGAGAGACAGTGACCGCCCCCATTGTAGCCTGTGACCCCCTCAGTCATGACTGTGTCCTGGACCTGCAGCACTGTCCTGGGTTCCTTCCTGTGGTGGGAGCCTTAATCCAGGTGGACTTTGCTGCCATAGCCACCGCTCTGCACTCAGGATTGGCTTTGTAAAGCCACACCACAGCATGACAGGGATTATCCAGGATGCCCAGACCAAAGTGCTCCTTGCTCTTCGCATGCTTTAATATAGGGTATCACTGCATAGCCTGGATAGCCTTAAACTCACCATCCCTGCAGCCTCCTGAGTACTGGATTACAAGAATTACACCATACCAAGTGAGTCTGTGCTTTCTTAGGACAAAGGAATTCTTTATTTTCTTCAGATCCTAAGTGGAATCAACAGATCCAAACTGGTAAGGAGCCCACACATTTAAATAAAACAATTTTTTAAAAATACTAATTTACGAAATTTTAAGAAAGGATAATTTCTTTTAAAAAAAGTGCTGCTGCAGAGTTGGTACTTTTATTCTTAACTAATTCAGAGTATTTAAAGCATGGAGACAAAAAATATATTTTGATCTGACAAACAAAACTCCAAACATATCATACTGCACATTGAGAAACAGGGTGTTTCATATGATCAGAGTAACATTTATGACTCAGTATAGCTCATTTAAGGTCACTAGGGTGAACAAAGGGGTCATCATACACTAGATAGAAAGAAGGTGGAAATGAACCAAAATGATGGTACAATATTGCCCTCTGCTGGACTCAGCTGGTAAAGATAAACCTCAAAGAATGAGCAAGTGCTCCTACCATATGGGCCCTGGGGATTGAATTCTGGTCATCATGTTTAGAGACAAGTGATGTTCTTGGAGCTTTGGAGGGGAGGGGCAATGTAAATGTGTGGTTACAATCTTCGGTGTCTGGCTGAGCCTTGGGTCTATGCCACACAACAGACACTTATTCTCAGAAATTTGGCTGGTGAGTTTATACAATAACCATCTCCCGTTGCAAAAGGGACATTTCCTCCCATTAGTGAGGCTGAGAGCAGCCTTTACCTGTTGAACTGTTTCAGTGGCCCTCTTCAAGTTTAATGTAGCCCCAGTGTGTGGATTGGCAAAAGGTAATTTTTTTCCATCCTTAAGGATAGTGACCACTTGTCTAGCCATCACATCTTTATTTCAAAAAGAAAGCCCAGGGCTCAGAGAGGCCAAATGACGTCCCATCTCATGTTTATTGGAATTTGAATGTGTTTTCCTGCTCTCCAGAACACTGTGTAAGGCCCTGTTATCTTTTCATCCTGTACATTTATGTGTATTTGACTTTACCTGATCGCTTTGGCTGCATGAGAATCACCTTTTCTTAACTACTTACATTATTTTCATACTCCATTTGAAGTATACAAAGTCGTAGGCTTCACTAGGGTGTATTATACTTTGTACTAATTCCAGCTGTGGTCAAGTAGGGCTGGACCACATGGAAATGTACTATATATCGGATCCAGGAAAGCAGTTGAAAGCATAGTCAAGCATGTATTTTAAATGATTAAAGACATATATTTACTTTTTAGCTTTGCCTTTTTACTGGCCTGTCTCCAGCTGGTATAGGTGGAGACAGAGGAAGAAGGAAGAGGTTGGTTGCTATGGTTTTTCACTGTGTGGATGTATCTGTAGGCTGCATTCAGAGCAGTGAAGTCTCCTGTTTTGATTTGCATGTTTCTATACCTGTGAATTATCACATGGGCATCTTTAGAACGTAGTCGGAATCAGTGGTGTCTAGAGTTTAAAGGCAAACACGATGGAGCATGTCTGTTGGAGGTGCCACGTTAGCGCACGGCTACGTGCCAACTGTGGAGATTCTTATGACATGGTTTTCCGGTACATTAACTTTTAGGACTGTGGCCTAGTGCGCTAAGTTTCAGAAAAAAGGAACTTCTAATTTAGGCTCTTCCTATTTCTTATTTGAATGACAGAAATCATGTCAACCATCTTTTAAAATTTTTTTTTATTTTGTTTTGACTGATATAATCACTTTGCTTTAGATTTAGTAATTCTGTCACAATTGTATCTGAAAGTCATGTATAATGACAGTAAAGCATAGGTCACATATAAAACAGCTACATAAGCACTATGTTTTTTTTAGGAGGTAAACTGTTTTTTTTTTTAGCAAGATAAAACTCTTTTCTTATGAAAGTAAGGCACTGCCATTTATTGAGTATTTGTATAGTCACTCACTCATACATCACAGCCCTCAAAGAAGGCTGGGTTTTTATCTCCATTTTTCTGTGATGAAATTGAAACTGAAGGTTGCATTACTGATGAATAGTAGAGTTAGGATTTGAACTCTGAACTAGCCTACCCCAAAGAGAATACTTGTAATTGTCACTTGCCATATTGCCCACACTGTGATTTGGTAAGATTTTAAACACAGGTTGTGTTTTATGTTTCTAGGACAGATGAACCTTCTTTGGTACTTTCTCCAAATACTGTGATATCTTTAGAGTTAGGGAAAGAAGCCTTGGCTTTCTATCTGTTTTTAAACAAGGGCTCTTGTAATATTTTAACAAGAGAAATAATTTAAAGGTGTAGGGAGATGGCTCAGTCAGTAAAGTGCTTGCCACACAAGCTTGAGGCCCAGAGTTTGATCCCCATGCCCATGTAAAAAGATCTCTAGTACCCAAGCCCCAAGTCAGGGGCACTGGATGAAGTTTGCTTGTGATACCAGCACTGGGGAGGTAGAGGAGACGAGAGGATTCCCGGTGCTCGTTGGCCAGTCAGCTTAGTCCAAGTACTGAGGTCCAGGTCCTCAATGGGAGAGAGGATGACTCAGACAAGGGGCGCTTCTGAGGAGCAGTGTCAGGCTGACCTCTGACCTCCACATGTGCGTGCACACCCTTGCAGCACCAACATATAGACAAGGTGATATAATGAGTGATGAATTACCAGTTTTTATGTTCTTAATAACTAAAGTTTTGTGAATTGATGAGAAAAAAATTTAAAAGCTCAAGCTTTGTTAATAGAATTTGTACAAAAGAATTTTCAAATAAAATGTATTAAATTGTTTATTATTGCTGTGTGTGTGCATGGTGTCTAACTGTGTGTTTGTGTGTGTGTGTCCACATGCGCCATGCCATGATGTGCCTATGGAAGTCATAGGGGCGGGAGTCATAACTGGAGTCATGAGCTGCCACTGGGAATCAGAACACCAGTCCTCTGGAAGACCAGCCATACTCCTGACCACTGGACTATTTCTATAGCCCCTTTCTCACATCTTAAAGATCTTTATTTATTTGTTTGGCTTAACGCAAGGTCTTACTGTGTAGCCCTTGTTGGCCCAGAGCTCTCTACCTCTTGTGTGTTGGGATTAACGGCCTGTGCCACCGTGACTAGCCTTATTTTGTTAATCAAGCGTACGTGTCACACAAGTACGGGTTTCTGTAGAGGCTGGAGGTCAGATCCCCTGAAGCTGGAGTTACAAGCAGCTATAACCTGTCTGAGGTGGGAGCTGGGAACCAAGAAACAGATTGAGTGCTCTGCACAGCTAGTCCACACCCTTAGGCACTGAGCCAACCCATTTTCTTCCATTTTAAGTGATTGCCTTATAGGAGGAAAACAGGGATTGCTTGATGGGAATTGATTAGTTGGAATCTGCTGCAGAATAGAAATGTTTTCTTCTATTTTTGAATAAATGCTTGATTGTACCTGCAGTAGCAGTTTTCCTGCACTGTCCTTCCTGGTGCATGAGGAGATTGCTGTTAGGATTAGAATTTGGAGCTTGATCTAAGCCTCGTATAAAACAGCCATAATGCCATATATGCCATGCCTTTTGCTTAACATAATTTAAGAGACTTTTTTTTATAGATAATGCTTCAAAGGTTTTTCTGGTTTCTGCTGCCTTTTGAGTGTGTGTATTTTAGAAAAATATGACTGCTCTTGTTGGACAAATAAAATCCTTTCTCTTTCTGAGAATATTGATATGTAGTTGCTGTGATTATAATTTTCCTCTTTTCAATTTATTTTGATTTGACACATGCTTGTCTATACTTACAGGGCAGATGTGATGTTTTTAGTTATGTCTATATTGTATATAATCAAATTGGGATAATACATTGTTTTAAATATTTATCACTTCTTTCTGGTACAAACATTTTTTTAAAGTGTCCCTTTCTAGCTATTCTGAAATATATATTATTTCTTACCTTATTCATCCTGTCACCAGAGATTCAGAATCCATTACTCCCGACAGGCAGTCTACCTCCCAGGCCCTCCCTCCGCTCCACCTTCTCTACCTCTGTCAGCCACGTTTTTTTCTCTCCGTCTATGCTATCAACTCTAGCTGGTGTGTGCGTGCGTATGTGCATGCGTCCATCCTTCCTTCCTTCCTTCTTTTCTTTTCTTTCTTTCTGTTTATTTGTTCACTATTGTTTTACAAGTGTTTTCACAAATTAATTTTATGAGTAATATGGCGAAAAATGTGACAAATGAGTTTCTATTATTTTGGGAGTTAATGGAACTTATATACAATCTAGACACTTAGAATATCAATATATTGTAAGGTTATATGATTGGAAAGTGCTAGGTAGAAGAGAAGTGTGAGGAAAATTTGTTATTAATTAAACTCATATAAGTATTTAATCATCTTTTTTTTTGGAGACAGTCCCATGTAGCCCAGGCTGGCCTCAAACTGTGTCTATAGCTGAGGATGACCTTCAACTCCTGATCTTCCTGCTTCCACCTCCTGAGTGCTTCGTGTGTGCTAGGCAAGCGCTCTACACTCAGGCCCCTTACTGATCGCCCGTGACCCAGAAGAGCAGGCCTTTTCCCTCAGTCAGCCGCAGAAGAGCTGCTGTGGCTCATACACGTGTCCTTGTCTTCTGGTCATCTTGCTTTTGTTACTCTTTCTCCCACCCTCTCCTCACCTTTAAAATTAAGGTTTTTTTAAACCATTTTACTTATTTTGTATGTGAGAGAGGATGTAGGAGCATGTGCTGTGGCATGTGTGGGAGTGAGAGGGAGACTCAGCAGGGCTGCCTCACACTTTCCAGCTCTGTGGGTTTTGGAGCCTGATCTCAGGCACCCGCCTTGCATGGCAGGTGAAGGTGCCACTACACCAGTCCTAACATTATAAAGATTGTTAAAAAATATGTTTTTATTATGTGTATGTGCCCAAGTGCATATGTATATGCATATGCACCACAGAGGTCGGTCAGAAGAGGGTGTCAGGGCCCTGGAACTGGAGTCAGGGTTGTGAGCCAACAAACATGTGGGTGCTGAGAACTGAACTCATGTCCTTTGCAAGAACAGCAAACCTCTTACCCTCTGAGTCATCTCTCCTAAATGTCTTTGTTTAATTATTTTGCTTTCTATTCTTCAGAAATTTGATTGAAGTTTCCCATACAGCCAGCCTCTGTCATTAGACCTAGCCTTTAGACTGTTTGTCACCAAATTATTCTTAGGAATCTGGGGTTTTCTTCCTTCACTTGGTTTTAAGCTGTCGGTTTCTCCCTTCCCTACTTCCTTTTACCTTTTCTGCACATGTTATGCCAAGGTGTCCTAATAAAGATGTTGGCAGGTTCTACACTGAACAGAACTTGGAGTTCTGCCTTTTCTCCCCAGGATCTTTTAAAAAGGCATTGTTGTTGAGACTTTCAAACATTTGTATAGTATTTCTGTCCTTTCTGACTTTTCTTCTACAATTCAGCGTCTCTGTCCCCCTTTTAAGTTCATGACCTCTTCTTGTAATTGTTATGACACACATGCTTGCACTCTTGTGTGATTTCCCAGAGTCTATGGTAGAAAGAACGAACTAGCTTTCATATGTACATCTGTGTGCACATACAGGGAGTGGGGGTGTGGGGAGAATCTACTGAGCCCATTAATAATGTTCTTTATTCTTTAAATTTTTATTAGATATTTGCTTTATTTACATTTCAAATGTTAACCCCTTTCCACGTTACCCCACTGAAAACCCTCTATCCTATCTCCGCTCCCCTTACTCACAACCCCCCCCCAATTTCCTGACTTGCATTCCCCTATTCTGGGGAAATGAACCTTCACAGGACGAATGGCCTCTCCTCTCATTGATGTCTGAAATGGTCATCTTCTGCTACATATGTAGCTGGAGCCGTGGGTCCCTCCATGTGCATTCTTTGGTTGGTGGTTTAGTCCCTGGGAGTTCTGGGGGTACTGGTTGGTACATATTGTTCTTCCTGTGGAGCTGCAAACCTCTTCAGCTCCTTGGGTCCTCTCTCTAGCTGCTCCATTGGGGACTCTATTCTCATTCTATTGGTTGGCTGTGAGCCATGGGTGTTTTGATCCACTTTCTAATAAGAATCAAAGTATCCACACTTTGGTCTTCCTTCTTCTTAGCTTCATGTGGTCTGTGAGTTGTATCTTGGGTATTCCGAGCTTTTGGGCTAATATCCACTTATCATCGATTGCATACCATGTGTGTGTTCTTTTGTGATTGGGTTATCTCACTCAGGATGATAGTTTCTAGTTCCATCCATTTGCCTAAGAATTTCATGAATTCATTGTTTTTAATAGCTGAGTAGTACTCCATTGTGTAAATGTACCACATTTTCTGTATCCATTCCTCTTTTGAGGGACATCTGGGTTCTTTCCAGCTTCTGGCTATTATAAATAAGGCTGCTATGAACATAATGGAGCATGTGTTCTTATTACATGTTGGAGCATCTTCTGGGTGTAGCCCAGGAATGGTATAGCTGGGTCCTCAGGCAGTGCTATGTCCAATTTTCTGAGGAACCATCAAACTGGTTTCCAGAGTGGTTGTACCAGCTTGCAATCCCACCAGCAATGGAGGAGTGTTCCTCTTTCTCCACATCCTCTCCAGCTTTTGCTGTCCCCTGAGTTTTTGATCTTGGCTATAGCTTATGCTCTAAGATCAAGAATTGACAAATGGGACCTCATAAAATTGCAAAGCTTCTGTAAGGCAAAGGACACTGTCAATAGGATAAAACGGCAACCAACAGATTGGGAAAAGATCTTTACCAGTCCTACATCCAGAGAGGGCTAATATCCAATATATACAAAGAACTCAAGAAGTTAGACTCTAGAGAACAAAAGAACCCTATTAAAAAATGGGGTACAGAGCTAAACAAAGAATTCTCAACTGAGGAATACTAGATAGCTGAGAAACACCTAAAGAAATGTTCAACATCTGTAATCATCAGGGAAATACAAATCAAAACAACCCTGAGATTCCACCAGTCAGAATGGCCAAGATCATTAATAATGTTCTAATGTCCATGTATCTGGGGCTGACCACCTGAGGTTAAATAACCTATGGGGGCTCGTCCCAGAGAGACGGTGATCCTTCTCTCTCAGCCATTGTTTACTTGCAGCTCTTCATATTGTGGCCAGTAATCCTTTACTGCATTAGCATATGGACCGATGGGGTCCCTCTGCGGGTTTTGTTTAGGCAATCCTAGTGTTGAGGTTTCCTGAGTGCAGCATTCCTGTCATATCTAGTAGACATTATCTAGCAGCAGGAACCCTGATTCTTGGGCTCTTAGAATTCTCTGCCCTTTCTTCAGTGATGTTCCCTGAACTCAGGTGTAGGGTCATATTGTCAGGGTCCTAGCAGGGGCTAGGCGCCTCATGGCCACTCCTCTGCATTTTGATCAGTGTGGGTCACCTGTGGTGCCACTGCTTCACACCACCAGAGACCTCTTGCTGTGTTTGTCACTGTTGTGGTTCATAGGTTTTATAGCTATGTAGGACTATTGATTGTTGTTTCCCTTGGCACCCGACATAGTGCCTTTGGATACTATGAAAGCTAGTCCTCAGGGAATCTTCCAGGTCAGTTCCAGCTTGACTTCTCCAAGTCCTGCTTCTATAAACTGTGGCGTCTTCACAAAGTTCTGGAAGGCAACCAAAGGCGAGACAGTAGCCTATCTTGTTTTGGAGAGCCTCTTAGTCTCCACTGACCAACAACTTGGAGGGGTTTCCCATGCCTAGCATGGGGGTTTTTGTTAGATAATCTGTGACACTTGTAGGGGAACATCAACCTTGCTTAAATTGTTTACCCATTTATATACACGCATGTGTATGTACATATGTATTTAAACATATAAGGTAATGTTTCTTTATGGCTTTTTAAACATCCACAGTGTTCTTGGTCACTGTTTTCTCCTTTTCCCTCTGCCCTCCCCTGTTAAGAGTGCCTCCATTTCCCCCCAGAGCTGGTATGTCCTACAGTTACACTTTGTTGATAGGTATGATTAGATTTGCCTTGCTCATTTTGACCCGCACATCTGTTGCCAAGCATTAATAGCTTGAAGCCAGCCCACTACAGACTGTTCCATTTAAATATTCATTATATTACTTGCCTTAAAGTTTTTGCCTAAAACTAGAACTAAACATTTGGAAGAGACAAGGCTACAAGAATTCTTCTTTGTTAAAATGATGTTCAAAAGCTGCTCAGAAGGCTGGGTGTGTTGGCACATGTCAGCATCCCAGCACTAAGCTGAGACTGCAGCGCCGCAGGGCCGCAATGTGATGCCAGCCAGGGCTGCATGGAGTGTCACAGGCCAGCCAGGGCTGCCATACTGGACTGTAATCGTAGCTACTTAGGAAGCCGAGGCAGGAAAATTATGAGTTCAAAGACAGCCTGAGTAACTTAGTTAAACCCTGACTCAGGAGTGTGGAGTGCTTGGCCTAGTAGGTGCCAGGCCCTAGATTCAGTTTCTAGTATCACAAGAGGAGGAGGAAGTAGAAGAAAAAGAAGAGGAAGAAGAAGAGGAAGAGGTGGAGAAAGAAAAAAAATAAGCATTTCTATTTTTAAATCATTGTACAGAGCTTCAGGCAATTGTGTTATAAAAACAATGAGCATTTTTGTTGATTACTTTATTTTAATTTTTCAGATTTACAAGGGGGCACATTTTCCATAGGGTGTTTAATTTGTATCACTTGCTGTAAAATAGGAAAGAGAACTTGAACCCAGTTCCAACTGTCTTAGAATCTGACGTTTCCCAGAATACTTTCCGGACTCCTTCTGGTTCAGGTGCTGGGCCTCCACAGGCAAACCCCTGGAGAGCAAGTGGGTGCATGGTACAGTGCACAGGGAAAGCTTTATGTGTACATAGGAAACACTTTGTTAGACACTTGTAGTATGTTCCCTTAATAAGTTTAGAAAATGCAGGTATCAGCAGCTTGGCATGTAACCTAACTTTTACATTATAATAATAAATTCCAGTAATTTAGAGAAATAGCTTTCTTTAATAACGAGATTGCTGTGTGGGAAACTCTGGTGCATTTTATAGCTTACAGATGGTTCTGTTAATCACTAGTGCAGGTGGGGGTGAAGCTTACAAAAGATTGGGGAACTGTTCTCTTTTGAACTGAAGAAAGTAAGACAGATTATTTTAAAATAGTAGCACTTACTGTCTTTAAGTACATGGAATAAGTATGTAACTGATGTGCTCCAGTTATTCAGATTCTAGCCTGGAAGTGCCATTGGCGGTGTCTTTTAATGAACAGATAAACAAATTTGTACCTAAAATGTTAATTACATGGTCTTTAAAAATGTCTTGAGAGCCTGTTGGTTTTTAGAGTCCTTTAAAACTCTTATCTAGTTATTTAGACACAGGTTAGCCTTGAGTATGCTAAGCAGCAGAGGATGGCCTGGAACCTCTAATACTCCTGCTTCCCACCTCCCAAGTCCTGGGATTGCAGGTGCATAGACAAGTGCTACCATGCCCAGGCTGTATGCTGCTGGAACGTAACCAGTGATTTCCTGCCAGCCTGCTGCATCCCCATCCTGGATTTATTCTGTCTGTGCTGATCTGACTGTTCTTTCCCTGTCTTTCCTAGTCCAACAAAGCCTTTTAACACTCTCCAGTTTTACTGCAGCATAGTGGGGAACCTAGCGTAAAGGAAGTCTTAGTGTCTTGTTTCATTTTCTTTTTCTCAATCCCTCAGAGAAAAACAACAGGATTTCTCTGTCTCTGTCTCTCTGTCTCTGTCTCTCTGTCTCTGTCTGTCTGTCTGTCTCTCTCTCTCTCTCTCTCTCTCTGTGTGTGTGTGTGGGGGGGCATTAGCTATGAGAAAAAGGCGTTTTGATGCACCTAGCTGCCCACATAACTGTTAGCATTCCCTACTGAGAGATGTCCATATGTGTACCATCTTTGTTGTAAATAAATTGCATAGACATGTGGGCTTCAGGGTTTCAATGACACTGGTAGTATTTAGAAACTTCCAAATCCTGCTGGTATGGAAGTCCTGCTAGTCTGTGCCTTTATTACCTCTTTAACATTTTTTTTTGTGCATATGTGTGTTTTGCATACGTGTATATATGTGTACTGCGTGCATGCAGTGCCCACAACCAGCCAGAAGAGGACATTGGACCCCAGGAACTGGAGTTACAGAGGGTTATAAACTGGGTGTTGGGAATTGAACATGGTCCTGCTGAACCATCTTTCCAGCCCCTTTCCTTGCCTCTCAAAGTCACCTCTGTGCTTCATGTTCAGCAGCTGTGCTATAACACATTATTCCTTGTTTGAATCACTGGTTTATTACTGAGTGTCTTTGGTTTGCTTAGTTCATGTCTTACTTCATCCTTCAATCACAGTGAGTGTTTCTGGGGACAGATATGCTCATCCTGCTCCATTACATGAAATGCTTTTGAGTTTGCCTTAGCATGGAATCTTACTGTGTCCCTGTGCGTGGCGACAGTGGACCTGTGAAATAAGTTCCTGTCTCTTCCTTTGCCTCCCTCGTCACCTAGTCTTAGCATTGTTAGAGCTCCCAGAGCCTTCCTAGCACCCTCTGGCTTTGCACCATAGAGTTTTCTCTCTTTGGAGTATACTTTCTCCGTTGGTTACCCAGGTGGTTCTCGGAACCAATTCCTCAAAACTCAGCATGAATGACAGGGGGTTGGTCCCCTGTCCTCAGATATAACCGAGTGATGTTATCACCCACACCCCCAACCCCCATGCTACTAATTCATCTTATCATTTCACTACCTTTTCCTTTTATTTTATGAGTTTGCTCATAGACAGAGACTTGTCTGTCTTTCTGCACGTCAGTGAGTTCTTACTCTACAGGAGGTACCCACACAAATGACAAAGTGTTGAGCCCTTTTACCTTATGGCT
Organism: Tokudaia tokunoshimensis; assembly: GCA_036184795.1. Lineage (NCBI taxonomy): Eukaryota > Metazoa > Chordata > Mammalia > Rodentia > Muridae > Tokudaia > Tokudaia tokunoshimensis. Next base: position 93,791,975 of record BTHU01000014.1, read on the forward strand.
AAGATATGCAGAGCCAAAGACAGAACCACCTTGCAAGTGGTTACTCAGATAGCGCCTACCTCTGTACAGGCTTTTGTTCCCTCCCTGACGTCTTGGTTACAGACCTAGATGTCTGTAGGGACCAGGTAGGAAATAAGGAATAAAGAGTGGGCTGGTCATTCTCTCTTCATGTTTCTGGGATACATGACTACCTTTTTAAATAATATTTTTCATGTATTCTTTGAAATTGCATACCTGTATTAGGTGTATCTTGATTATTTCCAAGCCAGACCTTCCCTTCCATTCCCTCAGACCCTGAAACTCAGGACTTTGTTGTGCTAAATCTCCCCATGTGTGATGAATGTCAGCACAAGTGGTTCTCCATCATCTTCCTACGCTAACACATAAGAAAGGCGGTGATGCCGTATGATGCCAGGTGAGTTATGTAGACTCAAGGACAAAGTGCTGCTTTTGTACGCTGCCGTGAGGTGCTAGTTGCGTGTGAACGTGGCCATTCCTAGGTTTTGATTTTAGTCTTTGGGTTCATGTCCTGATTGGATATTCAAAAGATTCTGACTTTTCCAGTTTTGTTTGTCTTAATTACTAGTCTTAGACAAGGGTGTGAGGAGGGTCATTTGGGCTCAGAGTTCCCAGAGGTTCGTGGCCAGGAAGACATGGGAGCAGGCACAGCAGGAGGCTGGTCATGTGTCATCCAGTCAGAGCTCAGTGAGAGGTGGGTGCTAGTCCCCAACTCACTGTCTCCTTCGTGTTTAGAGGAATACACAGCAGCCTCCAGGCTGCTACAGTGAGTACACCACCTCAGCAAGCAGTCAGTCAACTGCCCTAGGATCTGCATCGCTAGAATGAAGTCTCAGTTGATGTTAAGCTATGTCTAGGATTAAGCTGTGTGCTGAACTTTGAGGAGGTGACATATTGCCTCTGGTATCAAACTTAATTAAACTTGCTAACTTTAATGCCATTTGGTTCTGTTGGGGCAGAAGAATTTAGTGATTACTCTAGAGAATGGATTTTTTTTCCCCCGAAGTCTAAAGAATAGAACATTTATTAAAGTTTTCTTGGTGACCTGAAAAGGGGAGACATGCTTCTTTTTCCTAGGCAGACACAGGTCCAGGGCATGACTAGCATGTGGTAAAAAAATGAGTAAGTGAGCAATACTGACTTCTTGGGAATTCAGCCTTTTATCTACTGCTGTGTGATTTGTTTTCTCCAACCTGCCGCTTGCTTGAGCAGGGAGCCTGCAGAGGATTAGGAAGGGAAAACTTGTTAATAAAGTACTGAAGCTTTTGATTTAATTTTGTACTGCACCTGGTTATCTGGTTTCCCTCAGCAGCCTCCAGTTTTTTGCCACTTTATAATCGTGATGTGGTAAGATCCTTGATACACAGATGCCTTCATGAGGAAGTAACTCAAAAGAAGAGACAGAAAGGTCACTAAAAAGTTCAGAGGAGCCAGGCATGGTGCTGCACACATCTAGTCCCAACAGCTTTGAGGCAGTGCAGGCAGAACTCTTGAGTTTGAGGCCAGCATAGTCTACATGGCGAGTTCCAGGCCAGCTAGGGCTGCACAATGAGAAACTGTCTCAAAAGAACAAACGTGCTGAGAAAGGAGTACAAGATTGTGCCCAACGAGTTTTCTATAGCTCATATTGACCAGTGAGGGAGACTCCGGAATTACCATAGCAGTATGGGGGTGCAAAGGAATAGATCAGATCTGCAGCCATGAGGGGCACCTGATTTGTGTTGTCACACCACAGCCTCTCTTTGGTGGTCTAGTTAGAGCTGAGCACGCAGTATAGCTGTAACGGCTGATGCGTATTGTGTGTGCTTACTAAGCAGTGGCCTGCCTGTATGTGTGTGCATACCTGGCACCCATGGGGGCTGGAGAAGAGTGAATGAGGTTGTGAGTGCCTGTGTGGATGCTGGGAACCATCCTCATGTCCTCTGGAAGAGCAGCCAGTGTTCATAGTCTCTGAGCTGCCTCTTTAGCCTTCAAAGTTTTGCAAGTTTTAATTATTCTTTCACAGAATAAGTTTTCCCTAACACTGTAGAATTTTTAAGTGCATGAAAAAAGTTGAAAGAAATGTCAACCCACATTAGATTCTATAATTATGACCATTTTACTATATTTACTTTATTATATATTTTATTGTATATCTATTCTTTCATTTGGGTAAATTTGTCTTGGTTTTTGTTGTATTTCAGAGAGTTGCAGGCAGAAGTACTACATTAACTCCTGACCATATAAATATATCATAAGCCAGATAGACTTATAAAAAAAATTAAAACTAGATTCTTCATTCTGTGTTTTAGAAGTAGTGTGTGTGCTCTATCCTTTGGGCTGTTGGTTTTTGAGATAGGATCTTATGTCACTCAGGTTGGCCTCAAACTTGCTAGATAGCCAGGGCTGGCCTTGAACTTTGATCTTCCTGACTGTCCCAAGTGCGTGTATACCACGAGGTCTTGCTACTTTCAGTTCCTAGACCACAGCAAGTCAACACTACAAAGTGAAATCTTGTTTGTATTTGAACAGAGCCTGAAGTCTCTGCAGTAAATACTGGCTCATTATCTAATAAGAGGAAGCTTAATTAGCAAATTGTTTAAGCCCTTTGCTAAGGATGTTGGAGCTTCATTTTTACTGAACACTTTCCTTTTTCTCTTTTTTCTGGGTGTGACTAACTTGCCTACAGCATGCTGCATGGTTGCTGGTAAAACAGGAAATGGGGTAAGTAATTTAAGTAGGGAGTTTTTACTGTCATTTAAATACATGCTACCTAGTTCTTAGAGTACCTTTACTATATTATGGCTACCTCATCTTTTAGAGTAGACTTAGTAGCTATAGAGACATTGGCACAGGAGATACTTTGTTTTATGTACCATGACCAGTTTGCTTCCTTACACAGCAAGGACAGACCTCGTCATTTAATGTGATTGTAGGTACATAGTTACCAGCATTAGGCATTTTTTGAATGTAGTTTGGGAGGCCATCTTAAGATAATAAATTTTAGATTTGTACTTGAAGCTAAGTTATAAATAAAATTAGATGATAAGCCATGAAAAGTAAAATTCTGCTTAAATCAGAGCAACTGTGAGTTTATAGATAACTTTGGCAATCTCTCAGAAGACAAATAGCTTTGGAATTTAGATCTTTGGATGTAAGGAATGTAATATGGTGTTAAACACAATATATAATGTATACCTTTCTAAGGGCGGTACTATGTAGTTAAATGAACCATTCTATAGTGAAGAAAACCACACACGTCAAGTTACATAAACAGAATCTTACATGTTCGAAACAGGATTTGGTTGCCAGCTGCATTATAAAAAACCTGTTAATTCTTCAGAGTTTTTTTTTGTTTTGTTTTGTTTTTTAAACTAAACATTCTGTGACTTAAAGAGGGGCCATGTGATTATTAGAGGTTCCTATATACTTCAGTGAGGAAAACCCAGAAGAAAACAGAGCTTTCTATATTAGAAGCTTATCTGTGGTTCTGAGGTTTATAGAAAAAGAATAATTAACCTGTTTTTTTTTGTTGTTGTTGTTTGTTAAGTGAATAGAGAACAATGTTTTAACAGGATTAACTTCTGCTGTAGCTCTTTAGATTCTCGGGCTTATAAATAATTTTAAAATATTTTATTTTTCTGTTTCTACTTTTTATCCTTTAAAATATATTTTCTTGAGGCTGGAGAGATGGCTTCACAGTTGAGAACACTTGCTACTCTTCCAGAGGATTCCTAGCACCCACACAATCTCTCCCAGATCAATTCATTGTAACTACTACCTGACTGTTTGTGTTCTGCAGTGAGTAGTTTCCGCTGGTCTTACTGATTGTAAGGATTATTGTTTTAGGTAATAACTCTTATCAGTGAAGATTAGACAGTAATATGCATGACTCAGGGCCGAGTGTGCTAGCACTCCCCTTAGTCCCAGCACTCAGGAGGCAGAACCAGGCCAAGCTCTGAGTTGGAGGCCAGCCTGGTCTACCTAAGTTCCAGGACAGCCGGGCTACACAGAGAGACCCTGTCTCAAACAACAACAACAACAACAATAAAAGAGATTACTCATAATTGGACTTTGCCCTATCTGTTGTCACAAGAAGTCCCTGTGACTGTCCATCTTGGTGTTTGGTATTTTTATTACTTGAATGATATAAGCTTGCTATTTCAGTAATAATAACTTGAGGCAGTAGATCAGTTTTAGTAATGCTATATTATTTACTTCCTCAATTCCTTTTTATTAACAATTGTAGGTTGCATATTAAAGCTAGCTCTCATAATGGGCATTTATCCAAACTGATGTATTGGTTCATGAATAGATTTTAGGGGAATGTGAGATCTTTATTTAACTCATATTATACTGGTGAACATTTCAGTATGTTGATACTTGAGGACTTAATGTTTCTCAAGGCAGTGGGGGATTGGGGAGATTGCAGCTTTCACTTTGATTCCCATAAATAAGCCCCATTGTCAGCAAGGGGGAAGATACAAACGTTTGTAGCGTGGATATAACATTGTATTAGTTTTGTAATTCCAAGCAGTAAACATTCACCTTATTTGACCTTTCCGGAATGTATAAATCTTGGAATTCCAACTCAGTAATCTAAATTAGTGTGCTTTTATTCATTGAATCTTCAAAAATAGGCTCACATGCCACTAAAAATGCCAGTTCTTTGCTGTCTCTAAAAGACAGGCCTATAAGGTGAGGGAGGAATTTTTATTGAATTTATTTAATTTTCTATCTACTCTATAAAACAGTGCCTGACACATAGTAGGCACTCATTATTTTAAAACAGTTGCATATATTTTTCTCTTTAACATGAACAATAAAGCTTTTTATGTAAGTGAATTAATTCTTATGTTATTCAGAAAGCAGAGTCTATCCCTGGGAAGAAATGATGTAGTTCAGCTGAAAGAAGCCTACAAGTGGATAGCTCACCCCTTGTTTTCAGAGGAGCTGGGAGTTCCCACTGATGGAAAGGTATCAGACAATGGCCAGTGGCACTAGTGACCTCTGGCTTGCTGCTTCACCTCATTAATGCTGGTTAGCCAAAAGCTTGTATCACTCTCTGAAGGTCTCTGAAGGTTTTAAATGTTCATTTAGAACTCTCTAAATTGATATTAAGGCCTTTTATTTGCTTGGTTTTTCTCTTTGTGATCCAAGACTCTTAGAAAGATAACAAATATGGGGAACACATTGACCTTAAAAGTCTAGAACTGAATCTTTACCTGACATGTGTTTGTAGTTTATCTGGAAGGACTGATTTACCGATACAAAGCAATCTAATAAACACTGAGAAAGGAGCCAGTAAGATGGCTTGGTGGGTAAAGGTGCTTGCCAGGAAGCCTCAGGACCCGAGTACAGTCCTTGACACCCACTTGATGACAGGAGAGAACCATTTACCACAGGTTATCCTCTGACCTACAGACAGACAGACAGACACACACGTAGACTCACACACAAAATACACTCATGCACACATACACGCACAAGCATGTGCACACATGTACATACACAAGATTTAAAAAAAAATCTAAGCAAGTATTGAATTAATTCTAGACTATTTAATTTTGGTTTATCTGTACTTAACTTGCTTTCAAATACATCTACATTAGGTTTTCAACTACAGCAAAATGGGTTCATCTCATAATTCCTGAGTTACTTCAAGTCTCTGTTTCTAGGCTTTTGAATCTGAGACACCTGGCCACTGTTCCAATTCTAGAGATAGTCTGGCCTCAGTCCTGGGAGAGCTTGCCAGGTTTACCCTGTGTAAAGCAGGGCAGGTGCCTAGCTCAGGAGACTTTAGGCTTCCCTAGCCCAGGGGCACTGCTTGTTTTGCATAAAGGGGATTCCCCAAGTATTAGATATATCCCTACTCAAGTAAAGTCACACCATCTTCTAAAGCTAACCAGGTTTTTGAAAACCATTCTAAATTATATGCTCTATATCATTGTAAAAATAATCCCTTTAATTTTTGCTTTTTGAGACAGGATCTTATAACTCAGGTGGGACTCAAACTTACTATGTAACTGAGAACTCCTGACCCTTTTGCCTTGCCCTCTCAAGTGCTGCAAGCAGCAGGATCAGTTCTTTAAACTGAACACTGAAAGAATGGAGTAAAACTACCTCACAGATGGTCTGAGAGGGGAACAAAGTAACGAAAGGACCTTGGAAATTAGAGAAGTCATTAATAAAGTGTTCTTACCTCAAATCTCAATTTTGAAGCAGATATTTTTTAAAATTTACATACTGAGTCAAAAAACAGAAAGTGGGAGAAAAAAGACCTAATAATGCGTGAGTAGGTTCCAGCTGGTTTTCATTAATAGAAAATACTTGGTTCGTTTTAATTTTATAATATAGGTTAGGATGCAGAACAAACCAGAAGCAGTTCAGTAGTGTGATCCTAGAGTCTAGGCTTGGTAAAGACTAGAGAGCCCAGAGAACTCAATACAAAGACAGTTGGCTGGGACATTTGTAGCTTTTAAAGCTTCAGTATCAAATTTTGAATAGTCTCTGCAGAAGTAAGATGTATATAGCATGAAATTATTCACATACAAAAAGTCTTGCTGCAGCAATTTTTTTAAATCACATGAGTATTTTCTATAACTTAATGTCGCACAGTCCTTATAACTGAAAGTTATCCATGAAGTAAGAGTAATAAGACAGCTTTCCAAAACATCTAATAGAAGTAGCTAGTGAGGGACATGCCAAACAGCTTATGGTCTCACCTCGGTGGGTGGGATTGGAACGCCATCTTGTATTTGATTATTTTATAATGGGGAACTATCACTTTTGAAAAAACAAAAATTAAAAACACTTTTTTAAAAGTCAAATTTGAAAACTTTAAGAATAAGCTAGAAGGCTGGGGAGATGGCTCGGTGTTTGCCACACAAACGTTTGGACCAGAGTGAGGATTGCCAATATTGTGCTGGCTAGCCTGGTCTAACTGGTGAGGGACAGTTCCATTGTGAAGTCCCCATCTCAGAAGATAAGGTTAGCCTCTAGCCTCCACATGCACATGTACATGTGCACACACACACACACAGACATGAGTGCACACACATACATACACACACACACACACACAGATACAGAGATACACACACAGACACACACACACAGAGGCTTCATTCAGACTTTTTAAAGATTTGTACAAAATGTTTTTGTTCTGCTAGTAATTGTTTAGTAGGAACCTGGAAGGTCTCTTTGATTTGTAACTATCTCCTTCCAGCTCCTGAATTCTTACTCATCTTTTTTCTAATGTATGTATTTGTCCAACACTGACACAAATTGATTTGACTTAAAAACTTATTTGGGAGGAGGGGTATTTGGGGAGGTTTGGATGGAGGGAAGGGAAGACAGAAATGTTGGATTTATATTACAATCTCAAAAGATGACAAACAAACCAACAACCTTATTTTTAACAGTTTTGGTAGTCTCATTGGTTACTGGGTTTAGAAGAAGTGCCTCCCTTCTAAAGCAATCAGGCAGTTTTGAGAGTTCTAGTATTTTAGGTTCCTTGTAGCTTTTCTGAGCCAACCCTTGGAGTTGACTTCTGTTTCCATTCAGAAGTTGGTAGGCTGTTAGTTTCCTTTTGCTCATTTAAAAACTGTCTCTGTGCTAGGCAGTGGTGGCGCACACCTTTAATCCCAGCACTTGGGAGGCAGAGGCAGGCGGATTTCTGAGTTCGAGGCCAGTTTGGTCTACAGAGTGAGTTCCAGGATAGCCAGGGCTATACAGAGAAACCCTGTCTCGAAAAACAAAAACAAAACAAAACTGTCTTTGTCATTTGTAGAGCTTGTTCGAAGTGAGTGTGGTCTTTGCTCATCCGGAAACAGTTGAAGATTGCCATTTCCTGTAAGTTGCTCCGTAAAAAAGTGTCAATTATGTAAAATTGTTAGTGTTTTTCTTTTTCATGAAGATAGTATTGTTTTTCTTTCTTGTGACTATTTTAGAACTTGTCATGTCTTAAATTTAAAATGTGCCCCTTTGTAGCGATTCCTCAGAGAAACCAATACAACTCAAAAATATATACATATATTTATGTAATATATAAATATAGGTATATAAGATGTATTTAATTATGTCCACCTATAATTTCATTAAATGTTCTTCTTTTTTCTTCTTCCTCCTCCTCCTTTCTTCTTCTCCACTCCTTCTTCTTTCCTTCCTTCCTTCCTTCCTTCCTTCCTTCCTTCCTTCCTTTCTTTCCTCCCTCCTTCCCTCGCTCCCTTCTTCCTTCCTTCCTTCCTTTCTTTGTTTCTTTTTCTCCTCCTCTTCCTCTCCCTTCTTCTTCCTATTCCTCCTCCTCCTCTTTTTCTTCTTTTTGAGATAGTGTCTCACTATGTAGCTGTGGCTGTCCTGGAACTCACTATGTAGACTAGGCTGGCCTCGAACTCATATAGATACATTTGCCTTTGCCTCACAGTGCTGGGGTTAAAGGCATGCATCACCACCACCTGACTAAATTTTTATCTTAACTTGAATTTTATTTCAGAGGTGAAGTTTGCCCAGATTGTTTCAAACCAGCCAAAAACAAACAGGTAAATATTTTTGCTTGTTATATTACCAATAAAGTGAATATGCATTGGGTATGTGGCAAGAACTGGTCTTTAAATATTTCATTAGGTCAATGTATTTTTTACCTTATGAATTTATTTATTTTCTTCTGGATTTTTTGAGATAGCCCTATGAAGGGTCATCTGGAACTCACTGTATAAACCTGTTTGGCCTGGAACTTGTAGCTAAGGGACTCTTTGCAGAACTCCAATCATGCCACACATTACCCAGCCTCAGCTCTTCTCTGAACCACACAGCTGGGCTTGCATCTTCTGTACCTAAAAAATAGTGCCCTATGGATGTGCTGCCAAGTTCTGCTGCCAGTTCAAGATGTAGTCTGTCTCCTTTGGCCCACAGTTGTAACATTCTGTGTACTGACCCCAGGGAAACACTTCCATTGGCATTTACCTTCAAGGAGCCAAGAACCCCTTTGATTTAGGCCTACTTCCTTCAAATGAATTTGACTCTTCACAAGATGAAACCTTCTGTGTGTGCAGTTTGCCCTCAAGACACCTTTCCTGTTGTCCCAGTGCTGGGCAGGAGGTTTCTCTTCATCTCTTTAATAGTTGTCCTATGAGCGGCCCTAGTCATCCTCATAGAAGCTGTGTTCCACCTGATACCACATGAACCAGACCTGTACTTCCAAGTTCTCCTCAACATTCTTAGCTTGCCAGCTTCCACGAGAATGGCCCATTAGGCTCTGCTTAGACCATTCAAGAGCTACTCTCACTCAAGGTTCCCAGCTATTCCACATTCCTCCCACAAGTCAGTTTCAAAGGTTTAGGCCACATGACAGGCTCATCACACAGCAGTGGGCTGGCTTCAGCAGTGATCCTACCTTTGTTACTTTCCCATTGCTGTGTGAAATACCCTGACAAAATATTTGGAGAGAGAGATTTTGGCTCACAGTACTGTACAAAAAGGAGACAGTGAGCTCAACACTAGAATCCATTGAGTCTTTCTTCCTGATGCCTTGGTTAGCCCTGGATGCTTTCATTAAGGACATAGACTGAAGAAGAAGCCTGGAGAGGCATGCCAGGCACAGACTAACAGTAAGAACACTTAAGTTTGACTTGCTTTCTTGGGACTCTTAAGTATTTCTTGATTTTAAATATGTAGGATGATACAATTCCTCTAGTCAGTTGTATTTCAGCTCTTGTTTAGTTGATGTCTTTTTTTTCATTTTACCCTATATAGTCAGTATTCACCAGAATGGCAGTTTCAAAAGCTTTGAATAAGATAAAAGAAGAAGACTTCCTCACGTAAGTATAGAAATAAGGAGCACTGTACACGTTTAGGAACAATGGGAATATCAGCTGTCACTCAGGCTGTATGCATCTCAGTCCTTCTCATGGCCTGTCCCTCATAGAGACCAACATGTGCAGCACTTAGTAAATATTCATCAAATTATAAGTGAGTCATCTGACTTCCATGTGGCACAGAAGAGTTGCTACAGTGTGGCTCATGTACAGTACTTACCCAGCAGAGTGGAGCCTGGGGCCAAAACCCAAACTTTGGATTTTGAGAGGACATTGAGTTCCAGAACAGGAGTCGAGTTGCCTAAGTTTTCAACTGAGTAATTTACTGGACCATTGGCCTAGTGCTATTCCTGTTTGATTCCTAAATCTGATACTTTCTAGCGTGACCATCCCTAAAAGAGAGAAGAGGAGGCTTGGGAGTGAGCGCACTGGGACAGAAAGCACTGGCTGGAGACTCAAGGAGCCTGGCTTCAGCTGCGTTCTATATTCCACATTTGGAATCTTAGCCATCTCAGCTACTTCTTTTGACATCAATGCCCTTTTTCAAAAATTTTCTGTGTATGAGTGTTCGTTAAAATACAAATTTTTAACATGTAGAAATGCAATAAACTATATTTTAATTATCAGTGCTTTTAAAAAATGAATTACTGTAGCTTTCCTGCTTTCCTTCTAGAAGATTCTTGAATAAATATCAAGCAAAAATTATGATGGGGCTTCTTACTCTTTATGAACTAAAAAATGAGTCTCACAATGGAAATATTCTCATTAAAATTTAAAAAGTAAAGGGTACTTTATCTAGAGGCTAGAGAGATGGACTTGGTCCAGTTCCAGCACCCACATAACAGCTCACAACTATAATGTATTCCAGGGAATCTGATGTTCTCTTCTGGCTTCGGAGGACACTAGGCAGTCATATGATGCACGGGCTTGCACATAGGCAAAACAAACACTCATACACAGAAAATTAAAATTAAAAAGTATACTTTATATAAATACCAGTTCCTGGGTTTCTAAATGATTTTATCGTTAAGTTGCCGCAGGAAATCATAGAAAAGTTCCAAGCCCCCAGTTTGAAGCTAAATCAGAATTTAATTATTTACAGGTAGCCTCTATCTAGTTAGTGCTTTGGGAATTCCTAAATGATGGACAGAGGATAAATTGTTACTTCTTCTCAGATTGAAGTCCACTAGCTAAGAGAATAGCACTCCAGCTTGTCCCTTTTTTCGAGACTCTGTGGTGTGACTGCCAGAGTCACAGTTGTAATGAGAAGGAAGAAGGAGGAAAAGTGGAGGAGGACTCCCCACAGGTAGGGCAGACCCCCCACAAGTGGGAGCACTTACCTGCCACAGACCAGCTTTACCCAAGCAGTGAAGGTTTATTCAAGCCAGCAGCAGGTGCCCAGATAGAACAAAATGGTTGAAGAGCCCCAAGGGGCTTCTGTGTTGTATATGTGGGTTTCCCCAGAAATCTGCAGGCTGTTAGAAATTACCACTGGGGAAGATAAGATCCCCTGACTGTGTAGGGCAGCATAAAAGCCCCAGTTTGCTTGGTGCCACTGCTGTGTGTTAGAAGTGGTACTCTAAGGGCTGGAGTGTTTGGTGTTGCAAAGGACGTGGGTTTGATTCTCAGCACCCATGTAGGAGTTCACTGCCTCCTCAGGCACCAGGCACACAAGGGCTACACAGATGTATATGCAGGCAAAAGAGTTATACACATAAAATAGTAAAAATACATCTTAAAAAGAAGTGGTACTCAATAGCTGATATCATAGCTTATGCCTGTAATCTAGTTCTCAGGAGGCTAGGTCAAATGGATTATGGCCACATTGTGCAACACAGTAAGTTCCAGACCAACATGGTGAGGACCTGTCTCAATAGAAACAAACATGGGGACTGGAAGATGGCTCAGAGATTAAGTATACTGGCTGTTCTTTCAGAGGGCCTGGGTTCAATTTCTAGGATCCAGTGACCATTTCTGACCTCCATAGGTATTCTACACATGTGGTACACAGACTCACATGCAGGCAAAATATCCATGTACATAAAATAAAAATAAATCTTTAAAAAGACAGTAAAATTTGAGTAGTAAAGAATCCTTTTTGCTCCAAAACTCTAAGGTAGGGAGAGGTCCTTGAGTTCCGAGTTTCTCAGCCCAGGCTGAAGCAACTCGGTTTTGTGACTTGTGTCTCAAATATTAGTGTCCATAAAATTTATCTTATTTTTCAGGCAATTTCCTTGTCCTCCAAACTCACCAAAGACTGTATGCACTGTCCTTGAAGTTGAATGCACTCATGGTGCTGTTTTTGTCGCTGGTAAGTGCTTCATCTGGAAGAGACACACCCTGTGAGCCTCCTTCCTGAACATGTCCATGGACTGTTCTTCCATTCTGCTCCTACTGACATAGAGAGGCCTGAAGCTGAGGAAGGCGGAGGGCAGTTAGTAACATGGAAAACAAACTTAACAAAACTAATTTCACTATCCTCCCTGTGTCTAAACACTTGGCTTTATCCAGAGAAAAAGAAAATGTATTGACTTTCCTAATTGGTATACAGCAAACAGGTTTTTGCTTTGTTTCAAAAGTTATAGTTGTATATAATAAAAGCTTAAGTGAAATTGCTTTTTACTTTTGATTGCCTATGCTTTTTTTTTTTTGTAGTTTTATTCATAAGGCAGTGAGTCACAATTTGTTAGGAGGTTGGGGAGTTTTTGTTTTTTTAACTTAGAAGTTCTTAAAATTTTCACAAAATTAATTCTCTGTAATACATCATCAACAGTGACCATGATATTTAAATGATTGCCAGTTATCTGGAAAGGCAAGTCTTTTTATGATCATTGCATTTCACATCAGTCAGTGAGTCACATTAGTAAATTATTTTAGTCATTTGATACAGTCTCTCTGTTTCTAAGCTAGCTATTCTCTTGTTACTTAAATCTTATTTAATTATCTCCTTCTATATTTATGTTGGCTTCCCAAGTTAGACAGTTTCTTAGTTAAGGGCTGGACCTCCTTTTATATCCTAGCATCCAGAATAGGAAACTTACTAAATAGTTGTTACTTCCCATTTTATCCTCATACATTAATCACAGCATTCCATCCAACTACCTAATATTTCTTTGGCAGGCAGGTATAATAAATACTCCAGGAATCTACCACAAACTCCTTGGATAATTGATGGAGAAAGGAAAATGGAAACTTCAGTAGAAGAATTAATTTCAGATCATCTGCTGACAGTATTCAAAGCAGAGAGTAAGTGTTAAGATGCCTGTGTTTTCATACATTATTACTCAGAAAAATGTCTTGAAGGCTGCAGGAGAAATGTCTCTATTAAGTAGTCATGCCAGCCTGGACTCCTTGGCTCCAGGCTTCCCCAGAACAGCCACTGTTAGTGTTCAAAGGGCTTTCCAACCCACGCTAGATTTTAGTCCAGATAGTCAAGGATAGCTATCCTTTCTCAGTGACTGCTCTCTCCTGGGAAACTCAAAACAACCAAGACTACTTTAGACAAATGCACTAATCCCTAATCTTGGCAGACTTCTTTGGGGGAACATGAAGAAGTTCCACCTCTCATGTCCAGTGCTTGTTCAGGAGTACTTAGCACTTTAACCTACAGAGTAACTTGGGAGGAAGTTCAGGATTGGGGAAAATAGGTCAAGAACAACCGTTTTACAGCGGTTTTATGGAGTGCATTGTGTTTTAATTTCCTAGGTATTAATGAGCCAGGTTTGTGGGATGAGTCAGATCTGGGAAAGCTTATGTTTTCCTTGTCTCAACAGGCCTGTAAGTCAAAGGCAGCTTCAAGTCTTGTGATTTTACGTAGTAAGAATAGATAAGAAGGAAAGGTCTAAGACTTCAATTGTAAAAAATAAACTGCAGGCAGTAGTTGATGTCAGTCTTTGGAGTGGGGCCTCTCATGGATCAGCTAGGCACTGCCTTTCTCTCTGAGAAACATCTAGAAACATGCTCTAAAGTCAGGCGGAGGTCTAGCGGAGCACTGGCCATCCCGTTTAGCCCTCTGACTTGTTAGGAACAAACACTTTAGATCACATCTCTCATGATTTATCATCTGTCATATGAGTAAGCTCCCTTTTAATATTTATTTTATTATTTTTACTCTTATGTATTGGCATTTACACCTGAGTGTTAAGTGGACCGGATCCCCTGGAGCTGCAGTTAGAGGGCTGTGAGTTGTATCACGTGGGTGCTGAGAACTAGACTCAGGTCCTCTGTAAGAGCAGCACACATTCCTAACTGCTGAGCCAACTCTTCTGTACCCCACACCTTTTAAAGCTTCCTTCTGTGTGTGTGTGTGCGTACGTATGGATGTACATGTAGAGGCCAGTAGTCATTGTTGGCTGTTGTCTTGGTAGGGTTCCTATTTCTGTGTTGAAAACACCATGACCAAAAAACATGTTAGGGAGGAAAGCGTTTATCCGGACCATAGGCCACCATCAGAGGAAGGTGGGACACGAATCAAGTAGGGCTGGAACGTGGAGGCAGGAGCTGATGCAGAGGCCGTGGAAGGTGCTGCTTACTGGCTTGCCTCACATGGCTTACTCAGCCTGCTTTCTTATAGAACCCAGGACCACCAGTCCAAGGATGGCACAAGCCACAATGGCTGGGCCCTCCCCCATTGATCACTAATTGAGAAAATGCCTTACAGCCAGATCTCACAGAGACATTTTCTCAACTGAGGCTCCTTCCTCTGTGATGACTCTGGTTAGCTTGTGTCAAGTTGACGCACAACCGGCCAGTACATTTAGATGTCTTCCTCAGTCGCTTTCCACCTCACTTTATGAGACAAGGTGGGGCTGAACCTGGAGCCTACCAAGGTGGCTAGCCAGGCTAGCCAGTGACTCCAGGGGTCTGCTCGTGTTCACCGCACCCACCAAGTACCAGGGTCACAGGTGCATGTTGTCACCCTTCACTGTTTAAATATGTGTGTGTGCGTGGCGGGGGGGAATATGCTGCGTCCGTAGGTTTAGGAGCAGTGGGCCTTCTGGAGCTGGAGTTCTGGGTGTTTATGAGCTGCTCATGTGGATGCTAGGAACTAAACTCAGGTCCTGCTCAACAACAGCACGTGCTCTTACCACAAAGCCATCTCTCCAGCTCCTGGTGCTAACATGGCTGCTGGGTCTGTGAGCTAGGGTCCTCGAGGTTCTACAGGAAGCATTTCTGTGGCTCAGCTGTTTCCCTAGCTGCCATGCATTATTTTTTGAATGGAGAAAAGTGACCTAGAAGACTAATGTTTTCCAAATTTTTAGGAAAAAGACTTTGAGGCATTGATATGAACTTTTACTTAATATTTACAAACTGCTATGTTTTTCATAAGATATGGGTCATGAAGACTTGAAAATCAGCTCAGCTTGAGCTAATGGCAGCTCTCAGTGTGCACTAGGGTCTGGTTTTGGTTTGTGGCATGCATCAAAAAGAAAAAAAGTAAAGAAGTCTTGCTCACATTTTCCGGGGGGCTGCCTCACTTCTTTCTATAAGGATTCTGGAATCTTCAGTTTGGACTACTTAGGTCCCAAAGAAATCCCTAGCTTTGTCAGGGTTCCAGGGTTGCTGGAGACTCTGAAACTCCCCTTTCAGGTTTTCATAAAGGTAATTTTTTTTTTTTGTCATTTTCCACTTGAAGAGGGAACTAACGTCCCCTAACTGAAAGTGGGTGGCGCCATGAATTTGAGGCTGTAGTTCAGTTGTGCCTGGGACTGACTCTCAGTTGGACATGGTGGTGCAGGCCTAGAATCCCAATACTGGGCAGGTGGAAGCAGGAGACCTAGAAGATTAAGGTCATCCTTGCTAAATAGTGAGTTTGAGAACAGTCTGAGACTCTGTCTCCAAGAACAAATAAACAAAAACCCAAACCAGGCATGGTAGCACACACCTTTCACCCCAACACTCAGGAGGCAGAGTTAGTCTGATCTCTATGGGTTCCAGGAATGCCAGAACTATACAGTGGGACCCAGACTCAACAACAAAAACCTCAAA
Source organism: Tokudaia tokunoshimensis (assembly GCA_036184795.1). NCBI lineage: Eukaryota > Metazoa > Chordata > Mammalia > Rodentia > Muridae > Tokudaia > Tokudaia tokunoshimensis. The sequence goes on from BTHU01000014.1 coordinate 93,807,775, forward strand.
ACAAAAGACAAAAACAGGCTGGGTGTTGATGGTGCACATCTTTAATCCCAGTGCTCTGGGAGGCAGAGGCAGGTGGATATCTGTGAGTTCGAGGCCAGCCTGGTCTACATAGTGAGTTCCAGGACAACCAGGGATATATAAACCCTGTCTCAAAAGACAAGCAAACCAAACATATAAACAAAAAACCAAACATACAAGCAAAACTAGATTGTGTGTCCAGTGTGTTCACTGAAAAATTGGTACAAGCGCAGTCATCTGGACCTGGATGCCGACTGACTCCTATATGTGTGGTAGTGGAGGGTTATAAGCTTGTTCAGAATCTCTGATTGATAACAGTCATTTGCCAGTCATGTTTCTCAGCTGGGTGACTTGTAACTTCCGATCAGTGGTTCATGTCTGAGGGCTCTAGGAAGTTGAGATTATTATTATTATTATTATTATTATTATTATTATTCTTTATTTACATTTCAAATGATTTCCCCTTTTCTGGCCCCCCCTCCCCCAAAGTCCCATAAGTCATCTCCCCTCCTCCTGTTCCCCAATCAACCCTCTCCCACTTCCCTGTCCTGGTATTCCCCTACACTGCAGCATCGAGTCTTTCCAGGACCAGGGGCCTCTCCTCCCATTGATGTCCAACAAAGTCATCCTCTACTGCCTATGCGTCTGGAGTCATGGGTAACACCATGTGTACTATCTGGTTGATGTTTTTGTCCCTGGGAGCTCTGGGAGTACTGGGTAGCTCATATCATTGTTCCTCCTATGGGGCTGCAAACCCCTTCAGCTCCTTGGGTCCTTTCTCTAGCTCCCCCAATGGAGACCCAGTGCTCAGTTCAATGGCTGGCTGAGATTGTCCCCCTCTGTGTTTGTCATGCACTAGCAGAGCTTCCCAGGTGACAGCTATATCTGGCTCCAGTCAGTGGAAGATGAGCTTTAATGGTTAGTTCCTTGAGTTTGACAGCGTATGAAACAAACCTAGTGTTGGATGGAACAGCCTTGCTTCATACATAGCCATCTGTCTCCTAAGGAGGGCAGACAGACTTGTCTCTCAGTTGCTTTGAACTAGCCCATCCTGTTATGTACCTGCTAATTCTATAGGTAATAAGTATTAAGTGTTGACACATTCTCAAAGTCAATGAATCTAGGAAGTTTCCCCCTATTACTACATTTACTACCTTATTTGCTGAATAAAATGGTTGTTGGACAAGTTCCCGGTGGTCTAAGCCCTGTGCCTTGGCTTCCTAGGACCTTCAAGCCTTCAGCCATCCGCCCTGGGACTGAAAACCACCGCATAGCTGGACTACCACCTAATGATCCCTGATAATCCTTGTTCTTCATTTTGCTTTTGACATGACCTTTCCTTTGAGGAGATACCTTAAAAACATGTAGAATTAGAGGGAGAAGGCAAGGCACAATTCAAGTTTAGAAAAGTAAATTTTAAGCATGTATTCTCTAGTACCAAAGACTTTCCCCCAGCTGTTCCTCATTACACAGTTAACAAAGTCTTGCGGTTTTCTCCATAAATGACTTCCAGGTTCTATCTAGGATTCAATCTGTTTTCTTAGATTTCAAGTTTGAAACACTTTCTAAAGGGAGCTGTTGGCATAGTTCAGTGGCTACAGGCACGTGCTGCTGAGATTGATGGCAAGTCTGATCCCCAGGTCCCACATGGCTCAAGGGGATTTCTGACCTCCACGTGAACACTGGCAGGTACCTGCCTGTACCCACAACACATCACACAGACATATGTACATGTAACACAACAGTAAACAGAATAAAGGGTTGACTATGGAACTGTGCTCGCAGGAATGTGTGTGCAGGGATGGTCTTACATTTGTGTCCTGCCCCATGTCTACATGTCACATCCTACTTTTCCACCAGTGGCAACTGTCTGAGGAGCAGAGGGAGCCCACATGGTTTGCCTTTGTCTCTCTCAAGCACAGTGCTGCACTGCCACTGCAGGCGTCCAAGGGAATGCAGCAGTGTCTTTGTGAGTCAGGGCTCTGATGGTCTCCCACTTTTGTCATTGTCACTGTAGAGACTGCTCATGGCTCCCAGTGCCTCCCAGCCCCTCTCAGTCCTTGATCCAATCCTCTGCTGTCTTGCTGGTTTCAGTATGACCCGGTGGTTAATTGGTTCTAGTGTCGGAATGCGGGATGCACCAGCCTTGCTACCAGGTCTGCATTTGCTAATCTGATGTGACTTTGGGCATGTCCTGCCTGCTTCACCTTCCTTAGAAGGAAAATGAACGCCCGTGGCCACATGGTTAAAGTGTCTGGAGTAATGCCTGCAGTGGTGGTGAAGTCTTCCATTTGACCTAAGAGTCTTGTTATGTAGAGCTATAACATTGTTTTCCCTGTTTGACGTTTTTAGTGTTTGGTCTGTGCTCATAAATTCATCTTGGATTGTGCATTGGTTTTAAAATGTCTCCATGGTGGGTCTGGTTATATAATTAATTTGTTATTTAAAGGTCAGACCTTTCTCCCAGTTTCTTTCCATAGAGTTTAATTTTAGCATGCTTGCTCTTGTTGTTGGGCTTGTTTACTTGAAAGAAAAAAAGACAAAGTTTTTGCTGAGAGCCAGTGGCCAGGGAGGTGGGGCCTTCCCCCCAGCCTTGGCTTTCCATAAGCTGGGGTATAGATGCTCACTAAACTCTGGCTTTCACATCAGAAATACGTTGCTCTGCCATCGTATTGTTTGACCCTGGGAATATTGCCTAAGTTTGTAAAGCTTAATGTTCATTTATTTAATGCTTCATGAAGTTATAATAAGAATTAAGTGATGTGTGTATAATTTTACCCTAGCAAGTGGCATGTAATGAGTAGTATTTATTATTACCATTACTACGTTAGCCAAGATTGAGATTAGAGATGAGGTGGTCATTAGCCCCTAAGGTCACCTCCCATGGATTGCTGGGATGATTTCTATCACAGGTTGGAACAAAGAATCTCAGAGCTTCTGCCTCATCTTTTTTCTCTTACAGGTTTTAATTTTTCATCCTCTGGACGAGAAGATGTAGACGTGAGAACATTAGGAAATGGTAAGATGGCATCAGCACCACCTGGTTAGAACCTACCTGCTTACTGCAGCCACTTAAAGCCAAGGGAAGACCAGGGTCCTCCAGATGGGGAGCCTTGTGCATCATGCAGCTGCCTTTGCAGACTGTGATCTTTGTCTGAACAGAGTCATTTCCTCGGAGGCAAGTTGTAATGACTGTATGTGCCTTAAGAAGGTAATTTATTAGTTATTCCATTTAAGAACTTCTCAGGCACACACTTTTAATCCCAGCACTTGGGAGGCAGAGGCAAGCAGATCTAGTTTGAGGATAGTCAGGACTACCTAGAGAAAACATGTCTTGAATTACAGACAGACAGACGGACGGACGGATGGACAGAGGGAGGGAGGGAGGGGGGGGCAGGACAGCCCACGGCTATATTGATAGAGCATGTCTCAGAAAACAAACAAAGAATATCTCAAAATGACCAGTTTTCAAAATGTCTATCTGTATTTACAAATGACCGTTGCAGCTTTCATTTCTTTCCTGTTTTATCTTGGTGGGTTATAAGAAAGATGGGGAGGCGTCCTTCTGAGCTGTCAGACGTTTGCAGCCCCTTCTCCTCACAGGGTCACAGTTGTTGTGTGTCACTAGAAGAGTGGCTGGGAGAATGGATCTCACCTCTGTGTGTCTGGGCAGCACTCTCTGTGACAATGCTAGGTCCGTCAGTGTGTCCATCTTTTTTTTTTTTTTTTTTTTTTTTTTTTTTTTTAATTTAATTTTATTTTATTTTTTTAATTTACATTCCAAATCACTTCCCCTTTCCCGTTTCCTCCCTCCCCGAAAGTCCCATAAGCCCCCTTCCCTCCCTCTTTTCTCCGTTCAACCCCCTCTCATTACTCTGTCCTGGCGTTCCCCTACATCCAGTCTTTCCAGGACCAGGGGTCTCTCCTTCCATCTTTTTAGAAATCTATTGATATGCTGATTGTGTCTAGGGTATTCTGAGATTCTGGGTCAATATCCCCTTATCAGTGACTTCATACCATGTGTGATCTTTTGTGATTGGGTTACCTCACTAAGGATGATATTTTCAAGTTCTGACCATTTGCCTAGGAATTTCGTGAATTCATTGTTTTTAATTGCAGAGTAGTATTCCATTGTGTAAATATACCACATCTTCTGAATCCATTCCTCCGTTGAGGGACATCTGGGTTCTTTCCAGCTTCTGGCTATTATAAATAAGGCTGCTATGAACATAGTGGAACATGTGTCCTTATTGCATGCAGGTAAAGTCTCTGGGTATATGCCCAGGAGTGGTATAGCCGGATCCTCCGGGAGTGTCATGCCCAGTTTTCTGAGGAGCCGCCAGACTGCTTTCCAGAGTGGTTGTACCAGCCTGCAATTCCACCAGCAGTGGAGGAGTGTTCCTCTTTCTCCACATCCTCGCCAACAACTGCTGTCTCCTGTGTTTTTGATCTTAGCCATCCTGACTGGTGTGAGATGGAATCTCAGGGTTGTTTTGATTTGCATTTCCCTAATGACTAAGGATGATGAACATCTCTTTAGGTGCTTCTCAGCCATTAGATATTCTTCAGGTGAGAACTCTTTGTGGAGCTCTGTACCCCATTTTTTAATAGGGTTACTTGCCTCTCTGGAGTTTAACTTCTTGAGTTCTTTGTATATCTTGGATATTAGCCCTCTGTCGGATGTAAGGTTGGTAAAGATCATTTCCCAGTTAGTTGGTTGCCGCTTTGTCTTTTTGACGGTGTCTTTTGCCTTGCAAAAACTTTGTAATTTAATGAGGTCCCATTTGTCTATTCTTGATCTTAGAGTATAAGCTATTGGAGTTCTGTTCAGGAAATTCTCCCCTGTGCCCATATGTTCAAGGTTCTTCCCTAGTTTCCCTTCTATTAGTTTCAGTGTGTCTGGTTTTATGTGGAGATCTTTGATCCACTTAGAATTGAGCTTAGTGCAAGGAGATAAGGATGGGTCAATTTGCATTCTTCTGCATGTTGACCTCCAGCTGAGCCAGCACCATTTGTTGAAAAGGCTATCTTTTTTCCACTGGATGGTTTTAGCTCCTTTGTCAAAGATCAAGTGACCATAGGAGTGTGGATTCATTTCTGGGTCTTCAATTCTGTTCCATTGATCTACATGTCTGTTACTGTACCAATACCATGCAGTTTTTAACACTATTGCTCTGTAGTACAGCTTGAGGTCCGGGATACTGATTCCCCCAGAGGTTCTTTTACTCTTGAGAATAGTTTTAGCTATTCTGGGTTTTCTGTTATTCCAGATGAATTTTTGAATTGCTCTTTCTAACTCTATGAAGAATTGAGTTGGGATTTTGATGGGGATTGCATTGAATCTGTGTATTACTTTTGGTAAGATGCTCATTTTTACTATATTAATCCTGCCAATCCATGAGCATGGCAGATTTTTCCATCTTCCGAGGTCTTCTTCAATTTCTTTCTTCAGAGACTTGAAGTTCTTGTCATACAGATCTTTCACTTGTTTGGTTAGCGTCACGCCAAGATACTTAATATGGTTTGTGGCTATCGTAAAGGGTATTATTTCTCTTACTTCTTTCTCAGCCTGCTTATCCTTTGAGTATAGGAAGGCTTCTGACTTGCTTGAGTTGATTTTATATCCGGCCACTTTGCTGAAGTCGTTTATCAGCTGTAGGAGTTCTCTGGTGGAGTTCTTTGGGTCGCTTATGTATACTATCATATCGTCTGCAAATAGTGATAGTTTGACTTCTTCCTTTCCAATTTGTATCCCTTTGACCTCTTTTTCTTGTCTAATTGCTCTAGCTAGAACTTCAAGTACTATATTGAAAAGATATGGAGAGAGAGGGCAGCCTTGTCTAGTCCCTGATTTTAGTGGGATTGCTTCAAGTTTCTCTCCGTTTAGATTGATGCTGGCTACTGGTTTGCTGTAAATTGCTTTTACTATGTTTAGATATGGGCCTTGAATTCCTGATCTTTCCAAGACCTTTAGCATGAAAGGATGCTGAATTTTGTCAAATGCTTTCTCAGCATCTAATGAGATGACCATGTGGTTTTTTTCTTTGAGATTGTTTATGTAGTGGATTACATTGATGGATTTCCTTATATTGAACCATCCCTGCATCCCTGGGATGAAGCCTACTTGATCGTGGTGAATGATCGTTTTGATGTGTTCTTGGATTCGGTTGGCAAGAATTTTATTGAGTATTTTTGCATCGATGTTCATAAGAGAGATTGGCCTGAGATTCTCTTTCTTTGTCGGATCTTTGTGTGCTTTTGGTATTAGTGTAATTGTGGCTTCATAGAACGAGTTGGGTAGTGTTCCTTCTGTTTCTATTTTGTGGAACAGTTTGAAGAGTATTGGTGTTAGGTCTTCTTTGAAGGTCTGATAGAATTCTGCACTAAAACCATCTGGACCTGTGCTTTTTTTGGTTGGAAGACTTCCAATGACAACTTCTATTTCTTCAGGGGTTATAGGACGGTTTAGATGGTCTATTTGATCCTGATTTAATTTTGGTACTTGGTATCTGTCAAGGAAATTGTCCATTTCCTCAAGATTTTCTAGTTGTGTTGAATACAGGTTTTTGTAGTAGGATCTGATGATTTTTTGAATTTCCTCAGTTTCTGTTGTTATCTCTCCCTTTTCGTTTCTGATTTTATTAATTTGGATACTATCTCTGTGCCCTCTGGTTAGTCTGGCTAAGGGCTTATCTATCTTGTTGATTTTCTCAAAGAACCAACTCCTCGTTTTGTTGATTCTTTGTATGGTTTTATTTGTTTCTACTTGATTGATTTCAGCCCTGAGTTTGATGATTTCCTGCCTTCTACTCCTCTTTGGTGTATTTGCTTCTTTTTGTTCCAGGGCTTTCAGGTGTGCCATTAAGCTGTTAGTGTATGCTGTCTCCCGTTTCTTTTTGGCGGCACTCAGGGCTATGAATTTTCCTCTTAGCACTGCTTTCATTGTGTCCCATAAGTTAGGGTATGTTGTGCCTTCATTTTCATTAACTTTCAAAAAGTCTTTGATTTCTTTCTTTATTTCCACCTTGACCAAGTTATCATTGAGTAGAGCATTGTTCAGCCTCCATGTGTACGTGGGTTTTCTTTTGTTTTTGTTGCCATTGAAGACCACCCTTATTCCATAGTGATCTGATAGGAGGCATGGGATTATTTCTATCTTCTTGTATCTGTTGAGGTCTGATTTGTGACCAATTATATGGTCAATTTTGGAGAAGGTACCATGAGGAGCTGAGAAGAAGGTGTATTCTTTAGCTCTAGGATGAAATGTTCTATATATATCAGTTAGTTCCATTTGGTCCAAGGCTTCAATTAGATTCACTGTGTCCCTGTTTAGTTTCTGCTTTCCTGAACGATCCATTTCAGAGAGCGGGGTGTTGAAGTCACCCACTATTATTGTGTGCGGTGCGATGTGTGCTTTGAGTTTTAGTAAAGTTTCTTTTACGAATGAGGGTGCCCTTGCATTTGGAGCATAGATATTCAGGATTGAGAGTTCTTGATGGTGGATTTTTCCCTTGATCAGTATGTAGTGTCCTTCTGTGTCTTTTTTGATGACTTTGGGTTGAAAATCAATTTTATCCGATATTAGGATGGCTACTCCACCTCGTTTCTTGGGGCCATTTGCTTGTAAAATTGTTTTCCAGCCTTTTACTCTGAGGTAGTGTTTGTCTTTGACACTGAGGTGCGTTTCCTGCATGCAGCAAAAAGCTGGGTCCTGTTTACGTATCCAGTCTGCTAGTCTATGTCTTTTAATTGGGGAATTGAGACCATTGATATTAAGAGAGATTAAGGCATAGTGATTATTGCCATCTGCCATTCTTGACGCTATCTTTATGTTTGAGTGGTTATCTACTTTTGGGTTTGATTCAAGAAGGTTATTATCTCATTTTTTCCAGGGTGTTGTTTCTCTCCCTGTATTGGAGGTTTCCACCTATTATCCGTTGCAGGGCTGGATTTGTGGAAAGATATTGTGAAAATTTGGTTTTATCATGGAATATCTTGGTCTCTCCATCTATGGTGATTGAGAGTTTTGCTGGGTATAGTAGTCTAGGCTGGCATTTGTGCTGTCTTAGTGTCTGCATGAGATCTGCCCAGGATCTTCTGGCTTTCATAGTCTCTGGTGAGAAGTCTGATGTGATTCGGATAGGTCTTCCTTTGTATGTTACTTGGCCCTTTTCTCTTACTGCTTTTAGTATTCTTTCTTTGTTTAGAACATTCGGTGTTTTGATTATTATGTGACGGGAGGTATTTCTGTTCTGGTCCAGTCTGTTTGGAGTTCTGTAGGCTTCTTGTATGTTCATCGGCATCTCTCTCTTTAAGTTAGGGAAGTTTTCCTCCATAATTTTGTTGAAGATGTTTACTGGCCCTTTAAGTTGCAAATCTTCACTCTCATCTATACCTATAATCCTTAGGTTTGGTCTTCTCATTGTGTCCTGGATTTCCTGGATGTTTTGGGTTACGCGTTTTTTGCATTTTGCATTTTCTTTGACTGTTGAGTCGATGCTTTCTATGGAATCTTCAGCACCTGAGATTCTTTCTTCCATCTCTTGTATTCTATTGTTGATGTTTGCATCTATGACTCCTGATTTCTTCCCAAGGTTTTCTATCTCCAAAGTTGTCTCCCTTTGTGATTTCTTAGTTGTTTCTACTTCCTTTTTTAGTTCCTGGATGGATTTGCTGAGATCCTTCACTTGTTTGTTTGTATTTTCCTGTATTTCTTTAAGGTAATTTTGCATTACCTCTTTCAGGATTTCTTCCTGATGACCCACGTTCTCCTGCATTTCTCTGAGCGATTTTTGTGTTTCCTCCTCATGGGATTCCATCTGTTGATCCATCGTCTCCTGCATTTCTTTAAGCAGTTCTCGTGTTTCCTTTGTAAGGGCATCTAACCGTTGATTCATTTCTTTAAGCAATTTTTGTGTTGCCTCCTTATGGGCATCCGTCTGTTGACCCATATTCTTCTGCATTTCTTTATGCAAATTTTGTGATTCCTTTGTGAGTGCATCTACCCGTTGATTCATCTCGTTAAGCGATTTTTGTGTTGTCTCCTTGTGCGCCTCCATCTTTTGATCCATGTTCTCCCGCATTTCTCTAAGCGATTTTTGTGTTTCCTTTGTAAGGGCTTCTAACCGTTGATTCATGGTCTCCTGTAACTCTTTATGAGATTTATTTGTGTCCTTCTTGTGATCCTCTAATAGCATCATGAGAAGTGATTTTAAATCCAGATCTTGTCTTTCAGGTGTGGTGGGGTATCCAGGACTTGCTGCTGTTGGAGAGTTGGGTTCGGATGGTCCTACATTACTTTGATTACTGTTAGTAACATTCCTACGTTTGCCTTTTGCCATCTGGATACCTCTGGTGTTAGTTGGTCCTGCTGCCACTGGCTGTTGGTTGGACCTCCTGTGAGCCTGCAAAGCTATTTCTGCCCCCCCCTGGATTACCAGGATTCCCCTGGCACCGATTTCTGGGGCCTGCCTGCTCCTGAGTGACTTTGGAGCCCTAATGTGCTTTGCCCCAAGTGATCTTATATTGGGGAGGCCTTGCACATCTAAAGGCTCAGCCTAGTGGATTCCTGGAGCAGAGGTCGCCAAAGGGAGGCTGGCAGGCTCCTGCCCTGTGCAGGGGTGTGTGATCTCTCCTGGGGGGGGGAGGGGGCGTCCCTCTGCCAGGCAGAAGTCCCACAGCAGATCTGGCGCGCTGGTCACTGCAGATCAGCCCAGCACCTGGGAGCAGGTTACACACAAGCTGCCTGAACCCGAAGCGATATTATGCCTGTCTGTCTCTGAGCCTGGTGGTCCCAACTACCTGGTCACTGGAGCAAAGATGGCGGAGGGCACTCTCCGTGGCGCCGCTCACCCTGTGGTCACGATGGCCCGCCGATCTGGCACCCAGACGACCACAGCGCCAACCCGCCCTCGGGCACAGAAGGAAGCCCCAACAGGCCGTGTCCCAAGTGATGTTATATTGGGGGGAGAGCCTGGGTACCGGTCTCTCCAGCGCAGTCCGCGGGAACAGAGGTCGCGGAAGGGAAGCTGGCGGGCTCCCTCCCTGCGCAGGGTCCCTCCACCAGGCAGAAGGTCCCACCGCGGAACTGGCGCGCTGGTTACTGCAGATCAGCCCAGCACCTGGGAGCAGGTTACACCCAAGCTGCCTGAAACTGAAGCGATATTATGCCTGTCTGTCTCTGAGCCTGGCGGTCCCAACTACCTGGTCACTGGAGCAAAGATGGCGGAGGGCAGTCTCCGTGGCGCCGCTCACCCTGTGGTCACGATGGCCCGCCGATCTGGCGCCCAGACGACTACAGCGCCAACCCGCCCTCGGGCACAGACGGAAGCCCCAACAGGCCGTGTCCCAAGTGATGTTATATCGGGGGGGAGAGCCTGGGTACCGGTCTCTCCAGCGCAGTCCGCGGGAACAGAGGTCGCGGAAGGGAAGCTGGCGGGCTCCCTCCCTGCGCGGGGTCCCTCCAGCAGGCAGAAGGTCCCACCGCGGAACTGGCGCGCTGGTTACTGCAGATCAGCCCAGCACCTGGGAGCAGGTTACACCCAAGCTGCCTGAAACCGAAGCGATATTATGCCTGTCTGTCTCTGAGCCTGGCGGTCCCAACTCCAGTGTGTCCATCTTAATTAGTGGCTATTGAAGTCTTGTTTTGTAATTAGCTTGTTTTGTAATTTTGTAATTAGGTCCTATGTGAGGACCTCTGGGGAAGGCAGTCATTTTCATGTACTGCCTGGATGGGGTTTAGCAGCCTCCTTGCTGCAGCCCTGGAAGCCCCGTGACTCTTTCTCATGTACTTCAGTCCCCTACACTGCACTAACCTCTCAGTCTCGAGCTCAGCCTGCTTCTCACACCTCCCGAATTTGCCCAATGGTAACTCTGTCAACATGCTTCTGTTTCCTGCTGGGACGTGCGCTGCCAGGAAGGCCCTTTGCAGTTGAGCTGCTGAATCCTCATCGAGTCCATTTCACTTCGCAAGAAATTAAGGAGCTGCAACAGGTAAGGGCTGCGTGGCTCCACCAGGCCTGTGTTTGTGCAGCTCTCTGACTGAGCAGGACTGAGTTGGTAATTGTTCTTCTTTCTCTGCTACTGCAGAAAATTAATAAATCATCTGACAAAATCCAAGTCCGTGACTTGCAGCTTGTCACCAGGTAAGGATGGATGTGCTAGAGAGTTCAAAAGGGACTTTTTCAAAAGTTTCCAGAGGTCATATGCTTGTAAGAGAATTACGCACAGAGTTTATTAAGGAAAACAAAAATCTAATAACCCATTTAAATGAGAAAATGATGGAAAATGATTAAGTAGACCTTTCTCAAAGAAGGATGTATGAGTAGGCCATGAACATGAAACAATGCCTAGCATCTTGTACAAGGGTTGTGCAGGTCAGAGCCACGCCCAGGAGGATGGCTGTCACCAAAAATGATAGTATCAAGTGTTGGCAAGGACATAGAGGAACTGCCTTGTACGTGGCTAATGGGGTTGAAGTGTTGTCACTTAGTCTCTCACAAGCTCAAACTTACAATGATCAAATGACCTAGCTGCTCCACTTCAAGACATCACGTCAACGATAGAAATGAAAGTATATATCAAAGACCATAGGCAGATGGTTATAGTTGTGTTTTTACAAAGCAGAGCAGTAGCCAGTGGTAATACAGACCTGTAATTCTTCTAACTGCTAGGTCAAGGCAGGAATTCAGGGCTATCCTTAGCCAAGTAGTAAATATGAGGCCAGCCTGGGTTATATAATACTCTTATGTTTAAAAGATAGGTAGTAGTAGACACTATTTGTGTATCTGTAGGAAAATACAATGCAATCGCTTCTTGGCCTTTTGGCTAAGATCATGTGTAGGAAAATACAATGTGAAATCATCCCTTCTGATCCTTGGAAGACCCAAGACTTGTTGTGGACAGCTGAGACTGTAGATAGTACTGAATCTATAAATAGTGTGTTTTTCCTATACACAATTGATGAAAAGCGTTGACTAAAAAAAATTGAGCACAAGTCAGAAGACTTGCTGCCCTTGCAGAGGACCTGGGTTCAGTTCCCAGCACACACACACACACACACACACACACACACACACACACACACACACACACACACAGTGACTCACAACTACCTGTAACTCCAACTCCACCTCACAGGACACCAGGCATTCCTGTGACATATGTACATGCAAGCACTCATACATACATGTAAAATAAAAATAAATTGTTTAAAAAGTAAAGCATAAAAGAATAAAAGCTAATGATAAAACAGGACAATTATAGCAGTATACAATAAAAATGTTAAACAATAATTGCCTCATTTTAAATTTTTGAATGTAATACTTTTGGCCTGAGGTTAACAGCAGGCAAAGAAAGCCCACAGTAAGGGGAGCCTACACACCCACCCAGTGCAGTATGATAGGGAGATATGGAGTGCCCGTTCATACTGCCCCACAGCACTGGTAAGGGACGGAATCCAGTCACCAGATGGCACACATTCTGTGACTGTGCCTGACAAGAAACATGTAGGGAAATGGTAAAGATAGAAAGTCAGGTAGTGATCAGTGGGCTTGGGCTTGGGGAAAGGAACGTGAAGAAGGTGCTCATGGGTATGGAGGACCTTTCTGGGGCAGCAGAATTGTGTGTCATAGGTTAGATTATGCTAGATGTACAGCTCCGAAAGCAGTAAAATTCATAGGAATTATCCTTTAAATGGAGGATGTATGCGAGTTATACTTCAGCTAAGCTGTTGTAAGGAAACAGATTTGGGACAAGGTCAGTGTGTGTTTTATGTGTTGACACAAACATTCCTTCGTTGTTTTGTTTAGAGAGGCAATAGGGCGTATGAAGGAAGGTGAGGAAGAAAAGACTAAGACCTACAGTGCCTTGATATGGACGAATAAAGCCATCCAGAAGAAGGACATTGGGTTCCTGGACGACTTAAAGGTACAGCATGCAGCTCTTTGCTTGTTTTTCTCTTCTGCATATGAACAAGCTCATTGTCTTCTGGTTTATTCCCAGCATACCATAGAGCTTAGGCTTTGGGGTCAGCGTGACCTACATTCAAATCCTGACTTTCCCACTTACTGGGCCAGTGATTGGATGGTGGTCTAACTCTTTGGAGTCAGTGTTGCTGACTCTGAAGACAGACTCCTGGGCACATTCTTTTTAATTAGTTAAATATATGTGGGTGCACTGTTGTTGTCTTCAGACACACCAGAAGAGGGCATCTGATCCCATTACAGATGGTTGTGAGCCACCATGTGGTTGTTGGGAATTGAACTCAGGACCTCTGGAAGAGCAGTCAGTGCTCTTAGCCAATGAGCCATCTCTCCAGCCCATCCTGGGCACATTCTTTTTTTTTTTTTTCTTTTTTGGTTTTTCGAGACAGGGTTTCTCTGTGTAGCCCTGGCTGTCCTGGAACTCACTTTGTAGACCAGGCTGGCCTTGAACTCAGAAATCCACCTGCCTCTGTCCCTCAAGTACTGGGATTAAAGGCGTGCGCCACCACTGCCCAGCTGCTGGGCACAGTCTTAATTGTGCAACTTTGGGCAAATTCCTTAACCTCTATATGCTGTAAAATTAGTTTAAGAAATTTTAAATTAGTTCAGTTAAATACGAAACATTTCAAATGGTACCAACTACATAGAAAATACTCAGTAATGCTATTATATTTGGCTATCTATAAGAGTTAAATATAAACCAAACTATGTTACTAGGTATTGATCCTAAAATCGCATATGAATGAGTACATGCAGGAACTGTGTGAGGCACATGCATTCTGGAAGCATGGTGCTGTGAAGGGCCGGCAAGGTAGCCATAGTGGCTAAGAGTACGTTTACTGTGCAAGTGTAAGAATCTGAGACTGGATCTCAGCTCCTGTTAAAGCCAGCCATGGCCATGCATGCCTGTAACCCCAGAGCTGTGGGAGGCAGAGGCAGGAGGATCACTGACACTTGCTGACTGACAGCCTAGCTCCAAGTTCAGTGAGAGACCCCATCTGAGAGGAGTGAGGTGAAAAGTAACAGAGTGGGACCCCCATGGTCCTTCTATCCTGTGCATGTGGGATGGGGGAGGGGGAGAGGGGGGCGGGAAGAAGGAGAAGGAAAATTTCAACACAAGGTCTGATTGAGCATAAATGAGCAGAGTTATCTGATATTATTTAAATGGGCAGTATTTTGTAGCACGCGCGCGCACACACAGTTTATCTATATAATGGAGTTTTGCTACCCAGATCCTTAAACTCATTTGGTAGAGCTTGGTGTGGTGGCTCAGAAGATCAAGGCAAGAGGATCACAAGTGTGAGGCAGCCTGAGCTACCCAGCTAGACCCTACCTAAAAGAACCAAATTATTTAAAGTGGTAGTTACTAACATAGGGAAAGTGTTGTCCTAAATGCTTGGGGAAAGCTATAAGAATACCTATGGAGCCTTGTGATTCCAGCACACCCTAATACGCCATGTGTACACACGGATGGCTATGGAGAAAACAAGATGGAAAAAGTTTCCAAAAATAGGATTTATCGTTAGTCATGCAGAGGAAGGTTCCCAATAGGTTAAAAAAAAAAGGATAAAGGATCTGAACAGATGGTTGAAAAAGGAGAAACTGGAGGTGACCAGGAATCATTTGGAATGCTGCTCTACCTCCAGGACAAAGTAATATATGACTTCATGTTGTTCCCTTAAACTAGTAAAGCGGATGGTGAGTCTAGTGGGGAGGGAGGAGCTGCATGTTGAAGCAGAGATGGAAGGAAGGCAGCATGGCAGTGACTGTAGGAAGGGAAAGCCACACTGATGTGCCCAGCACACCCTCTGTAGACAACCTCACTGCAGGAACATAACTCCTGTGTAAGGGTGGGCATGACAGGTGGCTTCCTGACTCAACAGTATCAAACTGGAAAGAAAATGACATTGACTGGATGAAGTGGCACAGCACATAACGGGTTCGAATTCAGGACCAACCTGGTCTGCAGAGACCAAGCAAACAAGCCAAAGTCTCTGAATGAGCCAGTAGTTGGATAACAAGCATCTTGTAGGTATTAAAAACAAGACCGGAAGCAGGGTATGCTTTCCCTTAACCTGGGTTAGAGTTCGTTCATCTGCACATAAACTGCCTTGAGTCTGACTCGTGAGTCAGAAGCATGAGGGCTGCAGGGAAAGCCCACATTGCTTGGCCCTTCACAGGCGGTGTGCTTTGCCCCTGCTGCCTAGGGCCTTTAAAAACATTGGGCTTTTTGTTTTTGTTTCTTTTTTGTTTTAATTAAGGTTTGAGTTGAGGTTATTGAGGTTAAATAGGTTTAAATGAGGTTCTCATGTAGCCCAGACTGACCTTACGATGTGGCCGGCCAAGGATGATGTTGAACTTCTTGTTTTCCTGAGTCCACCTGAGTGCTGGCTTACAGGAATGTGTCACCATGCCTGTTTTTTATACTGTGCTAGGGATTGAACCCAGGGGCATCACACCTGCTGTGCAAGCACTGTCCCAGATAAGCCATATCCAACCACATGAGGAGATACAACATAGATTCAGAAACTCTGTAAATCATGTATTCATAGACGTACAAATCAGCTGGGTCCAATGGTGTACATCTTTAATCCCAGTACTCGGGAGTCAGAGGCAGACGGATCTCTGAGTTCAGGGCCAGCCTGGTCTATAGTCAGTTCCTGTCTATAAAGAAAACAAAACAACAAACAAACAAACCCAAAACCCATCAATAATCATAGATGTAAGAATCATTTAGAATGCTGTTAAAAAAATGTCATTGCAAAAATAGGTTTAGGGGCTGGCATTGAGACTCAATGAAAAATAAGCCCAGTAAAAACAGATTCAAGGGCTGGGGATGTAGCTCAGTGATGGGGTGCCTACCTGCCTGCCTGGTGCAAGGCTCTGGGTGCGATTCCTAGTACTTCAAAAACAAAGCATATTTGGGGAGGGGGGTTACCATAGGTCTAGTTAAAAAAATAACACAGAAAGGTGATTTTATAGAGCACAGAAGTCAGAGGCCACTCCCAGGTACACTGTTAGGTCTAGGTGGTTTCTAGCAACACTTTTATAGTTTTACAAAATTCCCATTGCTGTAACGATAAAGCTGAGTTATTTCTCTATTCTGAGAAAAGGACCACTGTAGGTTCACTGCTGCCCTCCTCCCTTTAAAGGGCAGCCTTCTTCTAAGGAAGAAACTGTATATGGGTGTGTGTGTGGAGGGGAGGGGAGCAGGGGCGGGGAGGGAGAAGTCTGTGTGTGGGAGACCAGTACTAAGAGTGGGTGTAATGGTTTCCTTTTGTGGTCTGAAAAGCAGGCCAAAAAGGACACATGACCTGAGAGCTGATGAGCTGTGCTGGGATTGGCTCTGGTGACTGGCTCATAGTCATTCCTGAGAGGGGAGTAACAGAAGCAGGGAGAGGAGCTCTCACTAGATAGTTATTATTAATTTTTGTTATTATTTTTAGACGAGACTCACTGTGCAGTTCTGGCTGTCATAATATAGACAAGGTTGGCCTCAGACTCACAGAGATCCATCTGTCTCTACCTCCAGAGTGCTGGGGTTAAAGGGTGTGCCACCAGGCCAAACAGTAGTAGCCAACTTAAAGACCGGCTGTTTCTGCTTTTTGAACATCCCTATATCCATCATTATAACTACTCACATGGTTCAGTCTTGAGCATAATTGTCTTTTTGGCTAGAGAATAGTCGAGCCTCCTAGAGACAACTCATCTCATAAGAACTGTGTCCTTGAGAATCACGGTGGGGAGGGCTGTTGATCTGCTCTTGCGGCTCTCCGTGCCCTTCACGTGTGCTCTTTGTTGGAACTTGCTCTCATCTGCAGTGTCTGGAGGGGAATGTAGACTTTCCTTTCTTAGCAGAGCAGTGGCTGCACACAGTCATGCAAATCAGGAGGAGCTGTTCCAGCAAGAATTCGTACAGAATTCAGAGTTCTTAAGAACCAACTTTTCTGGTTTGCCTAAAACCTATTTTTAAAAGCTTAAAATAGTTGACCTTTTATAGTATGAATCCCTGTTTGTTAATTTATATCATCTAACATGAGGGGAAATCTCTAATTTGATGTAATTATAAGAAAAGGCACCCTGTATCGCTGAAAGCATCTGAATAGTTAAAATATATGCAGGTTATTTGTAAGTCTGAGCTAAGAACTGCTGGGAGAGTGTGAGTCACTGTGCAGACTTAGCTCCTCTACTGAACTGAAACATTCTGATAAACACTGATGCACCTTTCCAGATACAGTCTGTTGTACAACAAACCCCAAAATAGTATACTGTTTGTAAAATGTGCACATTTCCCATACGCACAGGTGACACTCAGGTCTCACCATTTCCCTGCCACTTCTCCAGCCAGAAGTCCTCTTTGTGGCATTAAAAGACAAAGGTAACATTGTTGTCTTCTAGCAAAGTCCTATGCCAGAATTCCGAGTGATTGGTTAAGTTTCAAGGCAGGAGAGCCCTCAGAATCGTTCCCTTCTGAGCCCCCTCCTGTGGTATGGGTAGTAGTAATAGTCAGAAAAGGAGTAATAGGAGCGAGGCTGTGAGAAGTCCCACTGAGTTAGAGCCCGAAGAGGCACAGTAACTCTAAACTCCAGCAACAGCAGGGACTCTGGGCTGAGCTTGGGAGGCAAAGGCAGCGCTCAGGTCTGACTCTGTGATTGCATCATGTCCTCCTCTAGGACTTAAAGATTGACCAGAAGACACCTCTGCGGGTCCTTCACCGAAGGCCTTTGGCTGTGAGAACTCGGGCCATTCACACTATGGAGACACACTACCTGGACGAGCATCATTTTCGTCTGCGTTTGAAGACCCAAGCTGGAACGTATCCTTCTGCCTCTGCAGAGACCTAACCAGAATGGGATCAGATGGTCAATGCGGCTCTAGCAAAATGGGCCCATTGATCGGGGAGGTTTCCTTTGTTTGTTTGTTTGTTTGAAATGTGTTCTAATATATCCCAGATTTCATGGATTCCAGGCTGGCCGTGAGCTCCTGATCCTCCTGCCTCCACCTCCCAAGTGCTGGGATTACAGGCCTGTGCCACCTCAGGTGGTCTGGGATATTTTAAAAAATGTATGAATTCAATATTTTGGAATAGAATCAACACTTTGTTTGATGTCTGTTTTCCTATTTATGTTTCAAAGCAGAATTTTAAACTATGAAATAGCCATCAATTCAATGTCAACTTTAGAGTTCTACAGTTGTGTTACATTGTCTTACCATTGTGTAACATATGATATACTCAGGAAGTACTTTTGATTCATTTGCTGTCCTTACATGTTTTACAAGTCACATGTTCATAACCCTATTTGGTCCTCTTAAGTATTCCAGCATTTGCCCAACTGGTTAGACAGGTGATTGAAGGAAACTGTGGTATTTTACCTTCTTTAAAGTTGAGACAAGCTCTCATGGTGTTGCCTGGACAGGCTCATTATAGAAACTTTTAAGCTATCCTGTTTCCGACTCCCAGGAATACAACAGGAATACAGACAGACAAATGGCCGTGTCCAGTGCTTCCTGACATACTGATCGTAGCTCATATACTGGCCTTGTGAGAAAAAGGAAAAGAAGCACTACATATTGCTTACTTAAGCAATAATATATTGGTGTTAGTGTTTCAACTTTTGACTATGTTTAAGTAGAAAAGATTGGTACTTGGAGTTCTAAATAGCTACAAGTCAAAGCTGATATTTGTGTATAACATATTCTGACTTGTGGTATTGGGGTCAGAACTGAGGTTTTAATTGGAATATGTCAGTGTTTTAGGCTTAGTTTAATATTTACTTTCTTACAAGACGACATCTCACTGTGAATCCTAGGCTGTCCCCGGTCTCAAGATTCTGCCTCTGCCTTCCAAGTGCTGGGATAATGAACATGTCTCACCATGCCTGGTTTTGGTATGTATGACAAAGAGAGAGGGGGAGGGGGAGAAAAAGGAGGAGGGAGGAGGGAGGGAGAGACAGAGAGAGAGAGAGAAGAGAGAGATCCAGTAGCATGAAATGATAAATGTCTTCTCACTGGTATGAAGGGACTGCCAGTTCTGTGTACAACACAAACCTCTCCAAGGTGGGAGGAGTCAAGGCTAGTCACCAGAAGCCTCGTCTCTGTCCTGCTGTAAGTAACTGTGCCTCTCCTCCTCACACACTCCTTTCCTCTTCCTTTGGATTACCCTAGAGTGGCTGGATTGACCCAGCTGCACTGGAGGAAGAACTTATCTACTCCAAATAGCTTTTAAATCTTGTGGTTTGAGTCCAGGGTGGTTTGTGCAGACTCTGGTGGGCAGTGTGTTTTATCTTTATTGTCTGGAGCACATTTGGCTATTGTAGAAGGAATTCAAAGAAATCACAAGCTAAAATTTATTTTTACTTTGGTATTGGGGATTGAACCCAGGGCTCATTCATAATAAGTATATATCGTACCACTGAGATTCACGATCTACCTCAGATTATAAAAGCAAAGTAAAACAAATCTTGCCTTTAGTTTTATATACCAAGAAGAAATGCTGTGTCTTTTGGAGAAACCAATACCTTTTCAAGCCTGTTAAGACATTTTGGAAGCAGCTATGTACATGTACTTAACATATTAGCCCAGAAAAACTGGTAAAACTCTAGCTACCTCGTAGTTCTACCTTTGGAGTATACAGTCCTGATGCGCTAAGCTCATTTACGCTGCTGGTCTCGTGTGGCTCAGCACAGGTCTGTTTGCCCTCCGTCGTACGCCTCCAGCATGAACAAGGCCCAGACCTTTCCACTGCCTTTTCTGGGGCTTTTTGGTCTGCTGCTTTCTTTATTGTTACTAGCTTTCTCTGAAGAAAACCGGAGAAAAGGAATGGCAACTGAAGAGAAATTATAAATTAAGGAAAAACTGAGTCACCAGGCAATTGTTTGAGTAAATCAGACAGTGGGGGAGCAGTAAGCAAGCCTGTGCTGCTGCTCCTCAGCTCCCTGGAGGATGCCGCCATCTTCCTTCCAAACTCTGTTGACTGCTTTCTGCTCCATTGTGGTTTTACTAATGCAGCATAATGCTGTTTTTTTAGTGAACAATGGAGCAAAGGTATATTTTTCAAATAGTTAGGGCTACAGTACAGTCCTGTGGAATGCTAATCTTAATAACAAATTCCAGAGTTAACCATTGCCTTTAGAATGTAAAGACCTATGTGAAGAAAACAGTTTCTAAAACCAATCTCCCAAAAGAATTTAGCCAGGCTCTGATGGTCTGCACTGCAACCCTTGCACTCGGGGCTGCCTCCACATTAGGTTCCAGACAGCCTCAACCACTCAACACCCAGAAGTGTAAACACGGGAAGGAAACAAAAAGCAAACAAACACTGCCTGTAACTCCAGCATGACTCCCACTCCTTTTTCTGGCCTGTGACTCCACCCACACGTGGATGCCATACACTCACAAGACACACATGCATCCTAAATAAGAAGCATTAGTTTTTTAGACAGGTGATGGTGGTGTGAGCCTTTAATCCCAGCACTCTAGAGGCAGAGGTAGTCTAGTCTGCCTCTAGAGTGCTGGGATTAAAGGCTAGTTCAAGGCTGGCCTGGTCTTTAAAAAAAAAAAAAGCTAAAAGAATATTTTAAAAAGATTAAATTACTACTTTAATTTTCTCTTCCATCTTAATACTAATTATTCCAGGGTTACCCCATCACCGAGGGTACTTTCTGTGTGGTCCTGTGGACACATCATTTGGTAGATACCAATTACCATTATTGACAAATGGGACCAGATAACAAAATAGAAATGGCGAAAACAAACACACACAAAAAAGTTTAAAAAGAAAAGCATTGGGTTGGGCGTGGTGGCATGAGACTTTAACCCCCAGCACTCAGGAGGCAGAAGCAGGCAAATCTTTGTGAGGTTGAGGCCAGCCTGGTCTATATAGTGAGTTCCAGGCTAGGTCTACACAGTGAGATGCTGTCTCAAAAACAAATAAACAAAAAATGGAATTATAGCTGGTTTAATGTGTACTCAAACCTTGGCATTTTAAGATGAGCTAATTAGAAAATACCCAGAGCCTGGGGCTCAGGGCGGGGTTGCAGTGTTTCCAGTCCCTCACTTGGAAGGTGGAAGCAGGAGGATCGAGGCCAAGTTTCTGTAATCTGGGCTGCAAGACACCTTGACTCAAACAAATCAAAGCCATGACCTTTGGTAGGTTTGACGTAAACAGTTCTGGTTTTATGTTGGTATCCATGCTGGTGGGAACCAGGCACATCTCAAGTCAGAGTTTAAAAATGACCACTCTTTTGTAATATTTTTAGATTCTATTTATTTTTCCCTTCTACTTGCCAAAGTAGTTGGTACTGCATAATCTTTTCCTTAAAGAGACCTAGCTACATTAAAGAATTTGTACATGGAGACTTTGGGAGAACCAAGCCGAACATTGGCTCTCTGATGAACGTGACTGCAGACATTCTTGAGCTAGATGTGGAGGTAAAGTATTTTATGGGGAAATGCACATTTTTACATCACACGCAGCTACATTAGGTTTTCTGACAATAACCAAGTAGCACTACCTGTCTTCATGGGTACTTTTTACACAAAGGGTGTTTTGTGTGCTAGACTTATTTTCTTTTTGTCTGTGAGTATTTTGTCTGCATGTGTCTGTGCACCACATGTGTACCTGGTGCTCCCAGAGTTGAGAAGGAAGTGCTGGGTCCCCTAGAACCAGAGTTACAGATGGTCACGAGCCACCATGTGGGTGCTGGGAGTGGAGTGCAGGTACTTTGAAGGAGCAGCTGATACTCTTAACCACAGAGCATTTCTCCAGCCCTGTACTGGAAAGAATCATCTTTGGAATTCTTATTAAAACAAACAACAATGATTTGTGATACTTGTGGACTATATAGGGGAGGAAGGTGCACACCTCTAATCCCACCACTTGGGAAGCAGAGGATGGTGGATCTCTGAGCTCAAGACCACACTGATCTACACAATTCCAGGACAGCCAGGGCAATTTAGAGATAGCTGCTCTCAAAAATTGAGTTAGATGGAGTATTTTAGGGCTGGGCTCATCTCAGTAATGCCAGTTTCTGCCAAGGTTCCACTAAATTCAGTCCCTGGGATCCATGTGGTAGAAACAGAGACCCCACTCATCCTGTGTTGTGGCATGGGCACATGTGTGTATGAATGAGCATGCACACACACACACATCTTGGGATTTATGAAACTTTGTCCTGTGTGTACCTGTGCGGTGGTTCTTTGGCTTTTCTGCTGTTAGGGAATCTGGAGTGTGAAGTGACCCATGAGTCATTAGAATGCATGGAGTTTTAGTAAGCCATATCACGCTTTTACTTTTGTTTGGTCTTAATGTGGCCCAAGCTGG
Organism: Tokudaia tokunoshimensis; assembly: GCA_036184795.1. NCBI lineage: Eukaryota > Metazoa > Chordata > Mammalia > Rodentia > Muridae > Tokudaia > Tokudaia tokunoshimensis. The sequence continues at coordinate 93,830,098 of BTHU01000014.1, forward strand.
CTTGGAACTTGCCTAGTGGTTCAGGCTAGTGTCTGCTGATCGATCTCTCCTAACTTGGGCTCCCTGGTGCTGTGAGTATAGTCACCATTGCACCCAGCAAAGCTTTCTCTTTTAATATTATCTATATTTTAAGACTTATATATTTATTATATATAAGTACACTGTAGCTGCCTTCAGACACCCCAGAAGAGGGCATCAGATCTCATTACAGATGGTTGTGAGCCACCATGTGGTTGCTGGGATTTAAACTCAGGACCTTTGGAAGAGTCAGTGCTCTTAACCACTGAGCCATCTCCCCAGCCCACGAAGCTTTCTGTTAAGGTCCCACAGAGAAACTAAGATAGGGTATGTTTGGCCTTCCCGGAATGTGAGTCTGTGTTTTGTGTGTCTGGAATGTGATTATGTGGGCTGGAATAGATTGCTTGTTATGACTTTAGTCTACAGGAACAAAGTGAAGGGTGAGTAGCAGTGGAGACTAATTAGATTTATTTAGTTGTTTTTATTTTGTGGGACAGGGTCTTATGGAGCCCAGGTAGGCTGTGAACTCTCGATCCTCCTGCCTCTATCTCTAAAGTGCTAAGATTCCAGGCACATTTCATGACACCTGGCTTGAAGAATTCTAAGATGAGAAGACACTTGATGCCTACTTGGTCCTGCTGATTTTCTGTATTCATCTGCCTTCCATTTAATCACAGACTGCTTGAGCCATGTGCCATTCTGGCCAACAGTGGTCCCACTAAGTGCCACCCAGTGACATCATACTGTAGTTTAAATAAGTACACCATGGTGTTTGCCCAGTGATAGAGTCACCTAATGACACATTTCTCAGCATGTGGCCCCTCAGTTTTGCTATGCTAAATAGGAGGTGGTAGAATGAAGGTCAGTCAGAGAGCAACCATTGTTGAGACTTCTGAGGAAAAAATAGTGTGGCTACCCAACTTTGAATTTGTTTATACTTTACTCATAACTGACATTACAGTTTTTCAGTTTCTTCTCTTAGGAGTTGAGAGGTCTAATAGTAATTGCGCCTCTGTTAGTTGAGAAATGGCGGTCAGTGTTGCTGCTCTTAGCAAATGTAATTCTCTTGCATCGTGGTAGAACTGCCCCAGAAATGCTTGCCAGCATTTGTGTTTTGACGACTTGTTTCCCTCCTGTCAGTCTGTAGATGCCGACTGGCCGCCTGCGCTGGATGACTAGCTCTCATGTTTGAACGCAGAGGACTTTCCTGGCATGGTGTGGACGTCCAGGCAGCATATCCTGGAAAATGGCTGCTTACCCACCATAGCGGTGTCTTCAGAACCACTTGGATCATGTTGATCTGTTCCTAAAGTTCACTGTAACATCTCAGGATCTATATGTATGCATATTTTGTGTTGTGTTGTTCTAAGAATGTCTTATGTTTTCTTATTCCCTGTCTCATAACCACAAAGCCAAAATAGGAGGAATCAAACCATTTTCCTTCTGAAGTCTGTTACTTAGAGAGATACGTAATAGGAGGCACTGTCAGTCAGGAGAGCTGGGACTTCTACCTTTAAAGTAATTTGCTAAAGCTTTCAGATCATCTGAATAAATGTTACAACTAGACTCATGTAGAAGAGTGGCCTATAATATTCCAATATGTCAAATGCAAATCTGCTTCTAATATTTTTCCGATTACCCTCAAGCAAGCTTCTATTATCAATAGAAGTACTTTAAGGAATGATTTGTCATAGTCCTTATGACCCCAAGTTACTGTTTTGACAATAGAAAATTGTCAGTATGTGTTTCTTGCAAAGCCACTGACACCTTACCACTGAAGGCATACTCTAGACACTGCCTAGTCTTTTGTCTTTTAAGTAAAGAGAAACAAGTGCCTTCAGTAACTTTTGTCCCAGAGTTACAAATTTGAAAATTCGATAATGCTAAACAAATAGAATAATTTAGTGTTTCAATTATTTTCTAATTTCAAATGGTATATCTAACATATCTAATTACATAAACAAGGAAACAAAAGTTAAATGACACACTTAGTTACTCTTGTAACCAGGTCTCCAGGGTCCTTTCTATAAACCCTTGTCAGGAGCACCTGTGGCCCTCAAGGATGGCAGTTAGGCTTACAAAGCCAGGAGGTTGGCTTCTGGAACTTGTATATCAAGTGGCACTCCCAGGAAATGGCTAATGTATGTCTTATATGATCTCCTAATTGTCACTTATAATGGCATGGTGAAGAGAAATCTTAAACATATTGAACCAGAAGAAGATGAATTAATCATTAAAAATACCAGAAGGGAAGCTCAATAAAATTTAGATTTAAGTAAAATTTTCATCAGCTAGTCTAACTTCATGACTTTTTTTTTGATGTATTAATTTGAATAGCATTTGATTATTCACATTTCTCATCTTTGTACATAATTCACACTGGTCCTTAAGATGTATTATATCAGGAAGATGTTTTTGATTGAGATGAAAGGGCAGCCTGCTCCTTTGAAACCATGTTTCATCATGTGTGAATAATAGCAAAGGGTTTTTCATCGTCAGAAAATTACAAAGGGGATAACAGAACCTAATTGATAAAAAGTGAAAAGTTAAAGACTTCTATGGAATGTTTCGTTTCTGATGAAATTTTGCTAAAACATTTAAATAATTTGGGAAAAGTCTTTGAGTGTGCTTTTTTTTTTTCCAGCTCAGTTTTGAATGCAATGGACCTAAAACATGAAGCATTCCTTGAATTATTTCCTGTTGAAAGATAAATAGTAGCTCTAGACCCTTACCCCAAAGGCCCTTGGGACCCAGGGTCGGGAGGCTGTAGGTGAGCTTCTCCTGCTCACTGTGCTCTTTACTTTGGTTCCTCTTCTATGCTTTGTTTAAATTTGAAGCAGTGTTTATGTCATTTGCAGAATGAGCTCTCTGATATCTTTTTTGCAGATGTAATCTGTAGCTTATATTCAGAAAAAATAAAACAACTCTGGAGAGCTAGAGAGAGCAAGAAAAAGAAAACGACTGATAAAGGAGAATCTTCCTAGTAAGATAACTGGTGACCTTTGCAACTTAGATGAAGTGACTTAAGTTAAATTTCCATTTCCTAAGAGACAGCCAGCATTTTCTTGCACTTGGGGCTGGATTCTTTATTTCTAAATTTATTTTTGCCAGTTTCATACATGAATATAACACAGTGGTCACACTTAATCCTTTTTCTGTATTGTTTCTGAGATAGGGTTTCTCTCTGTAACCCTGGTTGTCCTAGAGCTCACAGGTTTCTGCCTGCCTCTTCCTCCAAGGCGCTGGGAGTCATGGCCTGTACCAGCACACTGATTGCACTTTACCCCCACCATCCCCAACAAAAGCCCTCCCTACAAGACCCCTTCCCACTGTCATGTCTTTGCTTTGTGACCCACTGGGATTAACTACCTTTGTGGGTATGAATGTAAAACATAGTGAACTCACAAACAGAAGCAACATTTAAGACGGTGCCCCTTCAAGCATCTATCAACAGCTAGTAGTTCTTGGGGAGAGACAGGGCCCCGTGATCACCCCTTACCCATGCAAGTATCTGCAGGTACAGTAAGGTCATGATTGCTACAGTCATGTCATCTTGTAGGTTATGTCTCAGCACTCGTCATCAGCCAGCTCATCTACCATTTGTACTCCTGAGTCTTATTTTTAAATCTACACTTGAGAATGAACCGAGTGAAGTAAGCCTTGTGAGGGAGGTCACTAGAGATAGGGTTTCACTTTGTAGCTTGGACTGGACTTGAAGTTAAGATTCTCCTTCCACTGCCTCTCAAAGTGTCTGGATTATACTATGAGCCACAACTCCCAGTCCAGATATAAGCTTTTCTGACTGATTTAAAAATGGTACTTACTTAGGGTTTCTATTGCCGTGATGATACACCATGACCAAAAGCAACTTGGGCAAGAAAGAGTTATTTCTCTTACACTTCCATTATTGACAGGAACTCAAGCAAAAGCCAAGGAGGAATGCTGCTTACTGGCTTGCTCTATGCGGCTTGCCAGCCGTCTACCCTTGTATAGCACCCAGGACCATGAGCTCAGAGTGACTCCGCCCACAGTGGGCTGGGCCCTCCCACATCAATCATTAATCAAGATTGCACTGCAGGCTGATCCTGTGGAAGAATTTTCTCAGTTGAGATTCCCTCTTCCCAGATAGCCTAGCCTGTAAAAAGTTAACAAAAACTAGCTGGCAGAGTCTGTGTCTATTATTATGAAAAAAGAATTACTTTCATATCTTAAAATTTTTTTCCTTTCAAAATGATTCAAAACTAAAAAGTACAAAGGAACTTCCCCACGGAGTTGCTGAGTTAGCACCACCTCAAATACATACATAGTGTGTAGTTCCTAGAAGACATCTTGTAAATGACAGTCCACCCACCATACCAGGAGGTGAACTCTGATAGACCACCATTGCCTAGCCCAAAGGCATCACTTAGGTTGTCTGTCCATCTGTCCATCACAGACTGTGTGACCGAGCCTGCCCACTTTGTAGTCAGTGTTTGCTGACATTCATAAAGCAGTTGTACAACTTCAGACTAGTTATTTAGTGGACTGCGCTCAGCTCCAGTTTGCCTGGTACTAGATTTAAGCACGTGAGAATACCACAGAGAAGATGCTTCCTCCTTTCATCTTACCAAATTTTCCAGTCCTGAGTTGGTAATTGGGCAAGGTATTGTCTATCAAACTCTTCCAGTCTTACTGTCCTCTCTTTTCCCTCTCTACTCAGTGCCTTGCAGATAGACCAAATTTTCACTCATCAGACTGGAATCTACAGCAGTTATTACTGATTCTAAAGTACAGTTGCTAATGCCTGTCATTCTTTTCACATGTATTGAATGGCATCCCACTGAAACGAGGGTCTTCTCTCATTTCCTTACTGCATGGATTCGGATTGTAGCCTGGGCTTTGTATTTATTTATTTATTTATTTATTTATTTATTTATTTATTTATGGTGTTGGGGACTGAACCAAGACAAAGCAGTGCTGTCACTAATAGATTCTCATTTTATTCAATGACTTGGTAATTTGTTGCCTATATTATTTCTTTTTTTTTTTTTTTTTTTGGTTTTTCGAGACAGGGTTTCTCTGTGTAGCCCTGGCTGTCCTGGAACTACTTTGTAGACCAGGCTGGCCTCGAACTCAGAAATCCTCCTGTCTCTGCCTCCCAAGTGCTGGGATTAAAGGCGTGCACCACCACCGCCCAGCTTTTAAAGATTTATTTATTTTATTTGTATGAGTATACTGTAGCTGTCAGACACACCAGAAAGAGGGCATCAGACTCCATTACAGATGGTTGTGAGCCACCATGTGGTTGCTGGGAATTGAACTCAGGACCTCTGGAAGAGCAGTCAGTGCTTTTAACCGCTGAGCCATCTCTCCAGCCCTTTGCCTATATTATTTCTAAGTATTAGTCTGAGCAGTGGGAATTCTCAAGCTCATTTCTATGTCCTTTTGACATTACTTCCATCATTCTTTGAGCATACTTTTTATTTTTTTTCGAGACAGGGTTTTTCTGTATAGTCCTGGCTGTCCTGGAACACACTCTTAGACCAGACTGGCCTCGAACTCAGAAATCCACCTGCCTCTGCCTCCCAAGTGCTGGGATTAAAGGCGTGTGCCACCACTGCCGGGCTGAGCATATTCTTATAAAACATATAAAACAAAGATATCCCATGCTTTGTATTTCTCCTGCACTAGCCACAAGATAGGCAGTTTCTCTAAAAAGATCAGGTTCCATTTGTGGAAAATGGTAATTTTTTTTCTAGAATAAATTTCTTACATTTATCATGTGCATGCCCATATGTGATACAGCATTATGTGGAAGTCAGGATAATTTGTGGGAGTCAGTTTAGTTCTTGATTACCATGTGGGTTCTGGGGATGGAACCTGGGTCATCAGGCTTGGCAGCAAGTCTTCTAAAGCAAGCAAAGAGGAAATGCTCCCAAATTCTGATGGCAGAATCCAACAAAGACGTCAGTAAGACAAAACTCAGGCCAGTGCCCCTGATGAATATATGTGAAAAAAAATTAAGATGCTAGCAAAACAAACTCAACAGTATACTCAAAAGGTAGCTCATTGTGACCATGTGGGATTACCTCAAGGATTCAAGGATGGTTTAATATGACAAAAGCAATCATACTTCCAATGTTATTTTTAGCATACCCATCTATGATATATATCTTGCAAGATATCTAAGATATGGTATCTCACAAGAGATACCAAGCAATTGAAGTGAGCTTAAGCCAAAATGAAGTTGGAGAGACAGGAATGGTGACTCAACCTGAAATCTTGGGACTCAGATGACAGGGGTGGGAAGACCATGAATTTGAGGTATACAGCAAGATCTTGGCCAGCATGACCCCGTTCCAAAATAATAAAGATCAAGGCCTGCAAGGACTGAAGATGTAGGTCAGGCAGCACAATGTTTGCTTAGTATGCTTGAGTCCCTGGGTCCCAAGCTCAGTACCTTGGTAAAACAGCGTGGTGGTTCATTCCCAAAACCCCAGCACTTGCAAAGTAGAAGTAGGAGAATCAAAGTCCAAGGTCATCCTCAACGACACAGGGAATTTGAAGCCACCCTAGACTACAATATTTGATTTCAAAATGTACCTAAACATTTCAGTAGTCCAAATAATATGCATTTGCCCAAGTATACACACTCCAGTTCATAAATAAGCTTATGCATTTACATACAGCTGATTACTGACAAATGTTAAGAACACATAATGGAGAAAGAACAGTAAAAGGTGTTGGGAAACTGAGTCTACTTGCATATGCACACAGTAAGTTCCTTAAATCACACTATATTAAAGGTCACATGAAAATCACCTCACATTTTCAAAGCTGAAACTAAAACTAGAGAAAAAAATATGTGGGTGGGGTGGTGGGAGCACCCTGACTATGGTCTAGACAATTGTTTTTGTATTTGCCTCCAAAAGCAAAAGTAGATATACAGGACTACTAAAACAAACAACAACAACAACAACAAAAAGGTTTCTTTGGAACATCTAAGAAAAGAATAAAATGGAAAGAAACCTGTATAATGGGAAAAAATATTTGAACGTATACATCTGGTAAAAGGTTGCTATCCAAAACTCACTCCAATAGCAAGAAAACAGGATGCACTGGTCACCCCTTCATCCCCGCACTCCGGAAGCAGCAGCAGGCAGACTCTGAGTGTGAGGCCGGCCTGGTCCACTCAGTGAGTATAAGACCACATGTTTAGAAAAAAAGTTTGTAGCTGGAAAAATGGATTAAGAACCACTACTACCTATGCTCTCAGAAGACAAAGGGCCAACAAGCCTAAGAAAAAGAAAACTCAATCATCAAGGAAACACAGTTAAAACTGAGATACCACTTCATGTTTATTAGAATAGCTATTGTCCAAAAGAGGGAGAATAAGGGCTCAGGAGAAGGCTCAACGGTAAGGTCGCTTGCTGATCTTGCAGAGGACCCACATTCAGTCCCCAGCATCCATGCAGACAGATAATAAGTTTGAGTGAGCACATGGAGGAAGGGGAGACCCTGCAGTGTGGCTGCAGATGGACACCGCTTCAGCTGTTGTGGGAGTTCCTCAAAGCAGAACTACTGTGTGATCTAGCCATCTCAGCACAGGGCTTGTACCTGTATCCCAAGGGAAAGAAAGCAGTATGTTGATGTCTATGCTCCTGTGTCCATGGCATTATAACAACCAAAAGAAGTCAATCAGAGTGTCCATTAATGGATGAATAAAGAATGTACACTACATACATAAAATGAAATAGTATTCAGTCATTAAAAAAGGAAATCCTACCAGTTGTAACAATTTAGATAAGCATAGAATAAGTGAGGCATAGACAGACAAATATGTTATAATTTACACATGAAATTTAAAAATGCTGAAGTCAGAATGGGATGTTGGAAGGCTGGGATGCACTTGAGAGGAACTGGGGAAATGGCTAGTCAAAGAACACAAGTTGGGGGTGGGGAGCTCATCTTTACAGAAATAACACTGGGAATGGTGAGATGGCTCAGTGGGTAAAGGCACCTGCCCCAAAGAAATCCAATGATCTGAGTTTGCTTCATGAAGCCCACATGATGCAGAGAACTAACCCTTGCAGTTGTCTTCAGGTCTCCACAAATACATGAATAAAATCTAATGAAAAAATGTAAACCTAGAACTCTGAGAGAACCACAGTGCGCGATCTCAGCATCTGCTCTCGTGCTCTCTTCCTTACCATGAGGGCACTGAAGCAGCCATCTGCAAGCCAGGAAGAGAGGTCTCAAGAAACCTGAGCACACTGCCACAGGAAGACTGTACCTCTTAGTTGTGGAAATGAGTTTGTAGGGGCAGGGAAGGGGGGCAGGTGTGTGGCATGTGTTTGGAATCCCAGTACTCAGGAAACAAAACACTGGCATTTGTAATTCTGAGGGCAGCCTGATCCCATTGTGAGTTCCAGGACAGCATGAGCTACATGGTGAAACCCTTTCTCAAAAACAAACAAACAAACAAACCCAAGAATCCTTGAAAGGGCATTTCAATTACTTCTTGAGACTACTATTTCAAAGGGTAGTTACAGATAGACATAGATCCTGAGAACATTTTATAAAAACGCCTAATGTTTCTAAACAACCCCAAATAGTTACCCCTTATAATGAAAATGTTAAAAAACAATAAAGGAATTTCACTGATATTTCGTAAGCAAATAGCAAAATTTTAACAAGCATTTTTAAGAAAATGGTTTTATTATATCAACAAGAAAAAAATCACAGTATACAAAGATATTACAAAAGTAACACAATATGCTATATAATAAAAGGCATCTTGACATTAAAAAAATATTTCATCTTGATACAAAGCTTAACTTCTTAGGTACCAGTATATGAGAACTTAAAAAAATAATTTCATCAGAGCCTTGAAATTCATTCATCATTGAGCATGTAACGTCAGCTCCAATGCCGGCAACTCAGTGGTAGAGCACTAACACCAACCCTAACTTGTATGAGACCCTGGGTTCGATCCCAGCATGATAGTCCCCTCCCCTCCCCTCCAAAATCTAATCCTAGTACTCAGAAGGGAGAGGCCGGTCAATATTCAATTTAGGGTCAAAACAACAGCAAAGATTCCACTGTTTTGTTGGGGTCTATTAACCATGGCCAACAGTATTTTAACGTTCTCGACTGATGACTGATCGGCTGAGGTCTCCAGTCTACCCAGGCTGGTCCCGAGGTCCTACTCTCAAGCATATCTCATGCTCAGCCTTCCAAGTGTTGGGGCCACAGAATGTATCACTATGGCTGCTTCACTAAGAGCAGTGATGTCATAGTTATCCCAAGGTACCCCAGCCTTATCTTACTCCATCTCATGGGAAGTTACATTTTGGTTAAAGAAGCTTAGAAAGCAATTATCCTAGATAAATTTGGTATTTTACCAAAAATTATGTATCTGCTAAAAACTCAATTTGTTGAGGAGTCAACATTTCTTTTTATTTTGTTTGTGATTCTTTTGTTGTTGTTCTCTTGGTTTGGTTTTGGGTTTGTTGTTTTTTGAGACAGGTTTTCTCTGTGTATCCCCAGCTGGCCTGACACTTAACTCTGTAGCCCAGGCTGGCCTCAAACTAACAGAAATCTGCCTGCCTCTGCCCCCTGGATGCTGGGATTAAAGGAATGCATTACTGCCACCTGGCTTGTTTGTGATTCTTTAAAGTTCTGAAAGTTAAAATGAAAATAAAAATAAAAACAACAACAAAATCCCTGAAGTTGTGTGGGAGGCAGAAGCAGACTTCTGTGAGTTCCAGGACAGCCAGGCCAACACAGAGAAACCCTGTTCGGAAACAAAACAAAACCAACCTCCCCAAAACAAGACAAAAAGACAAAAGACAGTGAGGACATGAGTGGGATTTGGGTCTTTCTGCATACATAAAAACAATCAGATCTGATTACTTTTGAAATTTGATCTCATCCACTGTTGACCTTGAGGATTAAATTCTGCCAAGACATTCAGTTTAAATATTCAAGGGAGGAAACTGGATAGACATGGTTGGTACCTTCATGCCTATGGCCCACTGCTGGCCTTACATGAATAGCACGGGCTATTCATAGATACAAAGGCATTCTATCCTCTTCCTTGCATATCCAACCTCTGAACAAACCTGAAACCCTGCAGTGGCAGCATCACAAGAATCAAAATACTCCCAAAGACTCTCAACTTCTACAAAGAAATCAAGTCACAAAATTCCAAAAGTAAAGCCAGTAACTGACTTCCCTTGATAAGTGTCCTCTGAGAGAGCAAGGTCCAAAAGAATTTCTCCATATGGGGCAACTTAGACATTTGTCTAAAGAGAAGCCTGCATCACAGCTCTCCCAAAGTGTTTATCCACCATGTGATTTTTCTCTCTGGTTATCCAGTGGCCAGGAATGTTTGGATAATACACTAATCAGGGCCTATGAGAAACACAGCTATTAGTTTGTTATCTTTAACTCGGTGATTCTTTTCAGACTTTACTTAGGACAAAACACAGCCTGGGAAGTAGGAAGGCCAGGTTTGTATTTCTCTGGGGGTGGGCGCTGAGTCTCAGCTGTGCGTGCTAGGTGGTCTATCACTGAACTGTATCTCAGGACACCCTTTTTCACTTTATATTTTGAGATAGGAGCTCACAAAGTTGTTCCCTTGAACTCACTCTGCAGACCGTGCAGGCCTCGAACTTGTGATCTTCTGCCTGAGTGTCTGAGGAACAGCAAGTCCATTTAGGCTAACTGACTAAAATCAGTCTCTCTTCTTTATCTTGTTTCATGTTGTCTGATAGCTTATAGTAAATTTTCAATATGCCAATTTATGATTAAAACTTGATATGGTACAATTAGACAGCCTGGATCACCAATTTTAAGTCTCACCATGGAAAATAGAGCTTTTCTGAGGCTGTGGAAACAAGACACAGCACAGTAAGACCAACTGACAACCCAGTTACTCTACACTAAGGTTTTCTGAATGGAGAACTAATTAGCAAATGAAAAGGATAGGAAGACAGCAGGCTCTCCTGACCAAAACCAGAACAGTGGTTTGGAGGTATGGAGAACTTCTGGGGTATAGTGGTTGCATAGTTTTTACAGAATCAAAAATTCTTCAAATTATACTTTAAAATTTGCCCATGTTTATGTGGTTGACTATATGTGTGAATCCTCATAAGAAAAGAAACATATCTTTGAGAACAAGAGTTGACTACCATTTCCCTCCTTATTTTCTACATGACACATGGCACATTGTACAATATACAGTTACAGAAATGTCATGTGGATTACATGAATACAAGCTAATGACATGTTTGTGCATAGTAAACTGTCAAGGGGTACCTCTGGGGTACTTGGGATATAACCTGCCATACAGAGGCAGGATTTCTACCTGATACTATACTGTTGGTACTACAATTTCCAAGAGAGCTGCTTTGGGTATCAAAGAGTCTCAGGGAAGTTTTTATACTTTTATAATTTTGTTGTTGTTATTGTTGTTGCAATTCTGGGTATCAAACACAGGGCCATGCTCTTCCATGAAGCTATGTGCCAGTCTTTGCTTATTTTTTTGAAGGAGGGGGAGGAAGAAAGAGGAAGGAGGAGGAGGGGGAAGAATAGGAGGGAAAGGAGGAAGAAGAGGAAGAGAAGAGCAGCAGCAGTTGGCCAGAAGAGAAGTACGCCTCACAGGACAGGTTATCTTGGCATCAGTACTTTCCCTGCAGGGTGAAGCACCTTTCCCATTAAAAGCTATATCCTCAAATATGATTTTATAATCACCCTCCCTTTCTAACAAATAGCTACTATTTATTCAGCACCAGTTAGGCCAGAGTCTATGTCAAGTGCTAGAGTCCCAGAGATACGTGAGAAACACTTAGCTGACTACCATCCACGGAAGGGCTGGAACACAGGAGCACACAGAGCTGCACCTCTCAGCTGTGGCAGCAGGACCAAACCTTGCAGAGAAGCCTGCTGTTAAAATGCAAGTGTTGGGAGGAGAGTCAGAACAGGTTACATACAGAGACACCTGTGGGAATACATTCAACACGCTCCAACTACTAGTAGAAGAGGAATAAGCTATTAAAAAAAACTTAAACATATGGAAAAGATATTCACTGAAGAAAAAAGAATGAAGATTTCCAGTAACAGAAGGGGCAGACACATGACACTGAGTGGGCAGACTCTAAAGGACAATGTGTGACTGGAGGACAATCAGATATGACTTGGAGGTTGCTATTGAATTATCCCTGTGACAGCAGTAATGCCATGAGGGAAGCAGAGCTGAGGGAAGGCAGTTACTTTACCATGAGCATCCCACAGCAGGAGACGCTGTGGTGCTGAGGAGAGTGCAGACAGCACAGCCCCACAGGATCCTGTCCATCACAGACAAGGAGGGTAACGGCTGATAAGAAGACAAGGAACAGGTGTGTGTGTGTGTGTGTGTGTGTGTGTGTGTGTGTGTGTGTGTGTGTGTGTTGGGGGTGGGGAGACTAAAGACAGAGATGGAAATCGAAGGAGAGAGCAAGAGGTGAGAAGATGGAGGCGCCTTACAGGTAAAGATGGAAGGATGGGCATGCTGGGGGAAGGGTTCTTGGTATTTGGAGGGGATATTTTTCAACCTTTCCTTTTAAGCTCAAGAAGATACTTATTCTGTTTATACAAAGAAAGCAAGCACTAACTAGTGAAATGAGGCTACTGGAACAGGAGGAGAGATGTCATACACAAGTGGAATCTGGAAAAGAAGGTGAATTCTCTCAACACCACGTGAAATACAAATGTAGCCAGAGAAAAAGGAAAGACATGTCACTAAATGCATTGTAAGGTATAAACTGAATGCTGTGATCAGTAAGTAGCACCTGAAAATAAAACATCAATTGAAAATACTCCAAGCACAGATGTGGACATACCTTAGTTCAACTTAGAGGAAAAACTGTGAAATAAGTCGATGTGTGAGTAACATCTGTTGAGCTTTCTAATAGCTATGTCTTGGTTTATCAGTGTCACTAATACAAAATGTCTGTGGTTGGTCTGAGTTGAGCAGATAGCTCAACCATGAGAATATTTCTTCCAGCAAAGACCTGTTTTTGATCCCTAGCACCACACAAACCTGGTGTGCGGGTGCACACTAGTAACCCCAGCATTCCGTAGGCAGAGCAGGAGGACCTGGAGGTCCAGGTCATCCTTGGCTACGTAGCAGGTTTGAGGCCAGCTCGTCTCAAAAGCTCAAAGGAGATTGTGGACTTTGGATGCATACTGAGGAAAGGCCTTCTGGGCTTGGTGATGGATTAGCCAGCTGTGGGAGGTAAAGGAAGAATAAAGGTCCACCACGGTGTTCGCCCTGGCAACTGGAAGCATGGCCTGACACAGTGGGGAAGGGTGAAGAAGACGCAAGTCTGGGAGAAAAGTTCAAAACTCTGTATGGGTATATTGAGTTAAAACAAACGGGTTTTTTTGTTTTCTTCTACACAGGGCTAAACACAGGGCCTTGCAAATGTTAAGCAAGCTCCACCACTGAGTTACATCCTTGGTCTTTTCTATTTTTGAGACAAGATTTCCACAAACTGCCCAAGCTGGTATTGTAGTTCAGGCAGGTTATGAATTTACAATCTCAAGTAGGGAGATTACAGACATGAGCCCAGAATACCTGGTTAAATTCTTTATAGAAAAGTAGACAGGCCTTATGAGATCAAACAGAGTGAGAACATCTAAAAAGAAAAGGTTTAAGAAAACTTTTTCTTGAAAATATGCATATCAAGCTAATTTCACACGTAACTTTAAAGATAAAAGTCTAAATAACAGCAAATAGAAAAAAAATCTTCCATACCTTGAAAGCTTACTTTAACACACACACACACACAACACACACCCTAAAAATACCAAGAAACCTCAGAAAACCCCTTAGGGGTCATTTTGGCCTATGGGCCTCAACAACAATAATAAGTTTATTTCCCAATGGCATAGCCATTACATGTTTTACCTTAAATCTGCTTGAAAGCAAATATCATTTCATTTAACTAATACATTATAAAAGACACATAGCTTGTCTTGGGGAAATAGAGAAAAATGATTCACATCAAGCACATGTACTTTAGGCATATTTTTCAAAGTAAGAAACAGTAGCGGCTTTTAAAGGTTTCACTTCTGAACTTTCTCTTAATATTCTATACACCTATTTAAGCCCTACAACTTATATTTTAAAAAATCCATATGCGAAGGAATCACTCAGTTGCTCACTTTGCAGAGTGTCGATACTTGAATACTGACTGCTCTGAACAAAGTTAGGATTATTTGCATCATTTGACAGTCCAGGCTCATTCATCAGGCCATTGTCTACACAACTGAAGTTTGATCTATCAAATGCATCTGACTGTGACACGAAAACAGAATTGGAACTGGTGCCTGCTGACATACTGGCAGAAGACATCTGATGTAGTTGTCTCAGGTGTCTTGGGTCTAATCTGGCATTACATGAGGGGTTTTCAAGATTGATGCTTACAAGTCTTGGGCTGTCAGTGTCCTCCATGCCATCAGTGCTGGGTGCCATCACACTCACAGGCCGATTAGATAGCATGTTGACATCAGAGATACTGTATAAGTCAGTCGGTGACATGGATGGTGCTTCCATTCGAGCTAGGTCATCAGTGTTATAAAGGCAGGCGTTAGAAGCACTTAAGTCGCTCACACCAGGCCCTTCTAGGAATGGAAGGATCCCTTGTGAATTAGAGGAAAGTGTTCCCGCCGAGAAACTACTCAGACTATTTGTACTGACTGGGTGTGAGGTGGGGTGTGCCACTGGTGACCAGCTTGTAGGCTGATGGGCCACTGAAGATATGGCTGTTGGGTGATGTGGCAATCCACCTGAGATGGACCCCGGTGAAGAATAGTAGGGTTCAGCTTGCCCTGGAACTCCTGAAGACCTGGGCATTTCTGGTAAAGCTGTACCATGAGAAAACAAGTTTGATTCTGTAGAAGAAAAAATGTATTGTACAGAGTAAGATGAAGAAATTGATGTAAAGCATTATTTCTGAATTGAAATTATAAAAACATAATAAAATCTTTCTAGGGGACTGACATATTTCAAATAAATTGAAGCACAAAGTTATTACTTGAATTCAAAACTAAATTCTGTAATATGCAAATGGTTATATAAATATATGGAAATGTTTTTCAAAGTTGTTTTGGCATATGTAATTTTCCTCCAGTTAAATATGAAAATCCAGCTTCTTGGATTTTTAAATATTAGAATTTCAACAAACAGGTACCTAATAGCTGAAATCATCTTACAGTCTCTGCTTTTAGGGAGAATGGGAAGACGGAGAGGACTGACAACTGCACATCGCTTTTAGGACTTAAGACATGACCGAAGGTCTCACAAAATTCCCCACCACAGAAAACTGAGGAAAAATGTCTACACTTATTTACATATTACACAAGTACTATAAAATCCAGGATAAAGTACCAATTTAAGGATACAAGATAGAGAATTTGTTGGGGGATTACAAAATATAGCCTCTAAAAGGTCAGATGGTTTTAAGGTGTGTGGGGACAGCCTCTGTGGGACCTGTCCGACCTGCTGCTGGAGCAGGAGAGGGAGGGGACTCTAGGTCTGCCTGGGGCTGGGCATGATGGCAGGTGGTCAGCATGCCTGAGGTCCTACCCCAGTACCATTTAAAAACGGCCGTGAGAGACAGTGCACAACCAAGGACCATAGCCATGTTCAAAGTGTTAATAGTGACAAACAGGTGCCTACCACATCCACGCCATTTCTTAAGTGACACAAATTAGTGAAAGCACCAGTGTGTGAACAAAATGTAATTTCTTGAACAATAAAATCCCCCAAAATATAATTAGTTCTAACACAACCTTCAGAGGTACAGTCTAGCTGCACTCAATAGTGACAGTGTGAGGGATTGTAGGAAAGAGATTTAAAAAGCAGTTATTCCTAAAAAGTGGACTAACAGTATTTTACAGGGACGAAATACCTTTTTTGATGAATCTTCCTTCGCTGATTGACCCCAGAGGGACAGTTTTTGGTTTCTCAGTAAAGTGACCTGGTGTGATAAGTTTTTCTATTATTAAATGTAATTTGAAAAATTTAAGAACAGAATAAAGCAAACAAAACACATTTACTTAAATATAATTCAATCCAAAATATTCTTACCACAATCTTGCAGCAGTTTCTGAAAAATTAGAGTTGTTTTCTGTTTCTTTGATTTATTGCCATATGCATCTGATTAGAAAAGAAAGCAGGAAAGCAGTGAATCATGGGTTCTCCCTCCGCCAAGCGTATGGAAATGTGTAAAATACACACGACTAATACAGGCCTGGAAGTGCATCACTTCCAAGTATGTATCCCAAGTCCAATATATCCAATATCAGTTATAAAGGACATTTCACTTTTAATTTTAAAAAGCTTAAAATAGTCATTTTTCACTCTAAAAATACCTATAAGTCAACATGAACTAATGCGATGGACCCAAAGAGATACAACTTTATGATTAACAAATTTCCCACCTATAAAAGGGTACAAAAGTACAAAAAATAAATTCAAAAATACATACACAGATAGAAAATACAATCTAACAGCTCAAGAACTCTAAAATTATTCACTCTCCTAAGAAATGCAAAGAGTATGAGGAAAAAACAAAACAAAACAAAAACACACAACTGTTTTTGCAAAAATACAGATTCTGAATAAATAAAACTACACACAAATGTTTATTTTACTAGAGGATCTATTCTTCAGCAGAGACTGTAATTCGGTCAGCTCAGCACTTGCTAGTGTACATAAAAGCCTGAGTCCAATCCCTAGCACCATGTTTATAAGGGCAGCAGGGAGAGCACAGGGCGCACTGCTGTTATCCCCACAATCAGCTGAGTCATCTGTAGCTACATAGGGAGTTCAAAGGCAGCATGGGATACATGAGACGGCTTCTAGTCAACACACACACACACACACACACACACACACACGCACACGCACACGCGCGCGCACACGCACACGCACGCACACACGCACGCACGCACGCACGCACGCACACACGCACGCACGCACGCACGCACACACGCACGCACGCACGCACGCGCACACGTGCATACATATTACTCCCAACTTGCCATACCTTTTTCATCTGGCAGGTATCTGAAATCCATAGACTCACTCACTTCCTGGTCAGAAGGCCTCCGCAGCTGCATTTTCACTGTCACAGGCTCCAATATAGCTTTGCAATATGGAGGAGTCTTGAAAACAATGGCTACTTGGCGGTGTACATCAGCTTGTGAAAAAACACCTTTGGCTTCCCAGTCATTCAACACAAAACGAACTTCTATATCATCTAGTGAATAAGATGCCAAAGAATATTAACAATGGGGAAACAGAGTAAAATACAAATATTAATCAAATATATATTACTAATTCAATTAAA